>JABXJD010000001.1:8160000-8572500 GCA_013375575.1 Percina caprodes
ATGAAGCTTGTTGGTTAATTAATTAAACTTTTTATATGTTGCATCCTCCAATCCTATTTTTTAGCTTTGGTTTGATTCTTTAAATGGAAGCCATAACAAATGGTCATTATGGCGTGCGTGCGTGCGTGCGTGCATGTGTGTGTGTGTGTGTGTGTGTGTTAGAGCCTAGCCTTTGTCTCAATTATCAATCAATATGAAATGTTTCAAACATTTTTTGTAAATTACAAATTGGTAACCCAGGTAGTGGTTCTTTCTTTATTTGCAGAGAATAAATTTCAGTCATTTATAAATTAATTGTATGTACCTGCTCAACACTATCTTCTATATTCAGTACTTTTTTGTCTTCTGTGTCTATCACATGACAGTTCTGAGGGCTGAAGAACTCCGGCATTCACTGCTTCATCACTTTGTCTAGAGTGCAATAGGTCACACATCATTGCATGCCTAGGCACAAACACAGAAAACACCCCATTGTGTTCATTACCCCAAACCACATGGCTGTCCCTAGGGAGCGCTATGTTATGATTTCTGCTGTAGGGGATCATAAAGAGAAACACACACACACACACAGGAAAACGCAAGGCTTTCTGCTGTGCGGGCCTATAAAAGAACTCCTGGGTCTTTAGTGGCCTCTGCACCTGTCAGTGTGTTTACATTCACCCCTAAGAGAGAGGACAGGGGACCAGTCGTGGGAGTAAATAAGTGTAGCAGGAAGTGGGGAGGTAGAGGAGTGAGTGGGTTGAGTGGTAAGAAGGCCACTAGCAGTGGGTGGAGAAAGGTTTTTATGTTTGGATAGGGGAGGGGAGAGCACTGAGGTTCTGAGTAAGCAGGTCTCTGTTGTCTCATTTAGGAGACAAGTGTCCTCGCCAATGAGTTCATTTCCACACCTCAAATACAAATGCATTCAACTATCTGTCCCTAAATGTCCTTCTGTCCACCACCTTGTCTCCCAGGATCTGAGTTTTAAAGTGAGTTTGGTCCTGTGCAATGACAGCAAAAAGGAAAAAGTACAGATTAGTTTAATAGTTCTGTAAAATGAACATAGATTTGCACCAAAGATAATTATTTTAACTTCTTTACAACAGCTGGAAATTCTGCTTCCAACGTGCTCTAAAAAGACCATGTCCATGTCTATACTCTGTTTTAAGTAATACTTTCTGTAGGTCAGTATTTTATATATTATCTGATCCACCACTCCATTTTCCCGTCCAGAACACAACTGAAACAATCGTAGTCTCCTTTGAACCTATGCTGTTCCACAGGGGAAAGCAGCTGCATTCCAGAATGAATACTTTAAAAAAATTTAATTTTTCATATAAAATAGATTATGTCCCATCCCCAGGTGGGTCTGGTTTAAGTCATTCCTCAACTTCCTCAAAACCAGAAATGCTGCAGAAAATTTCAAAAAGCCCTGGACACTCATAAACATCAATAATGACATTATTCAAGGAACTAGTGAGAACCTGGATTGCTCCCTTAATACCTATAATTCCACAACGGATGTGACTTTTGGGTATTCAAGCTATGAAAGGTATCCTATAGGTCCAAGCACTGTTTTCTATCTTCCCCCAAATAAGCAGGACTTGCAGCAATGTGATTTGTGGCACAAACATTTGCTGATGGGTTCAAGGCTCAGACCACATTGCTGGAAATATTGAAGTCAGGTTGGATGCTTTGAAGTACTTATAAAAGAAATGATTGCTGCAATGAAAAATGTCTTTTGTTGGCCCTGTAACTTCCCTGCTTTGTGACCTGGCATGAAGAAAAATAACCCCTCAGTTATAGTAGGAAAAGGAAAAAGCTCCACCTTCAGACTTTAGAGAGAGTGAAGAAAGAAAGGGAAGTAAGGAAAGGAAAACGTGGGGAGATCATTCATGTTTGGGTGGTGTCTGACCTCCTCCCTGCGTTCAGATCCATGTCTCTCTATGTACCACCGGATCAGAGCCTGCTGAGATTTGGGGATACACTCAAGGAAGGTGGAGTTGCTCTGCACCCCATAGAGGACTCTCTCCTCCACCTGTCCCCCAACAAGACCTAAAGAAAACAAGACGGTTATTGATCCAATGGTCTTTTCTTTGGTTCTAAAAAAAAAGTGTGTCATGTAGGTATCCTCTAGCGACATTTTAAGTGATTAATTTATTTGTGTGCTGGCTGTGTGTTTACAAAGAGAAAAATTGAGTCCTTACAAAGAGAGATAAAGGCTGAACTTAGGATAACAAAGTCTACATACTGTCTTCAGTGTCCCAGCACTGACTGGCAGGGTCTCCATGCTTGATGTCCTGTCTTCTGGCTCGCCTGATAAACAAACACACAGTTTATAAAGATTAGATTATAAAATTTCACCAAGGTATTTTCTCTGATTTGGTTCAAATGTAGAATTGATTATTATATTTAGGAATTTGCATTTTAGCTTCAGTAATACCGCCATCAGAGTTTAAATGCAAAAATAGCCAAACTGAATGTAATTCTGGACAAGTTGAAAATAATAGCTCATGTGAAATTATAATTTAAATATATGAATACCATTAAAAGGACAGGTATTCATACAAAAAAATCATTCAAATTTGTTTTCTGTGCTTTTCAACTGGGCCAGAAGTTAAAAAACGAACACATCTCAAACTGGGATTTGTTTTCTCAAATGTCAGATTGGCATATTGGGAAAATAAATAACGTCAATAAAGTTTCTTTGGTCTTTACTGTATTGTTGCTCACTTGGGATTCTACAGTTTGTATTGATTTCACCTCCTCCACCTCCTGTTAGTCTTGTAGGATAAGACATCTGTAGCATACACTCATTAATATCAACTTTCAAAAAGATGTGGAAACCTAACACGGGGCCTCCATTGTTGCACAAACCATAACAGCTTCCCCACTGGCCAATAATATGGCAGTGTGACCTCTAACTGTAGGGTCTAGATTCTGTAGAGCCTTGGTTCATGCAAGCAAGCACACAAACAAAAAACACAGATAGACAGGCACACACACACACACACACATGCATTTCATAATGCCCTCTGGCATGGAATAAATGCTGAAAACGTCAAGAGAACTTTGCCTAACAGTCCCAGAATAAAAATCCAGCTCCGGGAATGAACACACACACACACACACACACACACACACACACACAACACAAAAACACACTATGGAGAAGCAGGGAAACAAAGGGTCAGTAGATACACTTGTCTTTGCTTTTTTTTTTAGATCACACATATTTTCAGGCTGTGAGCGTTGCTATGCCGCAACAAAATAATTAACTAAATAATGTTTTTTAAGCCAAGGACCCCTTAACTGAGAGAGACAGAGCAGGGACCACCTAATACATATATTGTAAAACTTTAAGTTGCATAGTACAACTGGGCCAACAATAACGTGTAGGACAGCCTAAAGTCTTCATAAATACGTTTTTAGTGCATAGAATAAGCTAAGACTAAGCTATTAAAATAGACTAATAATTGTTGGCATGATTTTATAAATCATTTTAATCGTTTTAATGTTAAATATACATGTGGCACAGTGAATCCTTAGAATGAACTGTATCTGTGGATGGTCTCAGTGACTACCTTACTTATAGGCCAGTCAGCAGTGAGATTTAATACTTGCTAATAATATGTTGGATGTACAGTATGTTAAGTCTTTTTCATTTTTGAAATTGTTTAACAATAACTTGGAGTAAATGTAAAAGTAAATTTAAAGTAGTACATTTTGAATTTGCATTGTGTGTTTTGTGGTCACACATGTACACATGAGTGTATGTATGTTTGTGTACAGGTTAGTAATGCATTATGTTTGATTTTGCAATTTCCCATCCAAATTTGTGTGAAAATAATAATAGAATAGTAATTTCTGAGTAACTATGTACAATGAACTGACATGGCATTACCTTAGATATATAAAAAAATAAACACTCTAATATAATGATTATGACTTGAAATTATTATTAATATATTATTCATCTGTATGTTGGAGTGTGGTCTTGTTGATAATGCCAATACTGTGTAACCATTCAGGAAACATTTGAGCACAAGTTGCATGGGCTGTCATCAGTATCATTGGTATGTGTTATGATCACAAACAGTTTTTAAAAATCAACACTGGACACTTTATCTTCTTCCCTATCTTATCAATGTGCAGATATAGTTACAGATTTGAACTGCATTTGTACTGTGAATGTATGCATCTACAGGCTTTAAAGTAAAAATAAATCAGTACCGTAGGTTGATTATCATGCTACATGTTCGGCGAAGAAACTTTGTAAGAGTTTAGCATACCGCTTTGATGCAGGGACGTATCGAGAGCATGTGTGTCCATCCCATGCGCAGTAGGGGTCTCGTGCCAGGCAGCATTCAGCACAGGCTTGGCCATACAGGTGACATCTACTGAGTGAAACTTGGGCTAGCCCTTCATTTGATCCCACGTAGAGCTGTTGCTACAGTGAAACACACACCACACTCTGCTTTAGGAAAGGTAAACATACAGATCTGTGTATTATCCATAAAGGAAATTCCTTTTGGTTAGAAGAGCAAAAAATGACATGCAGTCCGTACAACTGTACGTTGTGTGGTCTGTGCTAAAAGAATATTACACATATACTTTTCATATATAAACGTCCTGTATAACAACAAGACTCATTTAAAATGTCAAAACCTTAAACAGACACATTAAACAAACAACAAAGATTTAAGGATTTCTTTTGGACTGAGGATCGGCTCTGACTCGTCTGAAGTTAACAAGAATCCCTAACAGAATTTCCAAAGAACTTTAAAAAAAAAAACACCAGGGAGCATGCACACACAGCCACACGCACAGGTCAAACACTGCTGGAGATTAATGGAAGCATTGATTGGGGTTGAAGTGTCTACTGACACCCCTGACCCTAAGATAATGAGGCAGAAAGGGGAAAGAGCGCCACAAAAACATGGGGAAGGCTAAAGAGAGAGAGAGAGAAATTGAATAAATGAATGATTTGGGGATAAAAAGAAGTATGTCTTGTGCCACATCAGGCATATACACACAGCTGAATACATGTGACATGAATGAAGGCAGAGAACCAGTGTGGGAAAAAGTGTGGTAATAACATGAATGATAACCTGTTTAGAAGACATCTCCATACTGAGGATAGGAGTGGGAACCTGCAAAAAGTAAAACAATTATCACCAGCTTTAACACCTCAATAAAAAAACATTGCTGGGGCAATGTTTGTGTAAAAAACAACTACCGGTAGATTAGTTTGTAGATTAGTAGCTCAGAAAAATACATCAGTATTGTGTAGTTTGTCTATCAAAAAGCTTAGAGCGACTCAAAGTGTGTGTGCTTCTTTATCTCCATTTGTGCATGTGGCTGTGTTGCGCCCAATACCTGGAAAACTTGAAGTTCTTCAAGCACCACTTCCTCTATTGACCAATTTTCCTGAGTGATGCTCACCACCTTTAGAATTGAGCCGGCATCTACGACAGAGAGTGAGACAGGAGGCAGGAGGAGTGATTAGGATAAATCAAGCAAACATAAAACAAGGACACATAGGCATAGTCAAGTCAAAATAGTCAAAATGGCATGACCACTACACCAGATAATGACAGCTGGCAGGTTGGTTGCAAAGACAGGATAGTAGACCACAATGCAACCTTACATGTTTTAACGGCATCGGCAAAATCTGTCTCAGGCCAAGGACAACTCATAGTGATCTAGTGCCCTCTGCTGGTCATATATATACATACATATATTGAGAGGAGGGGTGTTTGTCTCACCTGTTCCCAGAAACATGACCTCATATTGTCCATCCTCTGCCATAACTCTGTCCACCACGATCTGAGTCAGGGTGTAGTCCACTCGGACACGTGTGAACACAGGTTGACCAGTCAGAGGGTAGACAGAGCGGTACATAAGAGGGTGGAATCGAATAAAACTGACCACCTCATCTGGGAAGTCTTTGGTGGTCTTGATCCTTGGATCATATGTCTTGCTGGGACACTAAAGGGCAAAATAAAAAATGTTGATCTTGTGCAAAAGTCTCACAGTCACAGACGATTTCGCTCCCTGAATGTGTTTCCTATATTTCTTTTCAGATAACCGACTAGTGGTTTCTGTCTAACAAAGTAATGGTACATGTCTCCCTCTGGTGGTCAAATGAAGGAAAACAGGGAAGGAAAGCACATCTGGAACATCTGTGTCTCTCCAGCTTACCCTTTCAGCGTATACTATAGCTCAAACAGCTGTACACCTGAAGCATACTTTGAATTCTCTATCCACTCATTTCCCTCCCTTGATTACAGTTTTTAAACAAAATGGAACAAGATTCTGATTAGCATGCCGCATAACCTCATTGAAGCCAAGGTTATGTCATATATCGTGTGCAGATATGAGCATGCATACCCTACAGCATCTTGAACATTTCACCCTTCAATCCACCACTTTTAAATTAGGTCATGTTTATTATTCTGTAATTAGCAAGAAAGTTGAGGATCTTATTCATCTAAAATCATCTTAAGCTCGGAGCTATCAAATATGAGCTGTCAATTTTTCTCTGTGGGAAACGCACCGTTCCAGGACGAGGATACGGTATCCTCCCCTCGTATTCTACCCATCGGTGGTCAGGTCCTTCCTTGTGGGCGTAAGGTCCATTAAACACGGCCCTTATGTCTGCCATGCTGTAAACACACACTGCTGAGCCACGGAAAATGGAGCTGACAGGAAGGAGAATACAAGAGACCAGGTTAAAGCTAGGAAAGAAAAGGGAGAGACCATTGGTGGTGTTAACGATTATGTATGAATGATAATGTGATGAATAATAATCTTACCTGGAAGTGGTGAAGACTGCATACACTTTGGGGTTTTTGTCATCTCTGGTAGGGAGCATGAATATGTCCTCTATAAGAGAGAGGGGAAGCAACACAAAGGTTATTTGTTTGTATTACCACTATCTGCACAGAAGAGATTTGTCTACCACTGTGCCACTGCTGGCATAATTGGAAATTTTGTTCCTTTCTAAAGTAAACCCAGAAGATTGATTCTGATAAAAACTCAGTTTATTGGCCCAGATTTCTTTTTTTTATTCTCGCAATCACTTACGGAGCTCATCAAAGTGTGTGTCCACTCCATCTGGTCCAGGGATAGAACACACAAGTCTGGTTTTGAGGAAGGTGGTCCATTTATTGGTCAGACTTCTCAGCCCACCCACATCATTCTGAAACACAGACACATACAGTGTAACAAAACCACAGTCAGCATAGTGTAGCTGTCTAACATGACCAGAAGAAAACCACAATTAATAACACACACTTAACCACAATCCGACTGTAATCTATCTAACGGACTTACACACAAAAACAACACACAACATCACAGCCTGACTCAGACTCCCTGCACTAATTAGGAAAATAAACAGGTGAAGCACATGCCTCTAGTAAGAATCTGCTTATTTAACCAGCACAAAGGAGGCCTTCTTGTTAGTATAATGACAGTCAGGAGTAATTGAAAAGGGAGAGGAAACAGAGAGAGAGAAACGGTGGAAAAACATCAAAGGAGAAGAGAAACAAATGTGAGTGCAGCATGTTGGAAGAGGGTACTAAAATCAAGTGAGGCTGCAGACTGATAATGCAGGGTTTATCTTTGCATATGAATTGCTGTTTTAAGTAGCGGCCTTTTAATTGAACTATGGTAAAAGCATTCAAGTGCACCTCTTTGTAACGCATAGAAAACTTAAGAGATCCTCCCTATTTAAGTTGGCCTGTGCGCTAACCTAGTGATATAGAAAAGATTGTTATGGTTCAACACACACAAAAACACACTTGTGTTTAACAGACAGAAAAAATGTAAGCACTTAATGAGGATGTTTCACAGTGGCAATAATCTTCAAAGAGGATTTAAGTGAAGTGCCCTCACTCCTTTTACATGCACGGAAAAAGACACAGATAATGAAGGAAAACTACAAAGACCAAAAGAGAGAGATGGTAGAAAGAGAGGGCTGTCATCAGTTTGCTTTACAGCTTATTCTTAGGTCATAAATACACTGAAAGCTTTTCTCTAAGAATGTAGCAATAGGCCTCCGAATGCTAATGGCAAACTGCTGTGTGGGCTAGTCCCATTTGGAATGACTTATGGCACACTGTATAGTGTACAAAAGGTCCCGATAATGAATCTATTCGGCCCTCAGTCAGCTGTGCAGTGCCATCAAATAGAACTTAATAGGCATTGAAACATGATATGCTTCTTAAATGTCTTGCAGCATCTAACAACGGAACAGAGAGAATGTTTGATTTACCAAAATGGTTCCGTTTGGGTATGAATTTGAAGTTTGGCATTTTGCCTTAAGCATAGACCTTTGAATGATGACTTGTAGCTCCAGTAGAAATTCCAGTAAAAGCTGAATGCTCTCACTGTAAGACACATTAGACAAAAGTACCTACCAAACTAACATAGTCTCATGTAATGTAATGGTACCAAACAAAATATGTTTTCTTTATCACCCTTTTAATAGAGAATACATGCATATCATTTGGGGGAAAAACAATGAGATGGCGCAAAGATGTATATTGATCTCAGTGACAATGTAGGCAGCAGCTCTAAGATTGCCCTGTCAACAGGCCACAAAGGGACTAGAACCATGATTCACTGCTCCAGACAGACTCTTTCAGATGACAACAAAAGAAGAATGTATCAGAGAGGCCTCTTTCTGGGTGACATAAAACACTCTTGTAGTGGACAACACAATGATCCTTATCCGATCAAATCACTGTAGGAGTTACGATTCCCTCACACTCTGTAAGAGGTATTGCACGCCTACTGTCTTTCTCTATAGTCCCACTATGTTGCACCTATCTATCTTCCAAGGATAATTTCTCTCATTAGCAAGTGGGTCCATCTCCATGTCCAAGTCCATGTGCAAGTATCTAAAAGTAGTTGGGGCTTTTCATTCTTCCAATCTCTTCCTCTCCCCTACCTATCCAACAATCTGTCATATCCTCACCTCCATTCCTCTGTGCTCCTACGTTTTTACAGTACACTTCTGTTGTGTAATATCTCACCTTGCACACACGAGCCACTCGGGACAGGATGCTCTTGCCGTTACCTTCCCATGACACCTCGCGGAAGAAAAAGTATATCTTATCATCATCTGGATTGTAGGTGTCTGCAATGGGATGAGCAGATATAAACCTGGCCTCTGAAGACATGGTGAGGAAAAGAGAGAGAGGGAAATAAGTCAGGTAATGGATTCACCATGCACTGCGCAACCTTGAGGTGGCATTAACGCTACACCTAGCACAGGTTTATTTACAATATTGTTCTATATCTACAGAAAGGTCTGAAATATTGCCTTTTCTATTTTCTAAGCTAAAGCTTGGGCCACACACTCAACCTGCCGTACAATTGAATAGATGGACAGATAAAGGGATTTTAGGTTAGTTTAAAAGCAGTTTTGTTTACTTTTCATAGAGAGCATCTTGAGCTGGAACACCCAGTCTCAATCATCTACCCTAATAATGTATCCTCTGAGTTTGACACAATATTCAGATCCTTTAATTAAAAGTAGTAGCGGCGGAATAAGCTGTAAACACAATATTGACATATTACCACGTTATAAAGTTGAACATGTTGGCAACCAGTTGCCCATTTACACTTTGAGCAGACACAGAGCAACATTATCTTAGGAGATGTGTTTTTTGACACACAAAAAATGTAAGACCAATATAAACTCTCCGTCTTGCTCTGTTCTGATCTCCACCAATACAAGGGAGAAATCTGTCTCTTTAGCTGCTAAATGTTCCATTATGCTCACCAGCTAGTTGCTAACTTTGTCTGTTTTTTGTTGCTGGACAGTTAGCAAACAGTGGGTTCATCAGAATGTTTTTGCTGGAAACAGCTGCCTGCTACAGGTGGAAATAAGGTTGATTAAAGTGGTTTAGGGTGAACAAAAACAGTAAAGTTCCTGCAAAACTAAAACAATTAGTTGCAGTTACTACTACTGATAGCAGTACTATCAAAGGGTTTCTGGGCTGATCTTATGTGAATTACAGTAAGACATCAGAAAAACATATACCAAGAATGATTAGTAATTACTAATTTATGATGTTGAACAGTGTGACAAGAAGAACATAGACAATAAAACACGGCGTAGGAAAAAGCCTGTGGGGATCAACAGCATGTTGCCAAATGTGTCTTGATTCAGACGGGGACTACGTACGGTCTACAGGCTTAAGTGTTGCAGTGACATTACATCAACATTAGCTCAACCTCTAGAAGCCCAGCCAACCACCAGAGGGTGATTCCCCAACTGGAACAGCTTAATGTACGAATGCTAACACACTCGACAGAAGGTCATTGTTAGTACTGCAGCACTGGAAAGATGTTCCACAGGCTCACAGGAACAGAAAGACTTCAAGAAGGGATGTGCTTTCTCTCTGCCTGCCCTGCACCAACACATGCACTCTATACACATACTTAGAGGAGAGAGAGAGAGAGAGAGAGAGAGAGAGAGAGAGAGATAATTACTCCAAACATCTCTGACTGTGTGGTTGTGAAATGTGAAGACCATGTGTAAGGATTTAGATCCGGGTGACAACTGTTGATACACGACAACCCATCAGTGGCTGTAAAACACTCGAGACTGGAGATGTATACAGAGAGAGTGGACTCACTCTTCAGTGATGACTGTGTGTGTGGGTGCGTGCACGTGTGTGTGCAAATGTGTGTGAGGCTATGGGGTTGTGTGACTAAGACCCTGCATTTTGTGGAACACTGTAAATTCCCCTGTAGGTGTGGTCCCTGTTCAGCTATGGCATTCATATAAAAGTTCCAGCTAAATGAATAAGTGGGCTGTTTCCTCCGCACTGGAATGTCAATAACCGTCCTGAGGGCACAGAGGGGCTCTTTGTATCAGTAGAGAGGCTGGAAGTTTGGAGAAAAAGCAATAACAGGTTTTGAGGGCACTCAGCATGCTAATGTGGATATGTGCAAGCATGTGTGTACCATTGATCCAGTATTCTTCAGACATGTCTGTGCGTATGTAGTTCTGGTCAGGTGGAGGGCCAAGGGAGCGTGTGAAAGTTGTATCTTTGCCCAGGAAGTCTGATGATGTACCCGCATACAGGTACTGATCTGGACCAATTACAGACACAGGTCAATCAGTCATGACATTACATAATGCAATAGTAAAATCAGTACATAAAGGACATTATTGTACATAAAAGTTCAAATAGCAGTAGCATCTTACAGTCGTATTCAACATGTACACCACGAAAAAAACAGACATTGTTATTTAGCTTTTAGCATTTCATAGGCTTACCTCGGTGAACCTACATAGACAAACACAGAAACATTTCAAGAAACAAACATATGAAAAACAGATAAGGCTCCAAAGCCCTTGTGTTTACAAGGCTCTGCCAAGTGAATGTGTTGCTGACTGAAAACTGTCTGCTCGCCTCTTTCTTGAGAAAATCATTTGCTGGAAAGTGCTGGGAATACAAATTTACTCAAACAACTGAGTGAAAACTTGAGGAGAAGCATAATTTATTCCTGGGTAAATGGTGCTGTGCAGCAATAACATGCTGCACAGCAGATAGCCAGGCAGAGGATTGCCATGTTGTGTGAGTGTTGTGTGATGGCTCGTATTACCTGTGAGGACTGAGGTGAATGGCTGCGAGGGATCAAAAGGACATTTCAATCTGCCAGACTCCACTGTCCTAGACAGCAGTTGGAACACACCATCCTGGGAGACAAAAGAGAGATAATGTGAAACTTTAGCTAATTTATATTGAACTCCTGAACTTGTGTCAAAATGATCCCTGCTGAGATTCACTCACTCATATCTACTTTACCTCTCTGCGGCCAGTGATTTCAATGAAAGCACAGGTGGGGTGGAAGGATCCTGTCCCACAGGCATAGACATGTGTTCGATTGTAGTTGTGAAGGACCCTAACAAAGTTAGCACACTCCAACTAGGACAAGCAGGGGCAGAAAAAGCAAGGATGAACAATTATCAAGATGAACAGGTATACTGTATATTACAATAGACAATAGCGAACAGATAAACTTAGAATCAAAATGATATTTCAAGAAGTGACTTTCTGTGGAAGCACTTACATTTGCATTTTTGCCTGCCAGTTTGCACATATCCACTTGGTCTCGGGGAGCAGGCCAGTGGATCTAATGACAGGTAAATAAGAAGAGAAAACATTTGAATCTCATAATGTTGTATGTGAGCTGTCACTCAGTCAGAGAACTTGAACACTGCCATTTACACTTTCATTAAATCTCCGCCAATATGTGCTATTGCAGACCGCTAACCTTTTAAGCTAATAAAATAACAATGTAATGTGTTTGAGCTGCAGTAGTTCAGAATGCAGAAGCCAGCACAAAATCTGGAAGGAGAGTGCAGAATACTCCTTTTTTAGCATCTTTACACTGGCTACCTGTGCCCTTTAGAGTAGAACATACAATTTTATGGATCACTTTAAATGGTACTACTGAGTAAGCTCCCGACCCCCTAACCAGATATGAGCCTAAGTGCAGCTAAGTGGCTCTTAAAAGCTAAAAAGAAAAGGAGGCCAGGAATTTGCCATCAGCGCCCCTCAACTCTGGAGCAAACTGCCAGAAAGTTCATGCAAGCCAGTTCTTCATTCTGTATCAAATCCCTTTTAGAGACACAATATTTACCTTTTACTGTAATTATTTAATTTATGTTTCTCTGTGAACTTGTATGGTTTTTATTCAGTTATTTTCCATGTTGTATTTTACTTCCCTTTGGTCTGTACATTTTCTACTGGTATGTTATAAAGTTGCAATATAAATTTATTGACCGTCGGAAAAAATGTTCGCTCCTTGACTTAATCTTAACATTTTAAGGGATTATTGTACAACTGATCTCAGTTGTACAATAATTTACACCTCCAAGTGCTGGTACGAGAGAGAAATGGACATATAACATCCATTGTCCCTGCAATGTATTCCGCCATGTTCACACATGTGTTATAACAGGCTTATGTGCTTAGCGTGTTACGTCCCTTAAATCCTACCAAGGAGAGCTATCGCCAACTTATTCATCGGTCTACAGAGCCTGAATACGCATGCAAACACACCGGCAAAAATATCAAAACACCTCATGATTCCAAATCAGTGCATACCGCCTAGGAATTCATACAGAAAACTAGTGTTACAACGTCATGTGTTGACTGAGTATGGTTTGGGGCCTGTGAAGGGCTTACACCGGTTTTGAAACTCAGAATATGAAGTGACCAGTGGTCTTGTTTTACAACAGCATATGGGGATATATTAAAGAAAAATGTTTATGACATAGCAGCTATCTCCTGAAAATCAAGGTAGAAACAACTGAAATGTTTGCTTGCAGAATATTTGCAGCTGTTTTAGTGCCTGATGATCCATGTTTCGAGGTATGCCTCATTATTAACTGATGAACACCAAGATTGCTTTTCTAGATCAAATTCACTGTCAAGGGCTAGTCCCAAAGGGCAGAGGGAATTAGACCTTTGGTGGATATCTCTCTGGCAACAGTATCAGTAACCAAAGAGGTAACAAAATGCAACACTTTGAGAGCAAGACTAAAAGTTAAAACAATCAGATAAAGATCAAATAAACACTCTGTCATCCCACTTGCAGATCAACCTCAGCTGCATAAACACAAACTCACGCCTACAAATTTTAACATATGGAATCCTTCTAAATGCATTTTGGTATTTGTATATTTGCCTAAGGTTGAACCTGCATACTCCATAAATATGTGTATACTTGTGAGTGCCCTATAACATGATGACCCTGACCTTGCCAGACAGACAGTTTTAGACTGCTGTTGACAGAAAGGTGAGCTCTTCTCTAAAACAATACATGGTTGAGTACATTTCAGCTTAGCAGCACATGGGGAAAAATACCTTACATCACCCCAATCAATGGCAAGACAGGTATAAGTGTAAAGAGCTGAAGCGTGGGCTGTCTCTATAATAATGAGCTGCTCGCAGCAAAAAACAGAGATTAGTAGTGTGTCTCAAAGGACTCCAAGCATGAGTTTGGACGTTTTTGGATTGGGAACTTCTTACTTCCTGTCACAGGGTGTGGAGATTATTAAAACTGCTGTAAACACTTCAAAGTCTACCTAAAGTGCTCATATTATGCTAATTTCCAGGTTCATAATTGCATTTAGGTTGTACAAGAATACATTTATGCAGTTTATTTTTCAAAAAACACCATATTTTTGTTGTACTGCACACTGCTGCAGATCCTCTTTTCACCCTGTGTGTTGAGCTCTCTGTTTTAGCTACAGAGTAAGGCATCTCACTTCTGTTCAATCTTTGTTGGGAGTTGCACATGCACAGTACCTGGGTAAGGACTACTAGCTAATCAGAAGCAGAGTATGTGTGCCATGCTAGCAGCTAGGCAAGCATGACAACGTGTGTTACAAAGTGGCCCACATTTGTCGCGGTTTGTGAACAGTGCTTTCTCTGGGAGATGATAAGTCCCTTTGGGGTGGACTTTGGGCTTTTTCACTTTGTAAACATATAACGTGCACAAAAAAGATATATAACACAATAAAGGAAAGGGAAAAAAAAAACAATAAGCATAATATGAACACTTTCAGTATAGCAAATGGCCTAAAAAGCTGCTGTTTATTTATTGCATATTCTCGGCCTTGTTTTTCTGTCTGAGTGTGGATTGTTCTCTATAATTATATATATATATATATATATATATATATATATATATATATATATATATATATATACAATTTGCACATTTTGTGCTCTCCATAGCATAGCGTACCTTTCTGGGGGCTCTGGCCAGATTGTCAGTGTCAAGCAGGTAGATGTGATCTCTGGCTCCCAACAGAAGACGACCTCTCTCTTCATCCAGCAATAGCGAGTGGGAGTGGAGGCCATCGGAGGGGCCCAAAAACAGAGATACACTGCCGGCTTGCAGAAGTTCTGGCCCAGAGAGAGTAAAAGATCAGACATAAAGACAAACAAAGAGATTAAGAATCCTTGAAGTACAGTGAATGCATTGCGTTTACTTTTAAAAACACATCATCTAGAATTGAATTACAGTACATTGGAAACATTATTTCAGCAGGATTACGCTGTTAAATTGAACTGATTCTCTTCAGTTCACTGATACAGAAATCCCAAATACAAGCACTGGGTTACCTCTTATAAATAAAAAAGGGGTCTTGGCTTGGCTCAAAACTTGCCTAATCCTTTGTGGTTCAACATCTTAGCTTTACATGCTGACAGAGAAGAGATACAGTAGCAGAAAAATTCAACAGCTTCCACTTCAGTGGATGCATTATCAGATATCTTTACCAGGGTATTTTCATAGCTGCAGTTTCCTGACTAGACCTTTATGTGCAGATAAACATGATCTGTGGCTGTTGTGGTTGATGCTTTTCCTCTTTTGGTTATCCTGTCTTGTGTTTGTATCTTTTCTCCCCGGTCTTGTGTTGTTGGTCCTGTCTTGTGTCCCCCGAGTGTCTGTATGTTCTGTTTCCTGTTTTATTTTGAAGTCTGGTTTTTGTCTTGTCCTGCCTTTAGTTTTACTTCCTGTGTCTTCCCTCTCTTGTGATTACCTGATGTTTTCCACCTGCCTATCGTTACCTCATTACCTTGTGTATTTAATGTCTGTGCTTCCCTTGTCTCTTGTCAGGTCCTATTCTCCGGTCCTAGTGATACTGCTGTGCAGTTTTGTGTCCTGTCAGCTTGTTCCAGTCATTCCCCATGAGTTTTCCCCTGTGTAGTTTACCCTGTTTTTGTATTGCCTTCCCCCTGTACCTGTTTTTTGGATTTTTGGCATTTTGTCCCTTTTGTTTTTTTTTTCTTTGATTTTGCCTGTTCCTTTTGCTCCCTGTGTTTTTCTTTGGACTTTGTTAAAATAAATCCTTGGTTAACTGCTCCCGCCTGCCTCCCTCGTTTCTGCTTTTGGGTCCCTAATCCACTTCAATGCAACAGTGGCTGCACCACATGCCTGTCATGGGCACCGTAAGATTTAGATCATGAAAAGAGCAGGTGGAATACCTGTTGCTCACTCAGAAGACAATGGTATCATTTGCTGTTGACTTCAATAAGATTTTATAGTGGTAACACTGTAAAGGACAAATATCATGCTCATTTTCAGGTTTATACTTTTGGGGTTCTACATGTTCACATGGATTTTATGTTAGGAAAAACATATTTTCCTCATACCATCTAAATACACCTATTCCCCTTTCGTCCGAAACACTCCTTTTTTTGTACCTGTTTAAGGCTGGCGTGTTGAATCTGATTAGTGACCTAGGCAGTCCACTGGGTTGTCTTATTTCAGTTTATTGGTTGGAAGGTAGATGTACTGCACTGACTTTTTTTTTTTTTTTTCACACGATATCTCACCTTATTAAATTGTGTGTGTATATAAAGAGTTAAAATATACCGTATATTGGCTGTGTTTGTGCTGGTATTGTTTGGTCTCCCAGCTTCAACGGTTAATTTCTGGGGAGCTGAACACTGACTACATTCTCAGCTCAGTACTGTGTCCTTGATCTAAGGAAATCTCTTCTATCACCAGGCTCTTTTCAGTGCACCAGTATAGCAACATGCCTTGAATAAACACTGGCCACAGGACTGGGGAGTCCTGTGGGAGTCACTCTGAAAGGATTGACATTGTAATTATCCTCTTGGTGTGAAGGATTGGAGAGGTTACCAACCCTCAATATTTGATCTTCGAGGACCCCTCCACACCACACAATCCTGCTTAATACCTCCTCCTATACACCAGCTCACACACAAAGTACCCCCACATGCTCATATCGTTCACCCCTATACATACATCATGCCCCCCAGCAGACTAAACCTCAGAGATTAGGCCTGCTAGCCCTTGGCTAATGCTAATCTGCTCTGTAAACACTGAGCACTGTGAGCCTACTGAAACAGCCTGCTTATCTTAGCATAGTGCTCCACACCTTTCCTAAGAGAAGAGAGCCCTCATCTCACTAAACAGCTCTTGATTAATTCCTCAGCTGGACCTCTGAGGCACTCTCATCCACACATGTATTTGAGTAAGACATCACCATGTTGGCTTGCTGCCACCAGATTAAGGCTAAAAAACTATTTAAGCTCTATAAAATTAGAGTGGAGATGGTGCAGTAGATATGACACATGCCTTTGATGTGGGAGACCTGGGTTTGATTCCTACTACGATACATCAGCCAATGTGTCCCTGAGCAAGACACTTAATCCCTAGCTGCTCCAGAGGCATGCAACCTATAACATGTATAGCAATTATAAGTCGCTTTGGTTAAAAACATCAGCAAAATGACATGTAATGTCTGCTGTTGTAGAAGTGCAGACCACCTTACACAGCTGCATTGATACCTTTTGTCTGAATGTTAAATATAAGAGGATTAGGTTGAAAAGAAACATTGCTGTTAATGAATCTGCCATATGGGCTGGAAGAAGAGTCACATCTTTTAAGCACACTATTCATTAGAAGAACCTATCGATTGATGTACCCTGCATTAAGCTAATTTTCATGTTGCATAATCATAGCCTCGGTCTGCCATTATTAATGTGTAGGAGTTAACATCACAGCTAGTATTGTCAATAATAACTTATAAACAAAGAAACCAATGAAGAATAGCTCAAGAACAGGCCAAATTAGTTCACTAAATTAAGTTTGAATATAAGTTTGTATCAACTTTTAAAAGTAAGGAAATTGTCCCTAAAATTGTCTTCTTACTGTAATTAATAAACTAGTTTTTGAGTAATATAGGCCACAAGACTAAGGATAGAATGCATGTTGTGTAACTTAGACCATTTGGGCACGCATTAGAAACAAAGGCATAACAAGAATATGAATGTGCAGCGTATTAAATATTTAAACCAGATGACTTTACGTCTCATTTGGCAGAAGGCCACAATGTCTATGTTGTGACTCTGGATGAAACTTAAACTTGGCCCTCGAGATGTGTTTTTTTAGAGGAAATCTTAAGTCTCGAGCAGAAGGCAGTTGTTTTTTAGTTGTTCACTCAATCAGGGATGAGTTCACTTTGAGTGTTTCAACCTTCACTCATTCAAGCTGCGCTTTTCACACGAGGGCGATGCGATGTTTGAAGAGTGATCGCTGCTGGGTGGTGTTGCTTTTGAAGAGTGTTGAGATGATTCTGACTGAGCAAGCCAAAAATGGGCATTGTTCTACTGTTGTGAGGTCCAAAGGAAACCACTGCAGATTTTCCTCTTAAATGAAAAGTAAAGTTTACTCAGCCGTGCTCAAGTCAAAGCCAAGAGACACACCCTAATAGAGTATCAAAGTTTTAAACTTCTCTCAGATATATGGCCCCATTAAAATTCAATCATTTATGAAATGATGAACACATTTATTTTGGTTGGTTTGGAACAAACATTAAATGAGATAAACTGTAGAGCTAAATACTAGCCTAACTGCTGAGTAAACACTGTCCCTAGCAATCATTATTCCTTCAGATACTTACATATATTTATTTTGGACACTAGGCATAGGCCATAGGTTTTGGAAGCCTTTGACCAGAAGAGCGCTTTTGGAGGCTAAAGACAGAGGGAGTTTACTTTTAGGTCACAGTAGGGATTCAACTTTATGGAGCAAGACTGAAGTTCATTTATGTGGTTTCTTGTAGCTGATACATAGAATGAGGGATAGAGACTTTGAAGTAAAGTTTGCACAGGAGTCTAGAATGGGTTTTAAAGGGAGCAATAATTCAGCTTTCCCCCCGGTGGCACAAAACAAACAGCTGACGCAAAACTAAACACATGAACGCAGTGCACAGTTTGAACGACGGTCTGTTATGAACCAAGAGCATCCACATGAAATGTATGTTCTGCGTGTGAATTAAACATATAGGACTGGACTGCACTAACACTGTATTTTATTAAGTGATTGCAGGTTTATGAAATAAAGATCTGTCAATGAGGAGATGTATTGGCTGTGGTCGTCTTTAAGGAAAATGTGAAAAGAGAACATTCTTGTGCAAACATCATCAAACATGACAATCAGAAAATTATGAGGTTGACAAATGAATCAACAAGTGAGTCTTAGATCTCTCTTTACAGTGTTGTTTTAAAGACCATTTACTTTAACAGTGCAACTGAGTGTACTAATCTCTTTTCACTGTTCCTCTTGGCTGTGTACACAAAGCCACATGAGAAATAGAGACAAAGGAAGACAAAATGTTACAGGAAGAGAGAAAGACAAAGTTAGACATGACCTTTGAAGATGCACACTGAATGGATGAAAAGACAACAAATTCATTGTTATAGCTATAGTTATAACTCTATCTAGGTGCCAGTGCACATGCTGACGAAAGTTGTTGAATGAGGTAAAATATCCTCAAACCTCAAATGACCCAAAAATTGTATTTAACTTTAAGACTGCTCTGGACACATATTGTACTAATACGAAAGTATAAAAGTAAATGTAAATATGTAACAACAATACAATTAACAGACAAATCAACAATATTTCAGTTCTTACCTCTGTGGCCGAGTTTAACCCTGGGGACACTTTGTTTGATGCTTGCTCCAAAAGGGAGGGTGGCCAACAAGATCAATCCCACCAATGGGACCCCTGGATGGGATGCTACCTTAATTCTCTTCACTTTGCCCTCATAATTACTGCCAGACATGCAGTGCAGAGCGCCAACTTCATTCAGACTCTGATAACCAGAGTCCCCTTTCTTCATGGTGTGTGGAGTGGTCTTGTTCAGTTTTCAATCTGTCCTTTTCTGCAACCCTGGAAAGAGACGGGAGTGAAGAGTCAAGCTTGGGAGGAGCAATCATAAGTGTGTGTGTGTGTGTGTGTGTGTGTGTGTGTGTGTGTGTGTGTGTGTGTGTGTGTGTGTGTGTGTGTGTGTGTGTGTCATCTAACTTTGTGCAGGATATGTACACAGGATTCTGTTGTGACTATTCAGTCGTTTCACCATGGAGCCCTACAGGCATGTCCACTCTCTTTACCCGTCCTACATCAGCTGTTGCCTGTCATTGGCTTCCCTTTTGTGTGTCCTTTAAATCTGTTTGCCCAAAACAAAGGTCAGGCTAACAAAACAGTCCCATTCTACTATCTTTCACTTGGCCATGCCTTTTTCAGCTTCTCTCTCTCCTCTGTCTTCTTTTGACCTGGATAACTCATTTAATTCCTTAGCTAAATGATACTTGCCAATAGTTTTAGCATTGCCCAACGACCCTGTCAGCTCCTCCTTTATGTTCTGTAAAAAATGGGGCACGTTCTGTCTGGGACTTCACAGTGCATTAAAGAGGCCTGTAGCACAATCATTAGTTCACACTCAATGGAAAGTGAGATGTATGAGTTAACAGTCATGGGAATGCTCACTAGCTTTTCTGGCACTAATAAGCAAGGAGAACTTGAGCGATGTGCAATTGAACAAAGTGAAATTATTGTGGAATAAACTGGACATTTTATTGGTTATGTTCAGTGGAGAATTCTAACATTCAAACAACAGAAATGTGTAAATGTGACAATGTTTCAATCACAGTCTTTTGGAACTGACAAAAATCCAACTGGTATTGAAAAATTGTCCATGTAAATACATTTGTGGTGTAGTTAATTTCCAATAGCCTTGCACTTGCTTGTAAATGTGATAAGCATATACAATAACTACGGTCTTTCCAACATCCATATGTGACCATAACAGGTTTTAAAGGATGTATAAAGGAATAAAGGTATAAAGGAAGCATGCAACTGACAGTTATGAGTCTGCAAAGTGGATGTTTTTTAATTTAATATCAAGAGACAAGTTAGAATAAAATCAAGAACAGTGCTAATTAACAAACAAGTTGCGCCTAAAAGTAAAACCTTACAAGGAATCAGTACCAATTATTTGTAGGTATCTATGAATATTCATTGTGATTACTTTCTTAACATAGTGTTACTGATTTACTTTGATTCAGGTTCTAATCAGCATATTGGTTGTGTGTTTTGCCACCTCAAGAAAAGTGGTGCACTGTTCTACATTGGAATGCATTGTTAC
This sequence comes from Percina caprodes, assembly GCA_013375575.1. Taxonomy (NCBI): domain Eukaryota; kingdom Metazoa; phylum Chordata; class Actinopteri; order Perciformes; family Percidae; genus Percina; species Percina caprodes. The sequence goes on from JABXJD010000001.1 coordinate 8,180,987, forward strand.
CTCATGTAACCTTACCCTTAATCAGAATCTTTGTGGATGTAGTGCAACACTCTACCCAAAAAAGAAACTGAGTATGAACAGTCTTTTGAACCTAAATTCCTGCACATTCCACAGCCATCTAGCAACTAATTAACCAAACAATCGATGAAGAAATTAATGAATGCATCAACAGAATGTCTCCTCCCTAAGGCCTTACTGCTACCTCTCCCTTATTACTTTCCTTCCACCCCCATTTCAGATAACACACATCAACCTGTCTAGTGACAACATAAACAATGGCAACCGAAATTAATAGATCTGATGTGGCAAACTCGCACATCTCAAATACTGAAAACCAAGCATTCATGCTTCCTGTTGGAAGAATTGGACAGATAGAGAGAAGATCCCCTTTGGGACATATTTTGTCTATACAGTGGCAAGAAAATCACATAAGTTGACATTTTGAGAACATACTGTACGCATTTCTGCCTACGCACACAGATTTCCATGGCATGTTGGCAGACAGATACAAGCTGTAAAAGTAATTTCACTTTATTTATTTTCCTTGTCCGGTTTTGGCATGGTGTTTGACACTTGAGTTCATTACGGACCATCAGGACCGAGTGGCACCCATTCAAGCGCCCCATAGCTTTAAACTGGTGAGGATTAGACCCTGATAAACCGACTGCTGTTTACTTAAGATGACAAATTGAGGCACCTTCACACCTTCAGGGTTAAAAATACAGATATAGAGCTGTGAGTGATGGATGGGCAATCGGCAAAGAGAGTGATAAAATGAGCAGGTTTAAATCTGTGTGATCTTTGCACACTTTGTGAGCAACAGTGATAGTGCTGGTGGTGGTGCTCATCCTTTCTGCAGTATCTTCAAGGGAGCAGTGACACAATATCACCCATGTGAGAAGCGTTTGAGTAATCGAGTATCTCTCTTCCGCTTGAGTGCCTACATCTATCAGCATTACAGGCCTGTTTAGCACAAGAATACGTCCCAAACAATGGAGAGAGCTCAAATCTTAGAAGAGGAGCATTAAAAACTGCATCTGTTGAGAAAACCATGTCAACGGGAGATTGTCTTGCAATATAGCATGGAAGGACATAATAAGCCCTGCCAGTCAGTCAATACTTTGGAAAGGCTGAATAATAGAGATGAAAAGAGAGATAGAGGAAAAGGAGTACGACAGAGTGAGAGGTGCGAAAGAGAAGAAACAGACAGCTTGTGCCATGTGGGTTAAGCTAACACTCCTGTTTCCTGGCGGCTAGAGTCCCTGTTGTCTTTGGCAGCACGGCCGGCACACAGTACAGGGGGTGATGGGAAACAATCCTGATGGAAATGGTGACAGATTAAAAGCTAGCAGCCAATTATGCGCTGCTGGCATCTGATCTCAGCCCAACATATAGCATCTTATAGATGTCACCTCCTCAAATATAATGGCTTTTCCAATTTGGGATCAACATCAAACAATTACATTGTACATTTGCCATAAAACAATTTAACCAGCAGCCATTAATTAACAATGATCCAAAATATATTATCAAGATGCTATGTAAAGTACTGCAGTTAAACTTTTGACTGAAACAATATTCCCAGTAGAAGTTGTCAGCCGATCCGAGGAAGGAGCAGATGGTGAAGAAGTGCTCTGGCCATGGGCATTCTCACACAGAGACCACCCCTAATGAGGCATTTAGCAACACCCGGCTGCCCTGTAGAGTACACTATTATCAAACCCCTCCATCTCCACAGGACAGAGTGCATTAGCACGGCTATTTGTCTTTATTCCCCGACCACAGGCACTGACCTGGCAGAACAACATAGGTAATTGTTTCTAGTTCTCAAGACATTGGTTGTTTTTCTTGGCAACAGTCAATCATCTTTTTTTTTTTTTTTTTTGGTTAACCTTGCATTTAAGCAAGCATGTAACTCTCCTGTGAGTCTGTGTGAGTTTATGTCTCAAAGGGGAAATACAGGACAGCCACCATGCCAAACTGTTTGTGTGATCGCTTAACACAAACTATGAAGCATATACTGTACAAGGAGCATTAAAGTTTCTCTGTTGGCTATAACTCCAGTTATAGATGGCAGTAAAGAAGGAAACAAAACACTGCTCAAATACAGACAAGCGCAGTCGTTTGATTTATGTCTTGGCACTGTCATATGGTATATTTTATTTCCATCACAAGCTAATTTACTTCTAGAAACAAAGCAAAATAGAAACATCAGCACTGTTCAAAATGATGTGAATAACATTAATATAACTATTATAACTATTAATATTGATGTGAAGGGTCCAACATCAATGTCTTCTAACTCCTGTTTAAAATATTTAGCCTTAATAATGTTAACACATGACACACTTGGTGCAGCTCTCATGGTGTTAAACTGTACGCAGAGAATTAACTGTTACCAGAGAGCAACTAAATATGAAACATGTGATCCTTGTGGCGAAGTAAGTTTTTTTCTGGACAGAGTTTAAAAACCTCAACCTACTGCACATACTGTTACACTAAAGCTTTTTGGCAACTTTTTTTGTATCACTTACTAATTTTTTTCAATTGTGTTTATTCAAGTCATAAAGTAAACATCAAGGCAGCAAGCTGGGATTCTTATTACATTTTATTCGAAAAATCAATTCCCCACGTTATCTGAGGAAAACCTCGTATCTTTCAGCACAGCATGTGTATCACTTGGGAAATTACATATCACTCCAAAAAATTAATGCAAAATAAATTGCTGAAATATCCCCTTGCGAATGAAATGTAATCAGCCAAATACGGTGATACAGAAAGAGATCTTTGAAGTTGAAAATGTAGCGGTAAATTATCCCTAAATAATGAATGAACGCAAAGTACAAAAAGGATATCTAATACCTCTCCATGGACTAGAACATTTGATCCTTTGCCATTAGGAAAGTTTATATTTCCTGCAGCCGTTTACCTGCTAATTAATCCTATACATCAGAATTCCATAAGCTGTCTGATTACAGAATGCCCTTCACAAGACTAAACAACTCTGACAGTTAACTCCACTGCCCTAGTAAAAGAGTTTATGTGAGGTTTTCTCAGAGTAACCCATTCATGCCTAGTTCTGCATCACATAAACACATTCACAACACCACATTCAAAATAATAGACACAGACTTTTCTTATGCACGAAATCAGTGAATGATTTTGCCCAGATGAGAAAACATTCCAGCGGAATTCCTTCTGTTATGGCGGTGAAGAGCATATCTGTGGAGAAAAACCTAAGGATAAGGATGAAATTTCAACCCTGAGGTCTTGTCTGTCCACATTTTGTCCCTCTCTAAGCTGTTATCAGGAAGAAAAAAAAACTGGTAAGAGAATACTCTGGGCAACTTCTGGTATGGTAACCAAATACACCAAAGACACATTATGGTGCTTGTGCTGCCTTTGTTAAAGAGTCACTTTATGTCCAATGTTGCCGTTTTATCCTTCAATCTTTGTAAGGGGACGACTGAGCACAGCTCTGGGACGGTGCCAGGCCAGCTCTGGGCTGCTGTTGTCACACCAAGGGTGAATGGAAAGGTGGAAGAGCGGGGGCGGGAAGTGATACTGGATCTGTGGTTTAACTCATTTTAAATATAGAGGATGGTAACAAATGGAAAACAATAAAGTGGAAACAAAGTTGAGAGGCTTATTCAAGTAACAACAGCATATAGACACACATGCCAATAGGTTTGTTGATATGGGACAACATAACAAGTAACTCTACACATACTGAACAGGACATGACCCGGGCCTGCAACTGAATGTGTCTGAGTCTGCACGTATGAACGTATGTCTGTGAGTAAGCTGATACCATTCTGAGATACGCAGATGGGAGCAATAAGGCATGAAAACAATGACTGACAGTTGTAAGTGTTCTCACTTGTCTCCCAATGGCCTGAGGATACAGGTACACCCATGTATGCTATGCAACAACGCCTCTCAAGAGCATTACTGTCTTTTACAAATGTGGGAAGCAACTCTATCGTTCACATAGGCTTCTGTTATGTGGCTATCTCTTCACCAGCTCCAGTACAGTTCAGTAGAGACAATGAAAACACGGAGACCAATAAGGTTAAGAACCGAAACCCGGTGCTAATATGGTAAATAAACGAACGGTATCTACCGGACTGAATAGCATCGCCGATTTTGGGGCCACATTTTGGTGCCACTTAAATGCCTGCACTGCACTCTGATGCTCCGAAACCAAAGTTACGGGCAACAGAAGCATTACTGCACATGACGCTAGTTAACACTTGGAAGCAGGTAATGTTAGCCTAAACATTAGCTAGTAGATGGATTAAACATGGTTTAAATGCTGACAGCTAGCATTAAACAGTGTAAAGTAAAGGATTCCAACACCGGGATGAAACAGTCTGCAGCTGCCGTTGTCGGGAAAACAACACAGACGTTGCGGTGCGTTCATTGAAACTGGTAGCCTAAGCCCCGTGGTGCATTCAAAGTTTTTTTAAATACCCCTTTCCCATGTGGTGGTTGTTTTTGTCATCCAACAATTTAATGGTGAAGTAAGTTGTCATTATTGTTATTACATTATTTATACATCATTTCATTTTGACCATATAGCCTTAGTAATAAACAAGTAATTATTAAATGTCGTTGAGTGTCATTTAGAGCTCTTCTAGTTTATTTTACTTTGTAAAAAAAGTATTGGTTCAGGCACCGTTTAGGGACCGGCACATTTAAAAGTATTGCTTTAGCACCTATATCGGAAAAAAAAAAAACGATGCCTAACTTTAGAGACCACAGAGCTGCAGCCGGCATACCCAGCCGGACTGTCTGTCTGCAAGTCATTGGCACCTAGCCGTTGTAGACTCTTTAAACTCATCACATTACTGCTGCAGTAAAGGTGCCCGAGCTGCTTTGTCTGTGTGCACTGAAGGATTTCTGGAAACATGACCATTTAAGGCGAAGCTGGTGTGCAGCATGACTACAAGTATGTTTGAATAACACTTTCCACCAAAAAAACTGTTGAGTTTTGAGAAAGAACTCTTTCAGTTTTTCATTTTCATCACCGTCCAGGAAAAAGCCTCGGCATGAACGGCATGACGTTGTCACAGAGTGCAGGAATGGTCCTGTAGGCCATTCAAAACACAGCTGAACATTGTTGCTGTGATTTTTAGGGTAATGATCAGTCCAGACACGCATTACAGAACAGGAGTGAATAAAAGCACACAGGAGGCTCAGGGTTAGCACAGCATGGGTTTGAAGTGATTGATACAGTGAACAAAGGAACACACATATGCTACATAGACCCTTCAACCAGACACACATTATTATGAAATCCTCTTTCCCAAACCTATTAGAGCTCTCACAGAAATGAGACTACAATAGAGTTTTAAAGTAGGTTTTCAAAAGTACCTTTAAAGCACTCAAAGATTACTAGCATATATTCACATATTGTGATATCAGCAGCAGTCCTTAGCCTTCCCCTAGCCACAGTTGCTGTGTATACAGCAGTCTGCATTGAGTATGCCCGGCAGACAATACTTGAGTGACGTAACGATTGGACAATGTTTAAAGGAGAAAATCAGATTCAAGACTTTCTGAGTTGTCTTTCTGTGGCCCGGAGCAGAAATCATTTATTTACCCCAGTCATGCTTATCAAAAGCCCTGAAACCGCAAGAGAAATCAATAACCACACAAATTCCATCTCTTCCTCTCTCTGCCTCCCTTCAATAGTTTCTTTGCCTCTCTCACAACACCCCTTCAACCCAACCTGCCTTGTAGGGAGTTAGATAAACCTTTAGAAGTGCAGTAAGTGGAGAGTGGGTCCTTGAGACAGTTAGGTATACAGACAGGGGAAGGATGGTTTAATAACTACACCACTAAACCCACATGAGTGTGTTTTATTCCTGTAAACCACAGAAATGCACACAGTGCAGTGAGCTCCAAAAGTAAAGCAAATATGTTCACTGCAGCACGTTTGATGTACTGTAGGTTTAAGTGTGGAGTCCCCATATTCACCCTCCCGGCATAATAAAATTCTCTAATATAATGTAATATAATATAATATATAGTACTATGTTAGGTACAATATATGTGCCTCTCTTGCTCTATATTTTACAGTGGTGTAAATTAAAATGTAATTTAATTTAATTTTGAAAAGATTAATATCACAAATGTGCTTTTATTCATAGAAACCCACTGTTAAAAAACAAAACACATTATGGCTGTCTGATAAATAGCATGTATTCCAAAGATTTGTGATTTTTACAGTTCCAGTAATTCAAAAGGGTTACTGTACATTGCAGGCTGATAAAAGGAAATTGTCATAGAAGATCATAAAAAGTATTTGAAAATACAGTGTATTATGTGAAAAGTTAGTTGTCACCTTGGTTATAAACAAAGCAGTTCAGAACCATTAAACGTTGTCATTTATTAGACAGATAGCTTACTAAATCCTGACTTTTATGGGTGAAATTACGGAAAGCTGCAGAATTTAAAGTCGGGATATGACAGACACATCAACGGAAAAGGAAGATATGCAGCAAATGTAGTGGGGGAGTCTAAAGTTGCATACAAATATACAATCTGAATTGTGTCAAAAACATTATATAACTCAAGAACATGAAGTTAAATAAAACGTGTAACGTTATTGTCTGTATCCTGTATCGGCTAAGAAGTTAGGTTAATTACTATAAAGCAACAGATGGGAAAGGCAATAGCTGAGTAAACATCATCAACTAAAAAACAGTAGACTAACTCAAAGTTATACGTTTTAAATCAACTACACGTAATTTCCATTAGCGTTGTTGTTATTATAGCATTTCATCTTACCTGCGTACTCAACTCCGTGTCTTCTCACATGCAACACATGTCCTCGCTGTGGACAGTAGCGTCACTTTGCTTAATTGCCTGACGCACAGAGTAAAGTAACCAAAAGTATAGATGTACACTTGCGAAACTTCGTCCCGACCGATAGAAACTTGGATGGATAAACCGAATACTGCCCCAAAATATTTCCACTCCCCTTAATTGCAGTCAAACACACGCTAGCGCTCTTGAACTCTTGGTGCACTCTGTGTGTGTGTGTGTGTGTGTGTGTGTGTGTGTGTGTGTGTGTGTGTGTGTGTGTGTGTGTGTGTGTGTGTGTGTGTGTGTGTGTGTGTGTGTGTGTGTGTGTGTGTGTGTGTGTGTTGGGTGGCTGGTTACTCTGTGGCAGTTCGCTGCGGGAAAGACAGACGGTAAACTCCCAATTACGCTGCTGCTGCGGGAGGGGAGGGGCCCTCAGCATCTGCACCGCGGCCAGCCAGAACTCAGTTGGGAGAGTATACGACACATCCTCACATTTTAGAAACAATAGTATAGAAAAGCATTATTGAAGTGTACAATAATGCATCAAGTCTGCAGTTTTAAACTGTTGTTTAAATTAAACTACATTAAACTGTTTAAAACTGGTTTGCAAATAAATTCTGTTCCAGATGTTCTCTAGCCCTTTGCCAGAAGATGAGATTTTTTTTTGTAATTAATGACTTATAACTGATAAATAAAGCATTAATACATAAATGATCAAACATCAAATGATTACAGACATTTATAAAGGAGGTCTTATAAAGAGGTACTACAAATATGATGTGATAAATGTCATAGATATGAAATACAATGAATTTGAGTAGCTTAGAAATATACTAAGAATAAGAGCTTGGCACAGGGTGTAATGATGAAGAGCCTTGCATGACTTATTTTTAGCAAATGGGAGTGACAAATGAATTAGATATTGAAAATGTGTGTCATGCTAGCCAGATAATATGGCAATTGTTAAGTTTGGGATATGTGAGCATGCTTGTACAGTCAAGGCCTAATGCTGATCCTCTTTCTGAACCTGGTATCGACTCCTCATGGGTTTCCCTTGCTGGTGAGAGAGAAGAACAGCTGTATTTGGGCTTAGGCAGCAGATCCTGCTGGGTGGGATGCCTTGGCCACGTGCTTTTTATAGAAGAGCGTGCCATCCCAATCCCCCTGGTTAATTTTTAAGTACATGGAACATTGATTTCTTTGGCAGTCTCATAAATGAACACACAGACATGAGTCAGTCCAAACCATCATTCCATTTTTTATTCTCCTACAGCAGAAGTTGTGGAAGGGTCAGCGCCAAGTACACATTCATTTAAGATGAGAGCTTTAATATTGGACTCAGAAAAGAAAGTTGCAGTGTGTTTTACTCATAAAGTAAAGTATCGACTCATAAAGTGAGATGAGACAAGATTGTTAGTGCACTTTGGTGGTAATTATTGCTGCTCCGGTTCTGGGTGTGTATCTGCAGTAGATGTGACTGCATCCCAGTTAACTAAGAGGATTAGGGTAAAGGTTAGCAGGTTGAAATAGTGGCCTCCCTTCACTGTTAGGGTGTGCACTTCCTCATGACAACACACACACACACACACACACACACACACACACACACACACACACACACACAGTAAAACCATTAGTGATGAGCAGCATTGATGACATAAATTGTGTTGAACACTGCATACTGTCATCCCATCCCTGCCCATTCTCCTGAGAGTTGTGCTAAACATTGAGAGTGTGTGTGTGTGTGTGTGTGTGTGTGTGTGTGTGTGTGTGTGTGTGTGTGTGTGTGCGTGCGTGTGTGCGAATGTGCGTGCGTGTGTGCGTATGGAAAAAAGTGCCTAGCCATGAGCAGTTATTCCTTCTGAGTGAAAACAGTTTCAAGTAATGTGGACTTCACTGGAAAACAGGAAATAAACAGAGGTATGCGCACTGGCTGAATTAACAGTACTTTTATTTATTTGTCTCATCTACTGCAGTTAAATTCACTATAGTCACTTGGAAGGAATAACTGCACATGGGCAGGCACTTGCAATGACATTTCGAGCATGTTTAGAGGCTAAAAACAAGTTTAAAACTTGGCCTGTTTAAGCTTGTTGGGTGCTAACACTAGCAGGAAAATAACACGGTGTAGGCAGCACCGATTGTTTTAATTTTCTCCTTACTGACAGCACTCCAAATTTACAAACAACAGAGCTACGTGTTAATATTGACCAAAATTCTCTTTGAAGCAACTACTCATAGCCCCTTGAAAAGTTTCGAAAATTGCATTCATAGCCTCAAGAGAGAGAGTGGTACTGACAGCAATGTACATAGTCTTTTTGTTACAAATTAATTGAGAAGCTGTTTTTAGTGGGTTAAGAGTATTTTGGCAGTGTTCCCAGAACAGCTGTCAAATTATTTAAAAAGCAGAAGCAAAGACCGACGACAGCACAGCAAGAGGTCCATTTGTCCAATTAGGGGCAGGAGCAGTTAATCGACATTTGAGTGAAGAACAGAATTGTGGTCATCCATTGTTCTGCCTTCTTGAAAAGACATTTGTCCCAAGCAAATGCAACATTCGGTGAAATATAGCAAAGTGAACATTTTGGTTGAAGAAATTCTGATTATGGTTTGGTTTTATTTTAGTGTTTGGGGTTACAATAAATCATTTTTCACTCTATAGTTAGTGTGTGGATGCATATTAATGTGTGGCGTGCACAACACACATAAAGACATGTATACACCATTGTGTTACTCTCCACGACTTACACAACGGTAGCTTGTTTTGGGTTTCTTCCATCCCTATCCCTTGATATATGGAGTGTGAGTTAACTGAGGGGATTTGGCAATGCAAGACATGATAAAGCAAACCAAAGAATAGCCCCATAATCCCCAGTCATTTCTACAATGCTGATCCTCCATTAAGGAGGATCAACCGTTCACTCTGAATGAGGTGGGAAGCCGCAGAAATGTGAGCTCAGTGGTTTTCAGAAGAATATACCATCTTGGATTGTGCTGATTATTCTCAGGCACAATTGAGATGGTATTGCCAAAATGTAAACAACAGAAGATCATTGGCATTGGAGGAGGAAGAATATGTTAGCTGAAGTCATAAGGGTGCAGAGATTTCTTTACAAGGATTCAAAATCTTCTCCATTCAAAGGGATTAACTCTTAAGAAATTGGAAACACTTACAACAGTACATTATGTGTTATTGTGTATGTGTAAGTGGCCAGTTTATCACTTCACAGGGTTTGATCCATATTACCTGTCTAATCGCACTTGGCAATTGGTAAAACCTTAAAAATTAGTATATAGTCTCCAGCAGGGTTTAATGTTCTGTGAAATGAGGTGAGACTGCAGAAATTCTTATAAACTTGGTTAATAATGATCCATTAGTAGGTCCGCAGCCCTCAATTTTTTTAAAGAAGAAAACAGCTTGTTTTTACATGCTTGTGGTATTCATGTGGGAGAAGGCCTTGTGCAAAACCACACAAACAGTGGCTGTTGAGAGTACGGAATGAAGTGCAATCTGTGAGTAATTTCTAAAAGTAATCGTGAAGATCTCCAGCAAGAGGGAAGTCAGCCAGGGCTGGTCACCCAGGGAGACTCTACTGTGCTTGGGACCCACACACACACACTCAAACACATGCAAGCCTCCAAGCTTTAGGGCCAATAGACTTGCACTGATTAACTAATCGTGATTACATGAGCCACCAGGCTCGTAGTCCTCTAACTACAACTGGAACACAGATAATTATCAATGATTGTCACTTATCAATGATTAGGGATAAGGATCTTTAATTATATCTTAACTAGACATGTCAACAAGCAAGGAATGACTTTCAGTATGCCCAGAAATACAGAAACATACAGCAAATACACACAAAGCGTAATGTATATATATATATATATATATATATATATATATATATATATATATATATATACTCATAATTACGTTTCTTGCTAGGCTGCAATCTGTCGTGGCTGATTATGGCCAGACCAAATGAGGAAGCGAGGTGACAAAGTATAAAAGCACCAACTTTTGCGTGACAAGGAAAGGTGGGGGTGCTGAATGGCTCGTGGATGGCTAAAACAAACACAGGCCTTTTACTGAGGAGACTGGGGCTCGTGTCCATGTGAAACCATGAGTCAACTGTCACTTTTAGAAAATAACCAAGTTTTACGGACCTCGGCAAAGATGTCTGTGACGTCATGTTGCATCCTCATTTTAGTAGTTTTACTTTGACTTATTCAAGACAATCCTTGATGTTTTACTAACCCTAAGTATTTTTATTGCCTAAACTTAAGGTCAGTCATTGACTAGACCTATTCTGTTGATTAGGTATGAGGATTTGTTGGCATATGCACTTACACACAGTCCACCTTTAACTTTTCCTTAAGTGATTTTTGGATAGGTAGCCAAAAAACTCTTTAATGTACCGTGAAAATGATGAACACATCACAACTAAACGGCCAACATTCTAACAGCAGTCAACATACATCCAGGTTATGGCTGTGTTGGGATGACATCAACAGAACTGTATATTACATGAAGACTGGCTGTTTTATAAACTGTAGGTGTCACTTTGTAATGAATAGATCCAACTCCAACTATCTCTCTGCAAAGTGGAACTGGTAAGACGTAGAGGTATATCATTAATTCAGAGGTGCTCCACTGTAAACCGCTCATGTTGTCTGCTTGTTTGCAAATCTACTGAATTCACAGTTAGAGTCTCACCATAACATACAGATGTAGCAGCAGAAGTAAAAACAGAAAAACTAATGGACAATTTGGGTGCAAAATGAACCTAGGGGTTAATAACAAATGTGTACCGAATCAACCGTTCTCAGTCTTGTTCTCTCATCCATTGTAGGGATATGTTTTCATGCTAACCGAATGTGTCTCTAGCTTGAAAGAAGCTAGCGAAAACAGGTGATTGGCTTGTAATGCTAGTCTTCGGGGCACTGGTACAGTAAAAATAAATCGCTATTTTGTACCACTAACAAGGTTCAAAATAGCACCATACTTCCATGGTAGCATAATGAGGGTCCCCACATGTACACCGAAGCATTGAGAACTTTGTAAGTGTACACCTGCCTGTAGACGCTAACTGTACTGTAGCAATGCATTTGATTACAGTTTTAAAATGCTTCTTCCTTTTCGTGTATTTACATTTTATGAGACTGCAGCACTACATTTATTGAAGCACCATGTGCAGCAGTGTGACAGGACAACAGCAACCAAAGCTCCCCCAAATACCCTCAGACTGGACTGAACCATTAGTGTAAGAGGTCACTGCAAACATATTGATTTAAATACTACTGGCTACATCAATACTGTATACATTATATAATTTGCTTCCTTTAACAATAAACTGCACAACCTAATCATTATCCTACATCATTCTACTCTTTGCTTATTTTCGATCTTTCCTTAAAACCTTTCTTACACTTCAATAGTTTTAAACTTTTATTCACTGGTTCATCTTAGGCGTAAAACAACATTTTCTATGTAGCCACTCAGTGGAGTGTTCTCTCTTCCTTCGATACACACACAGTGACCCAAAAAAAACACCAACAGACTGCTTTTCCCAGACTAAAAGGGAAACAAACAATCACAGCTTCAAACATCCGCGACACAATCTAAACAATAAACCCACAGCCCAATTAAATGCTTTTAGAAATACACAAATTCAATACACACATCAACACACACATTTCAAAATTCACCAAGCCATACTGCCAAAGGTAAACACCAAACATGTAGGCCCATTAGACTGCAACTGTAGCAAAAACATACACCCACAGAGGTAGAAAGTGAACACACGCTTAGAAAATTAGTTTTGTTCTCAGTCTCCATTGTTTATTTATATTCTGAGTGTGTAAGTGATTGTCAAGTGTCGGAGCGTGCAGATATTTATTTATTTTCACCAGTAACATGCAGCTAGGTGGCTTACAGAGCAACATGCTCTACAATAGGAGTGAAGTGACCAGAAAGTGGAAACAGGTGGGATGTACAGCAGCTGGGAGAAGAGAATGATTGAGAATGTGTGAGACACAAAGAGGTATGTTACTAAATCAAAGAAAAAAGGAAAAGCACAAAAATGTCATACCCATAGGCCTACTAGAAGAATAAAATGAAAAGTTAACTTCCTGTTCTAAGCCATTAATAAACCTTGATCTCTAAGTTATTGTATTGGGTGAAGTTGGAAAACACACAATATTTGTACAACATATTCTTTATTTCTCTTGTTTGCTGTCTCAGGTCTGCACAGCTGTATAACAGCTGGTGAAAAGGGTATTCCTCTGTGAACATTTAAAGAAGCATGTTGATTATGTTTCTGAAATTATTCTGTGCAGAAAATAACCAAAGGGAAACCATTAATGTCTCACTCAGGTACTCCCAAATGATCCAAGTGAAGAGCTGCCAATATCAGCATTACTTTCTCTCTCCTTTTTCTTTTCTGTGCAGGAGAGAGGAGGAAAGTACCGATAATGAAGGCGGGAGTGTCTGTCCTAGGAAATGGATTGCTGTTATCTTGCCATGACTTGTAAAAATGAGTGTTATTCTAACAAAAATCATTTGCAGAAACGGGTGTAACAGAAATTCAAACTCATGGATCACGGAGGTTAGCTTGAGCATCATATTCTACAGAAAGGACAACCCATTAACCTTAACACTAAATCTACTATAAATCCAACCATTCAAAAAAGGTACTTTCCTTCAAGTCAAATACAGACAATCTGTAAAACTGTCCTTTGTGTTTGCCATCGTATCCAGACTAATTCATTGAGCTGACGTCTGAGATCTTGACAGGCCTTCACATTCCTCTCTAGTGAAATAAACATCTGTGGATCCCATTGGATAAGCCAATAGCACTTCTTAAGAGAAGACGAAGACAGAGGATAGAGTGTAAATTAGATCTTCAGGGGAGGAGGCTGACATGTGGCCTCAGATGTTCTACATGTCTTTGAACAAAACACATTTAACAACATCCTCCCCTTTGTAGTTCACAAGTGTGTATGTGTGTGTATGTGTGTGTGTGTGTGTGTGTGTGTGTGTGTGTGTGTGTGTGTGTGTGTGTGTGTGTGTGTGTGTGTGTGTGTGTGTGTGCACGTGTGATGCAGAACAGCTGTGTTGTGTTGTTTTATCAGGGAGACCTCTACTCCCTTGATCAGCTGTTCCCAATGTGTAGAATAAATCCAAAATCTACAGTAATAGTTCAAACACGGGAGGTTTTCAGTTGCTGATCTCATTATCTTTCACTGCTGAGTGTGTAACGAAGATGATAGCCAATACATTTAAACTGTATTCATCTCACAACTTCTTATGTGAGGTAGAATAAAAAAGAATCAAACAGCTATGTGCTTTTTGTGATGTATAGTAGCATGAATCAGACAAATTGGAACCAGATATAAAGAGACAACACAAAAACAAGCCTACGAGAAGCTTTCAGTGAACAGGCATTACGCCAAGATGTTATTCACTGGTTATGTAGAGTTTTTAATTTGTGTTGTCATCAGAGAGGGTCATATGTTGGCAGCAGGGAAAGGAAGGGGAGACAGGAGGCATGTGCACTCAGCTTCCTGTTAGAAGGCTTAATTGTTGTGTGCCAATGGGGACAGAAGATTTTTTTTTTCTTAGCTCATTCTCTCTCTTATTCACCTTCACTCTCTCCATTGCCATAAGCTTTTTTTTTTACTGCTACATTGTTGACATGTGATCCATAGCTACACCTCCAGGCAATCAAGCAGTGGGGGTAGGATAGATAGAGAAAGCTCAAAGGGAGAGAGAGTATTGCAGATAAAAACATAGCAATGCCTGTGGCCCGACTTGGTTGAAATTACTGCAGCATTCTCCCGGCTTATCAAACATCGCAGTTCACTTATTCAGGGAGGGGGGTTGTCCCCTGAGGTGGACCCACATTCACAAACATTGAGACAGGTCGCCTTTAAAGATTGATTCAAGATTTGACATGCCAGAGTAAACAGTGTCTGTAAGTCTGATTCCAGTGACCAAGTGCTGTATGTGTGTGACAACTCGAGGGAGAAAAATAACAACTTTACTTCATTGTTAATAAGACTTAGAAGGGCAAATTTTTAATGTGCTTCTTTGGAATAGACGTGAGTACTCAATCAATACTTGCTGTGGATATTGACAGTATTAGTGCTCTTCATGTAGTTTTTCTTAGTGTATATGGGTGGGATGCTGGGCTACAGTGGGAGTTTGTGTTTCAGTGTGTCAGCTCTCCGCATTCCCTAAATGAATCATTTTAAATCACTGTCGCATCCTGTGCTGGCTTCAGCTTGTAATTGTGGTCAGTCAAGCATAAAGAGCAAGGGGAGAGCAAGAGAGAGGGGCCGAGTGAGGAGAAAAAGAAAAAATTGCAAGGGAGATGGATTCTATGATAACCTCCCTGCCCTTACCGAAGTACTGTAAATGTTCCAGTTTGGAGGCCATCAGCATGCCGATGATCTTTTTCGGTCTTGTGAAGAAATTTCCCTCTTTTTTTTATCTCTGCTGTAACACCAGAAACTCTGTTATTTTGATCATGATCAATCTTTGACATTATCAAGAACCAAAGTTCCTCTGTTCTTGACTGCCAGTTAGAAGAGACATACCAAAATAGACTATATGATCAAATTACCTATACAGCATCAATTTTTGCTGTTATTTCTAATCTTTACCGCACCACTGACTCCCCCATTCAGACAGTTATTATTGAGCTTGTATTTCTGCACCTATTCATTATAACAATGGAATGCATTTACATGACTTTCATTAGGTCTCAGAGGATGGCATTGACGATAATGTGCGTGCCAGTGGAGTGTGACCTCCATATCCCATAAGTCTACCTCAGGTGTGTTTTTAATCTACTGCTTCACTTTGGGGAACACTTGTGTCGATGTCTGGTGCTGACTGGCCTATTGGAAGTCATAAATCACTCTATTACAGTATTTCAAACAACTGAGAACAATTAAAAGCAGTTAAGCACCCAATTACCAACACATTCAGATTATTGTGGGACCTCAGCATCATTACCTTCAGTGCTAATATGGTCACAATCCGTGCTGAGGTGATACAGTCACTTACTTCCACTATAAACCTAAGATTTAACTGACCAATTTAGACTAATTGTAAACAATTTGCAGATGTTAGGGGTTTCAATAAAAGTACGGCCACTTAGAGCGTTGTTTGGTAGTGGGCCCATGATGGAGGCCCAATAACAAAGTTCTAGGTGGAATGGTGCAAGACCCCAGGGCCTCAGCAAGGTGGGAGACATGAGTAATTCCAGGTATATGTGTGTATCTGTAATCATGTAAGGCCATTTGTAATAAGGCCCTCAGAGAGAGTCTTGTGTAGCACCTGACAGGCTGAATGGGCCAGACTGAGCCATAAAAACACCTTCTCCTCCATTAGCCCATAATGAGTGCTGTGTCAGGCTGCTGGACACTGCACTCTGGCTGCTACCACACAGCTCAAGCCTCCACTGGAGAGGAAATTAGGACTGATTGGAACAATGACTCACTGTGACGTGAAAGTGGCACTGGGACAAGCCAGGAATATATGCTAGAAGTAATGGCAGGGTTTCCATCCTTCATGATGCTTATTAACCTGTAGGTTGTTGGTGCTGAAACAGGAAGACACTTGTAACCATTGCATTGTGTGTGTGTGTGTGTGTGTGTGTGTGTGTGTGTGTGTCTGTGTGACTGCATATGGGACCGATAAAACTAGCAACTCAGTGTTTTAAAGATGGAATTTCACTCTCCAGCACTATTCTCTCCATTGCTCCATATTAGTGCACCTCGCTCTTCAACACTATCCCAGGCTGGTAACACCTAATTGTGTCATGCAACAATAATATCTAACGGCTGATTGCATGAATACAGATAAAGTACTGTGTGGAAGAACATAGAAAACATGTGGTCTGTATAAACCTGAACAGCTAACTTCGGCACTGCCAATATGTAACTTGAGTTATAGAATAAAACTGAAACTTTTATCCAGTTCATTAATAGGGCATTGCAAATCGTTAGAAGTGACTTGTTTTGTAATTATATTGTAAACTTGATGTAAGAATAAGTTGCTATAAGTGAAAAATGGTTGTGTGTTGGCCCCACTTGGGAGTCTGGGGCACTACAGCTGCATGACTTTGACACCCATAACAAGAGAGATGGGCAATAAATAGAGAGAAGAGAAAGAAGAGAAGAGGAGAAAGAGGGGTAAAGCAGTGATCAAGTTTGGAAAATGAAACCCTTTATCTGCTTTTCATTTGCAGTAATGGCCATCAGCTCAGTTTGTGCTAGCTTGCACTGAATCTTTAACCTTTCAAATCACAGGGGTCATTCTTAAGAATCACTGGAAAAGAGCCGGTTATAAATCTAAAGGGTTTTATTTTTTTCTCACATGGGATTGCTCATTACATTGGAGTAGTGCAACTGAAACCAATACCATATGGTTGTAAACAGAAGAAACTCAATTAGCAAGCTAAGAGGGTCATATGAGGGCATTGGGTTTCAAGAGACAGAACAGACAGAAAAGAGGAAGCTACACATGGGGGTGGACTGAAACACAGGAAGTTTCTTTGTGTAGAAGAAAGTTATCCTCATCATTTCTCGAGATATCAAGACATGAGACACAAAATGTCATTGGGTAAGGCAACCTTACATGTATACCTATCAGGATTATCATATTTAGCTCAAAGGAATAGTTTGACATTTTAGAAAATAATTGTTTGCTGAGAATTAGTTCAGTCGATCAACACTACTCTCAGTGAATATGTAGCTACAGCCACAAGACAGTTAGCTTAGTTTAGCATAAAGACAGGAAACGGGAAAACAGATCACTAATCAAAATGTATAACTCAGGTTGAAATTTTTACACTTATCTAAGATATAAAGGTGCTGACAACCAGGTAAGCCATTTCACCCTGATTCCAGCCTTTATTCTAAGCTACATAAACCTTGGCTGTAGCTTCATATTTATCATTTGGATATGAGAGTGGTATTTTTTCTAACTCTCAGCAAGAAAGCGAATAAGCGTGTTTCCATCCATGTCAAATTGTTTCTACATTTTAACTGACCATTTGCCCCTTCAAGAAAAAGTATAGTCCCTTCCAGGCCAACCTACCATGTCTCTGGCCTCAGCTCAGACCTTAACCTTAAACCCCAACAATAACCAGTGGCTCTCCTTTAGCGCCCTCAACCCCACCTTTTAGCCCCCTCACCCTCTAAGCCAGACCACCTGGGAAACTGTCTCAGATCTAACCGCTACCTGTTTGAAGACCCCGGCCAGCATAAATCATGACCTCAATCCGGTGAGTTAATCAAATCACAAAAAGCAGTGATCCTCGCAGGAAGCAAGACTTAAAAACCAGGAAGTTCAGGCAGAGGGACACCCCGGGGCTGGTAATCAATCGTGAGTTGCCTGCCGTGAGGTCACCTGCATGTGAATGTGTGTGAATGTGTGTTTAAGCATTCATTGTTTCCAACATCTTTCTGACTTTCTGACATTCTGACTTCGGGAATTGCCACTACATAACATATGACCTTTGTCAAATATGCAAAGGCAATGGGATAAGACATGTATGTTGCCACAGCAACTCCTAGCTTAGTTTTGGCTTTACCAAAATGTGGACCTATCCTGACAAGAAACCTCATTATGACTGATATGCAGTAACAGGGAAAAATACTTTGTTCAGAAGCATGCTTTTCAGTGAAACTTCTTGCAGAGATTATGATTGTGAGATGGCTTATTGCTGCATTTTGTGAATTTAGTATGGCCCCTTGTTTCCAAGGTAACAACATGGCACTGTAATTAGTGACAATGTTCTGACTGACAGGTAGACACAGTTAGAGCGCTGATATTCTCCCAGCTTCACAACCTTTTCTCCCTCTGACAGTGGAACAGAGGAAAACGGGATGAATTGTTTTATATTTTGAGTGTCGTATTTGTGTGTGTGCTCTCTTAGTTTTACTTTTCCATACTACTTTGACTACTCTTGATTACCCTTAAGTTTCACGTGTTGCTTTTTGTAAATTTGAAAGAGGATCATTAGAAGATATGGCTACTTGATTCCTGTCTGAACAAGGCTAGGATGTTAATGAAGACACAAAGATTGTATTATCTAATGCCAGCTCTTTTGATTTGATTTCTCACTCACCCTTATGAATTTTATTCAACGAAAGACTGTGTTCACGTTCATCATTCACAGTAAAACTAGAGCAGCCTTCTTCAATCCCACAATCCCTTAGGGCATAACAGAAGAACACAGACTGTCAGCAAAGAGGAAAACAACACATCCTGGGGCCCGTGGCATGTGTCGTTAGTTAAAATTGAAATACATTTATTCCCTCTGCTGATGATCTGCAAGATCACATTTTTGGCCACACAGCAGTAATAAATCACATTAATATGGAATGTATTTCATTTGATTAGTTTCCTGCTTTCATGTGCGCACACACACACAACACAGGCACGCTCTCGTGCACATACAGGGAAATGAGCGCATTTTTTGGGGAATGGCTCTGGAAATTATTATAGAGTTCACATTTAGTCAGATGTAGCTTGATACACCACACCTGCTCCACTGACACATTGGCGGAAAAAAGAACAGGGCAGGTCTGTAAATGCTCTTCTGCCGTTTATACTTTGCTCTTAAGTACCCCAACCCTCCGCCTGCCTTTCTGTTAATCTCTCCAAGCCGTTTTTGTCAGGCCCTTCTAATGGATATAGGTGGTGGATATTATGTGTTTTAGTGCAATATAATCCAAGTCATGCAGCAGATTGTTTTCATAGCATCTCCATTACCGTCAGCTCCGTCAGGTTTTAGGAAGTTCAGAATACAGTGAATGTATAAAATGTAGACACTTACCCTTTTTATACACCAATGGGATCCATGCCCTTAAAGTCATCTTGTCTAAATGGATCTAGCCCTCACTAGCATGGACCACGCCACAACCATGTGTTAAAGATTTAATTAACATTATGAATGTGCAAATGAACATTTTGAATGTGCAGATAGATAAATTGATGTGGATGTCGTCTGATGTGCCGGTCTGGGAGGATGTATGATGTATGATGGTGGAGGAGACTCAGAGTGGGGGTTCCGTCTCAGAAGCCCGAATAGTTTACAGGCCCCCAGACGGTATCAAGATGAGACATGAGAGAGATGTGCAACAGGAAGGAATGAGGGGGAAGATGAATGAAGGAGAGGGAAAGGGAGGGTGGGTCAAGCAATCAGAGACACGAGCCTGGCTGCACAGCACAGTATATGCAGGTTTGTCTGGTGATTAGAGGTGTGGTTTAGGCGTGGCCCTGCTCCCGAACCTAAGTTAACAAATTAACTTCATTTCACTAGCATGGACCATGCCACAACCATGTGTTAGTTAAAGATTTAATTAAAATTATGAATGTGCAGATGAACATTATGAATGAAATTATAAGATAGACGTGATGTCCAGAGAGGGAAATGAAAGCCCATTTATGACTTGATGTGCCTTAAAGCAATTCCAGCCAGTTAAGTAGGCTGAGAGAGTGCTGGGCAAGACTGTTGATGATGGCGTCTTGTGAGGTGTAAGAGGTTTATTATGTGTTTCTGGTGTGTTAGTTGAACAATGTGGCTGAAAACGGTGACACTGGTGTGGGGTGAATGTCCGATTCTGGAGCCGAGTGTCTGAATTTCTTTATTTAAGATATCTACTACTGCTGTGTTGTTGGAGTAAATGAGTATGGACTTGTGACCATTCGTGCCCCCAAAGTATGGCAGCCACGACAATGGGGTATAGGTCATGGAGTGTCGACAAAGGAGACCGGGACTCTGGGCCCAATCACAGAGTCCACAGAGTGGTGGCACTGGAATTGCAGCTTGTCCAGCTTGGAAAGGGAGGGAGCAGAAGCCGATTGGCCAGGAACAGCTGAAGGAAGGGTAGAGGAAGGGATGAAGGGATGTATGTGCACGGGGTCTTGTGAAGCCTGCAAACACAGGGATGAAAAGGTAGAGATTGCCTGAGACGTGACAGACAGAGGAAGCAGGCACATGGGGAAACACGACCTGACCCCCTGCTGTGGCTGACAAGGCCTTGTGATGTCAGGCAAGACGCCACTGGCCTCGGCCAACGCTGGCGGCGGACCCGGAAGTGCTGGAGGCCCGGTGGTTGCTGTTGCTGGGGGTAGCGATGGAAGCTGACAAAGCGGAATACGACCTGACCCCCACCAGGTGGAGCTGGTACTACATGCTGTGGCTGGCGAGGCCCGTGACGTCATGCGTGACGCCGCTGGCCGAGGCCGACGCTGACGCTGGCGGGGGGACCTGGAAGTGCCGGAGGCCCGGAGGTTCCCCCCTCCGGGGTAGCAATGGAGGCTAGGAAGAACCGGTACAATGCAGTGCTGGTGTCATTGAGGTACCTTCAAAGGTGGGCCACGGTCCAGTCTCTGATATCGGGTATCATCTGTGGAGGTAGAGACCTCGGGATTCATGCCTGAGAGCGTGGAACGCTGACCCTCTTGTGTCAAGCAATCAGAGACACGAGCCTGGCATTAATGTTACCCTTAAATGTCTTCAAGTAGGTCCCAAAGTCAGTAAAACATCAACCATGTCACATATACTGCATGAATACATACAAAATACTATATACATATTATTTGAACAATTATTTGAAGACTTGGATGAGAAGGTTGATAACACTCACTTATTATTTGTTTAAATAGAAGGCTACAGATTAGTTTAACTTCACAAAAAGAAGAAAATGGGGGAAACAGCCAGCTAAAGCTATCTAACTTATGCATAATTTACACACTATATCTTGTATGTTCAATTTTTGCAAAAGTTGAAGTGTCAAAGTGACAAGTTATGGTATTAGAGGATGGGCTATGTGCATGACTATTTCTTGACCTGGTTCAGTGACTTCCTGACTGATTGATGATACACTTCCGTTTTTGTGTGGATTAAACAATATGTATGTGTTATTAGTCTCAGTGAAATGGTGCTGGTGTGCAGATTGCAGAGGCAGTTACCTTCAAATAGAGGCAAGGCCAGAAAGTAAATAAGGTAAATTTCCAAATATGTAGAACTATTTATCAAGCAAAATAGTAAAACAAAGTACTTGTTTTTTGAGGCAAATGAAAAAGTAATTTTATATGTTTTCTTTTTCTTTGGAGGTCATTCATTTGGACCACACTTTTGAATTACTGCAAGTGTGGCCTTGCAACCTGCATTTGAATGATAGATTCACCAGTGAGGGAGAATATTTAAGCTTTTATGCAATTAAAATGTGAAATTGAGTTTCAGCAAAACCAGCTGCAACTCCATCCTAAGATGTGGAACACATTTTTAACTCCACTTTTGCAAATGCAGCACAGTTTGTCCTGGCTCGCTGCACATTTGCACTGTTCTATTTGTCGAAGCTTAAAGGACATCAAAGACAGCTGTTTGCTCTTTGCCTGCTATTGAATAAACCTTTTGAGCCACCTGGCTATCAAAATGGTCAGTGTCTTTATAGAGTGTGGTCTAGATCTGTTCAGTGTCTAGAGATAAGGTAACTATTTGCACTATACATAAAATTTGATTTAATTTAATTGTCTACATACAATATCTGGTTAGCTTGTTATTGACTGAGCCATACAAAAAAAATATTGATGATGACATAATCATCAAGATCATGATCTGTAACATCATCACTGTTAAAAGCTGTAAACATACATTGTAAAAAAAACTGTAAATCCGTCTTCACTAGTAAACTACTGTTCATTTACACTAAGCACACAGTAAAGGTATTTTACTGTAAATAGACATACAGTTTCTTACCGTATTATTTGAATTTACAGTAATTTACTGTAATCCCCGTCTTTTCCTTTATTTTTCCAAGATGCATTGGTATTAACATTAGGCAAGGCAGCTTTATTTGTATAGCAGATTTCAGCAACAGAGCATTTCAAAGTGCTTTACATAAAACATTAAAGAGCACTTAAAAACAATTAAAAAATTATAAACAGATAAAATATGATACAATTAAATACCAGTAATCTGTAGCATTCGCAGATAGTGCTGTAATATTATTATTTTTCCCAGAATGCATTGCCATTTACAATATAATCCTGGATAACATTAAAACAGGAAGATACTGTGAGATTTTAGCTTTAAATTTACATCAAAGGTTTACAGTGTAGCCATCGGCTGAAGCTCTTTAATAAGCCATCATTGGATGTACAGAACAAAAAAAGTGATGGTTGATGCTTACAGAGGTTCTGTTGAGGAAGAGCGCATGAACACTTCGGGGGCCCCAAGCTGGAAATGCCAAGGATTATAGATCTCTATTTTGTTAGGGCTGCCCTTGGGCTGTTGACAAAGCTCCCTAAGCTGCAGCCCTGCTGTCTTTAGCTGCAACAATTTTGTAGATTCTGTCAATGAATGTCAATGTTGTAAACCGATTTTCATGGACTCACTGTCCTCTTTAAACCAGTGAATTGTATTATTATTTGTACCTTTAAAAGGAAATGTTCTGTTGACTCCCTATTGCAAAGAGTTGGCACAGTCCCTCGCGGCCTCAGGAGTAACTGGAAGGATTGAAAGGACAGATGGAGCCAGAAAATACTGAGACCTTTTGATGTGTTGTTAGTGATAGAGCTTCAGATTGATGTGTTTGATGTGTGTGAGCTGGGTTGAACCTGTCAGGTGAAACAGTCAATCTCATAGCATGCACCACTGTAAAATAGATACTGTAAAATAGATATTTTATCAAAGGATACTCAATAAAGTCCACATATTCTACTCGGTTTTCTGAAAATCGTTGTATGTTTTGCTGTCCAAACCTAACCTTTTGTAATAATCTTAATGAATGCAAATTAATTTTACCCACACTCATCCCAAGATGAAAAAAAGCTGAAGACAACTTCATCTTTATAAACACTTACAAAAGAGACAAAGAAAACAGACTCAGTAGCCCTAAATCTAGAAGATGGTTCACTTCCTTTGTAGAGTGTTTTGCTGCAGAATGGTCTACAGTCTAGACTGATTAACAGTGTATCACACAAATGGTCACTTCTTGACTTTCCTACTCAGATACCGTGCTCACAACGACCCTTGTCTTCCTTGAAAATTCACTAAAGAGCTTTGGCATGAAGTTTGCACACACAACACTGGACCTGCAGCACACGTCGTGGTGTGTCTCATCCAGTGGAGTGACCCAGTGCGATGGAAGACTGTCACCATCCATGCCGGCACACTCTGATGTCATTTCTTGGCTGCATTACAAACTTGATAAAGGCTTCTGGCATGGAAATAAGCTTGTAGTGGCATTTGGTGGCATCGCCAAAATTGTCAGTGGCAAATCCTGGACAAATACACTGCATGCTTTTTGGATGCTTCTGGCTGTCCTCTTCTAAGCTCTTCTAAAGAGATGGACTGCAAACATCAATGAGTTTCTGTATCAAAGCCATAAAACCTCTATAATGTAGTAAACATCTGGAAGCAAATCCAACAAAGCAGCTTGACTTCAACTGTGGTTTGTGCACAGTTTTGAGTCCTTGGTGATCAAAAATAATGGGTAAATAGATATGACTAATTAGAAACAACATATACAATAAATATGCATCTCTTAGCAACCAAGTTGGAATGTATCCACTAGGCCTTTAGTGTATTATCATAAACGTTAATTGGAAACACCATAACTGGGTCCAAGGAATTTCCAGGAGACTAATATTTATAATATCTTTTGTTATATGCATTTAGCCATTATTTTTGATGACCCAAGACTCACAACTGTGCACAAACCAAATCATGCTGCTTTGTTGTTTTTACTTCCAGATGTTTACTTTATTATATAGGCTTTCTGTTAATGATATAGAAACTCACTGATCTTTTTGAAGCGCATGCCAAGTGTGCTCACCAAGGGTAAAGGACTGAAAAAAATTGCTTTTGTGGTAGTCATAAAAGTGTCTTAGCAAAGCTTCTCTGACAGTAAAACAGTGGGACTCTGTATATAGTGTGCACAGACACACATACACACCTTTTCACACACACACAGATATACAGATTCAAAGACTCCCCTGATGATGCCCCAATTAAGCTCTACCACATGGAAGCCATTGAGTGTGAAATTGAAAACAGGGACAGGGACGCCATTATAATGTCAGTGCTTGAACTTCACAGTTTGGCATAGGATCATATAAGTTTTTTGCAGGCAGCCGGTCTCAAAATCAAGATCTCTGACATTTGTGAAGAGATGAATCACTGTTTTCTCTGGATAAGACTTGGTGTTAATAGATGTGACATAAAGAAATTGTCTTCATCTGGTACGAGATGAACAGTAGAAATGTGAAGGAAGCTGCTACAGAGCTCATTTTTGGAAATACAGTGTTGCTTGAACAAGAGGCAATTGCCCATAAAATGCTCCAAACAGTGCATCTTTAGCTTAAGGTTGACATATATAAGTAAAAGAAGCTCTGGCTGAGTTGCATTTAACACAAATATTTCAGTTCCATCTGAAAAGGGGGCTTAAATTAACTGGAGAAATAATTAAAGTCAAGAAAAAGAATAGGCTTTTCTAATGAGCTCTTTGACAAAATCAGTGAAGGGTTGCAGACCAGAGTATTGCAGGCAGAGAGAAACAAAAATAAACAGAGTGAAGGAGTTTGTCTCAGCATCTCAATAGGGGTCATATCTCATAAAGTTCAGCACCCTGTGGACAACACACACACAAACAAAAGATTATCCTGTTTCCCTCAGTTTAATTCAATTTAAAAATGAAGCCCAGACATGCAAGCTTATTGTCTGTGACCAAATAATAGTACCGTACTAACAATATTATGCTGTACCAAATACATAATAACCATATACAGTGGAGTAGATAGTGCATAATGAATTAACCCTTTCATCGTTTATATTTTCTTTTCTTGCTGTTCTGATAAGCTAAGGCTTGTGGCTTTGGACATGTTATTCCTCTCTGCAGCCTCAAGGTTCCAAAAATGGAAAACAGCAAATTCCCATTCTATCTCCATTCCCGTCTCTTCTGTGCCCAGGTTACAAATGGGGGGCAGGGGGTGGGAGGGGTGGTTGCAGCTTCAGGGCTCAGACCATCTCCTTGGCTCTGGTCTTCAAAGAAAACCCAGGAGACCCACAACTTTTAACTTGTCACTTTTAACCCTCCTTCCCCTCGTTTGTCAATGAGCCACTCTGCTGACAGCAGACCCACAGTGCACTGCTCACACAGTCAGCAGTGTGATCCTCTACACAGAAGGTGCTGTGCTGTATGATCACATCTCTTCACCTTGGACCCACCGTTTCCCAGGTACTATCTTTTTTGTCTGACCTGGGTTCACACTGTCATCACAAAACTATTTAAGCACCAAAACTGTTAACTCTCTATACTTCTAGGATTAAACCAAAGGGAGGGACTGAGAGAGTGAGCGTTGTCTGCAGGGATTCATAAGACCTCTGAGGGCAAGGCATTGATCTACCGATCTGTCATCTCTTTCTATCTTCTTCTGTTCCATCTGTATGTCTGTTCCCTGTAGGGATTGTGCTGTACCTCCTAATGTGTATTTAACGTCTTGTCTGCCCTGTCACCACATAGTAAGGATGATGTCTGCCCTGCCGTCCGGCAGGACGTGCTGTGGTTTTGATGACAGTGGAACCATGCTTTGCCGGGGCCTGAAAAGCTCTGTCTGCCTTTTTATCCCTCCATCCATCCTGTCCGTCCATCCCACCATCCCTCCTCTCCTGGAGTTTATGTCTCCTTGTCCACCCCTTTGTCACAGTGTGTCCTGTCATTACTTAGACTGGATATTCGATGACAGGAGTGCACAAAAGACAAAAACATGTTTGTGTTGTATGTGTGTGTGCTTGCTTGAATGTGTGTGTGTGTGTGTGTGTGTGTGTGTGTGTGTGTGTGTGTGTGTGTGTGATGAAATACACACAAGAGAGAAAGATGTAGAGAAACAAGACACTTGCTTGCTAACGTTCTAGTGAGAAAAAAAACACAAGATAGAAACAAAGCTAAGATAGTGGAGAGAAAGTCTTGCACACCCTTTCGGAGCAAAATTGTTAAACTGAGAAATAAGCACAGGTTGCATCCACTTACTCAATGCACAAGCCTTATACTTTTCAAACTGACCACTAGATGTCACTATTATCTGTGTTAAATCTCAATTTGACTACTCTTTGCTTGACTGTCGTTATTGTCAAAATGATAAATAGTTTTAATGGCTACAAAGCAGTTGATGAAGTCTGTAAACACCCCTCATAAAGAATAAAGACGTTTTTTTGTTAAAACATGATGAATGTGCAACTTGTGCCTGTGTTCATTTCTTCTAAGGTCACCTAAACTCTACTGACATAAGGACATATTGGCTTGAACCAAGATTATGTAAATGAGCAGCAAGTAAAGTAGCAGAAAAGTTCAAGTTGAATTGTTTAAGAGTTCATTGAACTGAAATAAAAAGATGTGGAGGAAATTGCTTCAGTTTGTCATCGCTGTGGCAAATTAGGCAAGAGCTGAAAAAATGGATTAGCAGAAATGTGTGCTTGATGGGTGTGTGTTGGAGGAAGAATAAGTGCATGTGTCATGCAGTCGTGTATGTGCATTTGTGTGAACACACTTTATTTCATCCATACACAACCACACAAGTTTTCGTGACCGCATTGCAGACAAGATACAGGGATACACAACATTGCTTCCATCTTTTTAATGGCGTACATCCTACTCCTCCCTGTGTTGTCATGGTGATGTGTCCCTTCCCAACCTTTTTTTAGATAGGTATGCAGGGTTTGTTCCTCCTTTGCAATTTGACACACATACTGCAGAGCTACCATAAACATATAGCGTATTACAGACTCATTAAAAAAGTATTCTTGCCGTGTTTTAAACTTACTTATCATCAGTAAATTGAGACAAGCTAAACTTAGACCCAAGCTTATGATATGCCTAAGGTTGAACATAAACAAACCTTGAAGGGATTTGAATTTTAAAATGGCATTTCCCTTTGAGGTATTTTGCGTAATGTAGACTTTCCTCACTTAAATTTATTTTTATTTCAGTCCTCTTTTATAAATCCACCCTGCTCCACCCCTTGTGGTGCAACTTAACAGCATAGAACTCCTATTAATTGATTAGGAGGAGAAACGAGGACCTTGCCCCTGCAAAAACTTTAAACACCCAGCTGATCTTATTTAGATTTAGTCAAGGAGAGGAGAAGGGAGAAAACAAAAGGTGTGGATAGACAGGCTTGACTTTCTTATCTGCAGCCTGTGGTCACATCCGCTTTTCACACCTTCTGTTCTATCTTCTGCCCACACAAACACGTAAGCACATACACACACACACACACACGCACACATACATATACACACACACACACACACACACACATCACACACAAGCAAACGCACACACTTAAAGACATGGTGGCTAATATAAACGTCGCTGGATGATAAACAATTGCATGTATTGGAAATGATTTAGCACAGTTAATACATTTCCCGAAGCAATGGGCTGTCATCAACATCCTCCTGTGTAACTTGGCTTACATAATTGTAACACTGATTTGTTCATATCCGGTGCAGACAGAAGAAAAATGGTTATACCAATGTCTATATGTGCAAAATTTAATACACCTGTAGCAACACCATTATCCCCATCTCTAGCCTGTTTCCTATTTTCCTATTTCCCGTTGTCTGCACCTGAACAAAGCCTTTGTCCAACAACAAATACACACAGACACATTCAGCAGAAGCACCTTAACACATTATTATCAAGGCAGACAAAACAAACCATTTTGCTGTATGAGTGGTTTCCTATTACATTTGAACAGGAAGCAAATTAGGTTGAGGAGACTGTTGCTGATGAGAAATGTGTATCTAGATGCCAGGTGCACTGGATAGCTTGTTTTGCATATCAGAGAAGTCCTATTATGAGTAGAGCCACGCATACTCTGCATTAGGGGTTGTAATGACCAAATGAGAGGTGACTAAATGAGGGGTTACAGTAGACACACACCCACACTCACATATACACACACAGGTACTCATGCTGACAGACACTCGCACACACACAACGAGATACAAACTCAAACACTCTCAGTCGTCTACTGAGTGCAGGGTCATCAGTAATGGAGCAGACTATGGGAGCAAAAGCGACTGCGATGGATGTGCATCTCCATAAAACCTGTTCTCTCCTCGCAGCCTCCATACATATTCAGATGGGCCGACTGAAGCAGTGCCACGTCGTTAGCAAATGAAAAGTAGTTTAGCATGAGAATGAGCCCAGGGGTCACAGGAAGAGAAATGCACAGAGACAGAACAAATTCCACCCGGCCTGTAATTGGCCCAAGAGGAGAAAGAAGCTATGGGAGGACGAGGCAACAAGGACCATTTATTTCATTTATTTGATAAGCATCAGATCTACAGTGCTGCCTGTATCTGGATCCATTTTTGTAAGGAACATCTGTTTGCATAATAGAGGTATTGTTTTAAGACTGAGCCATCTGATATTGAAATCACAGTGGCGTTGGTTGGGGGAAATCCATATTCAGGTAGGGTGCTACATATGCATCAGCAAGGGTTTTGAGCTCTGAATTGACACAATGCTACACTACAGTGCCACTTTAAAACATCAGATTTATTGTGAGGATTGCAAACTAGCTATACTTTGAAAACTTTAGAAAAACCAACAGTATACGATAAGAGCAGCTGGCATTTGTGTTGTAAGCAAAGATTCATTAAGGTTGGTTTGACATCTTCTGCTTTGCCCCGAGTCCTCCACATCCATCCAACAGTGCAGTGTATCCATGTCTCCACATTACAATAAGACACTTGTCGACTCTGACCTGCTTGCTGTCAACAAACCTTTGGTGTAATCTAGTTTTCTGCGATTTACAGACTCTACCAATCACACTGGCTGAAGCACGGGGAGATTCTTAAAGTTTGGTGAAGAAGCAACTAAAACTCTTTTGATAAGGTTTGGGGAAAGTTCATTGTAATTCTGTATAATCAAAACCTAAATGCTAATGAGACTTGTAGCTGTTAAAGGGTAATGCTTACATCCTGACCTCTACAACACGTATTGCATATTTTCAATTTAGTAATAGTCTTGTTCAAGAACATTATGTGACAGTCCTTGCTGCCAGTCAAATTAGTCATTTAATTTTAGCAGAAATGATATTCATGACTTGTTACACTTTTTCAACATGTGTGCTTTCTTTAAAAAGAAATTGTCGGAAAAATGCTTATTTGCTTTACACAACGGGATCATTTTTTTCATGCGATTAATTCCCAGATCAACATAGTTTCTGAAACTGTTGTTTTTGCCTCCTTTGTTGTAGCAGTTCAGATTTTAGAAAGTGTATATACAAACGTTTGCAGTGGGGGAAACAAGAAATTCTTTTGGTCCTTTGTCTTTCGTATTTTTCTTCAGCTAGCGATATCTGTTCTACAGCCGTTTGCTTCTTCTTCTCTGACCCACCTCCAACTGGAAGCAACCTTCTCTGAAATCGCAATCCTTCCACACACCAGCAATACTCATACTTAGAAGTATAAAAGCCAGAAGGAATGTTTCAATATGTGTTGTAATGACAAAATAGTGGTCTTAGTGAGTCAATATGCAATCATAGATGGACATTGCAAAATGTGTTATGTATCTAAAAAAGTTATTTTCATGTCCTGGAATGCAATTGTAAGACATAGAGTATGATGCTTTTGAGAAAATAGCAAATACAGCAAACTGTTGTGAAAAAGGACAACATGCTGTAATCACTCACTACTGGTTACAACTTTCTCCAGCATGTACGTCAGGGGCTACACTGGGGACCTGTAACAGCTACACTATTTTTCATTGCTGTTGAACGGGCCCGCACTGTAGCTACAAGTGCACCCCCACTAATTCTAGATGCAC
Organism: Percina caprodes; assembly: GCA_013375575.1. Lineage (NCBI taxonomy): Eukaryota > Metazoa > Chordata > Actinopteri > Perciformes > Percidae > Percina > Percina caprodes. Next base: position 8,211,671 of record JABXJD010000001.1, read on the forward strand.
CCTAAGTAATTTTGTTCTGGAATGGCCTGGTTAGATGAGAATATCGATAACACTCTCATTTGTGTCCATTAAATATGAATATAGCAGTCAGCTTAGGTCAGCATTAAAAACTGGGAACAAGGTAAAAAAAAATCTGCCTACTGGCATCTCTACAGCTCACTAATTAACACATTGTATCTTGTTTGTTGAATCCATACAAAAGTAACCCTAAAGTCACTCCCTTCATGCCACGACTGTTAGCACTTTGAACCATAGTACTAATTAGTGTTTCACCAAGAAACACTGATGCATGATCTTTTTGAATGTTAAATAGTAGACAATGGTGCGTACAGTTATTGCTCATTGGGATGGTTCTGTGAAATTCTTGGCAAACATTTAGGAACCAGTGCTACTGGAGGTCAGACCTCCCTTGTCTAGCTTTTGAAAACTCACCAGAGCAAAATATTGATTTGCTGACATGATTAAGTTTAGCCCAGATGTTCAGTTTACTGTTGGCTGGATAGTGCCGGGCAGAACAGGACCAGGACCAATCAGTAATCAAGATCAACACCAGTCTGAACCAATTTACACCACCTTAGAGAACCTGGCATGCTTCACTGCTCAACCCCCCCACCACCGCCACCGCCACCACCACTCTCTCTCTCTCTCTCTCTCTCTCTCTCTCGCTCTCTCTCTTTCTCTCAAACATGCTTGCTTTCTTTGTCTTTCTCTGTCCTCTTCTTTCCCTCAGTCTTTTTTATATGTAATCTCTCTGGCCCAAGTTATCCCCGGAGCAGAAAGTCATTAAATGCTGCATAGGCGACAGCAAAGTGATGGTTCAGCCTGAGAGAACACAGTCTACCTTAGCAGGCCTGACCATGGCTGCACACGGATTAGCTCATTACAGGTCTTACACTTACTCTCTGTGTGTGCAAAAGCAGAAAGGGAGTCCAAAGGGCGGCTAGGTGATGTTCTCAATGGGACCTTTTTATTTGCAAATCAGTTTGATTCTTTTCTTCATTGCTTGTACTTCTTTGTTGAGGCATCAATGAAGTGATTTATTTTATTACACAAAAGTAAGCCTTAAAGTGTGCTGCTCAGTCCCCATTACTTATGCCTAATGTACCTACACACATGCATACATACAAACACGCAAGTTATTTTTATTTTTTTATATTTATCACAATTCAAGATACAAACCCAGGGGTGAACATACAAAAATAAATCCAAACCCCTCAAACTTTGCCCTGTCAAGCTTTATTAATTAAACAGAAAAACACTTTTGCATACTAAAGGCAACAACCACTGCAGCTGAGTGTTGATTGAGTGTGTGTGTTCTTGTCTTTCCTTTTCTTCCATCCCCCTTCCACCTCCCTTCTCTCTCACTCTCTCTCTCTCTCTCTCTCTCTCTCTCTGCCTCCATCTTTCCCCCAGAAACTCCCCAAATAAACACGGCCAATTGCATTTTTCCTTAATGGATTGCAAATCATCAGACCCCCCCCAAAATTTGCTTAATTAAGGTAATGCATCATAATGTCGGCTTATTTAAGAAGGATAATCATTGTCATGTCATATTCAAACATTTTACCCATTTGTATACACTGAGCAAAGGGAGGTGAGATCCCATTCCTCAATGTCACAATGAAACACAAAAATTAAAAAATCACTTTATTAAAGAAAATACAGCACAAAAGATTAAAAAGTGACTTTTGTTTTAATTGATTTGCTTTCTTCCATCTGTTGTGTATTTCCTATTCAGACTGTGCAGTTCTGTTTGTAGATTGGAGTGTTTTGATATGTGGTAGCATAACTCTGCAACCAAATGTAGCTCAGCGTAAATTCTTTCAGGAAGACCTAACTTTTAATCGGTGCACTCCTAAATCAATTCAGCTGTTATCCTAATAAATGTAAAGATTTGCTGGGTATAACTGTTGCATATATGCAACTAGTCTCTCCTGATTTAAATATAACTCAGCGTACATTTTTTCAGGAAGACCTAATTTATTAAATGCTCTCTTCCTAAATGGAATCAGCTGGTGGAGGCGTTTACCTTCCTGCTTAACCAATCAGAATTGTACACAAATGCAAGGGCCAATCACAGAGTCACAACCCTGCTTTTAAAAACCCGTTTTTCCCTGTGCTATTCAGCTGTCGTTGCAAGCAAAGAGTGCAACCTTCCACCTCCCCTTCCACCTCCAGTTATTTACTCCAGCTGACCGGTTTGTAGCCTCCTTCAGTCTGGTCTTCGGGCTCCTTCTTTGCCGCCACCGGTGTCTAGATGTCTAGGTGAATAGGTGTCTACCCCTATATAGATATATAAAATAATCGTATAGTGATGGAGTCTAATCGCGAAAGACTTTGTACAATTTATTGAGCTGTACAATAAACCTAATTTGCATATCTGCAAAACTGTCTCTCCTGATTGAATGGACACCGATACAGAAAGACATGCATTATAGACAGTTATGTAGCTCAAAGTGTGGGGCCAGTGGCCCTTAGGGTCTTGACTACAGGTTAAGGCATGTATAGTAGTTGGCAAAAACAAGTGGTGTTAATCTGCTCTGAGGGGAGTGTTGATACTGGGAGACAGAGCAACTGGGAGAAGAACCATGTCACACTAGAACCTCTGATGTGTGTGTGTGTGTGTGTGTGTGTGTGTGTGTGTGTGTGTGTGTGTGTGTGTGTGTGTGTGTGTGTGCGTGTGTGTGGAGACCCTGAGAGAGCAGGTTCCCATGACCCATATACTCCAACTTGTGAAGACACTACTCCACCACTGAGTGCACACACATAATTACACAATCATTCACACATTTGCACATACACACACACACACGCACGCGCACACACACACAAACACACACACACACAATGTGACCACAGTTCAGTCAATCCAATCAGATCTCAGACTAATTTGGCAAACAAAATCCTCACTATCTTGGCTCTCTTTTCATGCTTCTCCTGAAAGATTTAATCGCTCCCTGAGAACCCAGTACTCATCTGCACTGCTCAAATTTGACTACACACACAGACACACACACACACACACACACACACATAAATATACACAGGCATTTATCAAGCATTGAACAACTACAGACCTAAACCCACCAAGATTGTAGTTTGACTTAAATGGAAAGAAGTATCTGACAAAATCATCCACCAAATCTTCAGCGCTCAATGAGATAAAGTTCAAAGAAACTTTTTAAGATATGTTACTCGTTTGGACAGCAGGATCTTTGACAGAGAAGCCGTCTAGTCTGAAATCTTCTGAGGTTATCATCTGAAATGATGTGAATATTTATGAGCTGAGAGGAATGAGACACAGTCATATCTAAAATATGAATTTCCTAATCAGTGCTAATAAATATTTGACTTGTGGAGTCTATCGTGCAGATTAATAGATATTCAGGGCTACATTGTTAATGTGAAGCAGGCCATATAGTATAGTTCCCCATTAGGACCCAAGTCATCTTTGTCACTTACTTATGACGTCGTTTGCCTGAGCATATCATTTCAGTCTTTTCCCATTTCTGTTAAAAAAAAAAAGAAATCCTGAACATCCTTGTGATTTACTCTTTATATTAAAATCCACCAGAGTTGTGATACATTAGTGAATTTAGAATTTTGCAATGCCCTGGAAAGATTATTGGGAAAGATTTTGTTTTCTATCCTATTGTCTGGGATGCAGTGTTGTTTCCTTGAACATTACTAGAGCATCCATCCATCCCTCTCCTTTCTCTGCATATCTTCAGTGAATAATGTGACAGCCACTAACCTTCATCTGACCATCGGGCCACCTTGAAACTTCACCATGGTGAGAATATTAACAGTCCCCTCACAGTCCCCATTCCTCTGGTCATCAGAGGAATGGAGAGAAGAGATAACACAAAACATGAGATAAGACTGTATCCCTCTGTTATTACAAACTGTCAATCCTTTAGGGTGCTCTTAACAATATTTTGATATAATTGATCAAATGACTTGTGTAATTTAAAGGTGTTGCTCATAGCAAAAATAATTACCTGACTCTGCAATTCCTCTAAACTCTACAGAGCTTTTTTGTGTTTTTGAACTGTTTTTTAGGTTTTGGGAATGGTCATTAGAAGACAATTGATGTAACCAAAACCAAAACTTCAAACTGAACAAAGAAAGAAGCCATTTGTGACTGTCAATATGTACATACACATTTTAGGCTGTTCCCTGGTCAAAACAAGGGCTCTCCACTTTATATTTTTCAAGTTGAATATTTGAACACCCTTTTTTGATCAGAGAGGATTGGAGAATAGCAGAGGGGAAACTAAGAAAATGTACTCTGAGAGTATGGCGGAGGGAAAGGAAAGGTACCCAAACTCTTCGGGTCTAACAATAGAAACCTAGAGCGGAGTCAATTTAAATTCCTTCACAGGCTGCCTATAAACAGGACCACATGCTGAGAGTGATAAACCAGTGGATTTATTCATCCACCTCATCTTTACCACTGTAGAAGTCCACATGTTAGCATCCACCCAAGTGAAGGAAACTTCAAAAACCATAGAAGAGAGAGGCTGATAATAACTCTATTACTTTATAAAAACAGGCTTATTTTACTCTGTGTGTGTGTGTGTGTGTGTGTGTGTGTGTGTGTGTGTGTGTGTGTGTGTGTGTGTGTGTGTGTGTGTGAGTGAGTGTGTGTGTGTGTGTGTGTGTGTGTGTGTGTGTGTGTGTGTGTGTACATATGGTAGCAACAACAGGGGGGAAAACCTTACGTCAATCATTCCAAAGTGTGTGTGTGTGTGTGTGTGTGTGTGTGTGTGTGTGTGTGTGTGTGTGTGTGTGTGTGTGTGTGTGTGTGTGTGTGTGTGTGTGTGTGTGTGTGTGTGTGTGTGTGTCAGTTTGACATTTTCAGAAATATTTGACTTATTTCTTTGTGGAGTCTGGCAGAGAGTAATATATGAAGGTTGATCCCTTTCACATATCTGTACTATAAATATGATGCCACAGCCAGTGTATGGTTAGCTTAGCTTAGCAAGCTGGAAACAGGCTTAGTTTTGTCCAAAAATAACAAAATATGACCTGCCCACAAGTTCACTAATTTATTCATGTTATATAATTTTTGTTTTAGTTGTTGTTAAACTGTCAAAACAACTGGACAATTCCAAACCAAGTCACAAACACACAGGAAACTGCTAATGTTATCACAGCATATAGAGTCAGTGCTATGTTGTGGAAAATATCTTTTTACCATGAAAAAGTATACAAATAAATTAAATTAAAAGTTAAAAGGTAAGGTAATAAGCAAATCTGTGATGGAAATTTGACTTTTTTTTAAGATTATTTTTTTGGGGCACTTTAGGCCTTTATTTTGACATAATAGGTGAAGATATGAAAGGGGGGAGGGAGGGGGATTGACATGCAGCAACGGATTACAGGTCAGAGTCAAACAAACTTGGTCCCGCCGTGTCAAAGAGTAAACCTCTAAATGTGGCCACCCGCTCTACCAACTGAGCTTTCTGGGCATCAGAACTTTGACTTTTTAAATTCATTTATTGGTGGATTCAAATGAGAGTAAAATCACTGATGATCACCACATCTATTACAAATCAATTGACCCATTAGTCCCGTGTTCATATGGCTTACTTTTTAAGCTCAAGTAGGGTTATATACCGGCACAAGTATGAAAAAATATGTGATAAAATTAGATAAAGAAAGTGCTTGTGCAACACCTTTAGCTCTGACACACAGTTCAGTGAAGTCAGCCCTCAATCATGGATCAAGCTTACGCTAAAAGTGCCCCACTGTGCATAAAAGTGCATGCCGCCGTGGGGAAAGTAAATCAGTTGAATATGAAAGTATCTCCCCCTCACCCAAATCTTTTCATGAAGTCAAACTGTAGAAAGTGCATGACAGGATTCTGCAATATTTTTCCTCCTGTACCTGTACATATTTTGACGTTTCTTAAAAGATGAATAGCAAATATTTTGAATGTAGCCTAATTCAAAATAGTTATGATAAACAGAGTTTTGTCAAATATTTTCAGCTGTCTGGATGTGTAAAGATGGGTACTTTTTTGTTCAGTGCTCCATCACATTGGAAAGATAAAGTCTAGTACTGTTAAAAAGTGTAGCAAGCAATGCTGAAAAAAAGATTGTTGATTAAACGCAGCTGCCAAGAAGCTCCACCCCCAGATTCACAAGCTGCCTCCCCCCCTCCTGCCCCTACAATCAAAGGTTGCCGTCTGCTACCGATTTGCTGGAATAGTGTTTTATTCTTTTTTAAAGATTTTTTTTGTGGTATTTTAGGCCTTTAAGACAGATGAAGACATGAAAGGGGAATGACATGCAGCAAAGGGCCCCAGGTTGGAGTCGAACCCGTGGCCGCTGCGTTGAGGAGTAAACCTCTATGTATGTGCGCCTGCTCTATCAACTGATTTAACCCGGCCACTGGAATAGAGTTTGTGGCTTGCACTCTCCTTTCTGTTTGTTTTCCACTTACACAGCGAGGGCTGTGTATTAACACTGACATTTTGTTTTTAACACAAAACCATCTGGGAAGCCACCATTTGAAACTGATAAGAAAAGGGCAGGCTCTTAAAGTGCTCATATAATTCTTTTTGGCTGGTAGTCCTTACCTAGCTACTGCACATGTGCGACTCCCAACAAAAATGGAACAGAAGTGAGATGCCTCACACTGTGGCTAAAACAGAAAGCTCAACACACAGGGTGAAAAGAGGAGCTGCATCAATGTGCAAAGTACAACAAAAATATGGTGTTTTTTGGAAATTAAACCATGTAAAACTATTGTGGTCAGTGTGGTTTCAGGGTGCCCTGAAATCAAAGCAGTTGTCCCGAATCACAGCCTTCACCGCACACAGTGAGAGTTTAAACAAAACCAGCTGCAGACATTCACACCCCAATTTAGGCTTAGCCTACTTATAATGTTACTGTTTTTAACATGTTATAGATAAAATACACCACATACTGTACTAATATCAATGTTCAACTATATAGAGTAGTATTTTCTTTTGTTGTGAATTTCTGATTCATTTCAGATCTGCACCTGATTGTGGTACACCTACAATACAATTATGAACCTGAAAATGAGAATAATATGAACACTTAAAAAAAAAACTGCCAGGCAATTGGATTACCCATCTGTCTATCACGTCCACCAGACAGTCACGTACATCACACTGCAACTGAACCTAAAAAAAGCACATTTTGAAGGTCTTGCTTCGGAATTTAACACATTTTGACTCGGTCTTGTCTCAAGATTTTATTTCAAGACCTGTCAAGACCACAAGTTTAGTGATATTACTAAAATGCCTGTGCATCATCTATTTATGTGTTAACATCATTACAGTGATTGGACGTAAAACTTCTTACTCCAAATGCAACAAATATCTTAACTCATTTCTAGTTTGAAATGTATTACTGTTGACCCCTGTTCCCTGCCCCCTTCACACACCGTCCCAAAGTAAATGTTGGTGACAGGAGAAGAAGCACTGGCTCTCTGGGAGATGTCAGCATTTTCAACATTTATTTTATTATATTTTTTGAAGAGTTTATTTGTATAACAACATCTAAAAGAAAACACAGCTGTGTGAAAATTCTGCAATATAGCACTAACCGACACAGCTGGGACCACCTCAAATTTTAGTCTGCACTAAGTAAGGAAGCATAAAGAAAGGTAAGTGTAAGTGATGCTAGCAAAGCTAGCTACTCAAAGTTATCAATCTACCTCTGTACCAAAACTCTCCAGAAATCTCTTCCCTCTTCACGCAAAGGGATTTTGTGAATATTAGCCATATAAATAGTTATTGGGTATATACTGGTGGTATAATGGTCTTGTCTCAGTCTCAACCCCTCAAAGTCTTGGTCTTATCTCGGTCTTGATACACTCTGGTCTTGGTAATGACTTGGTTTTGGTCTAGTTGGTCTTGACTACAACACTGCCGTGGTTGCCAGGAGCTCCTCTTCAGACACTGACTGGTTTGTTAGCTGTTAGTTCAGACAAATGCATTTCTGAAGCCTGGCAAGATGGATTTTTTTGTAATAAGTGATCCCGCGATTCACGTGTGATCTCATGATATCGCAAGAATCCAGCTGTCATGCATAACGTAACAAAACAGTGTCCTACACATGCATTTATGCATTTTTGCACACTCAGAAATACCGACAAGGAATGCAACCTCTGTGAAAGAAAGATATACTGTTTTTATCATTCTGACACAACACTGAAACTGTGCTTTGCTCCATAAGTATAATGCTTTAGCTTGGTGTCCTGACAGTGTTGTTTATCTGGAACTGCAGAGTTAAAACACTCAGGAAGTTACTGTTACATTTACCTTGACACAGCTTGAGTGTTCGGAAGAAGTTCAGGCAGTGACAATCAGGAAAGGTAAACTCCTCAGTTAAATTCTTGCTAAATTCAAAAGTGTGAGACACTGTAGGAGGGTTACTCAAGTTCAGCTCTATCTCTCTGCTCTCTCTCTCTCGCTCGCTCTCTGTTTCATCTGACAACAAAGCCATCCAACAGTATGCAACACTTGGCTGGGTGTTTCTGTACTTCAAACCCATATCACCTTTTCCCTGAACATGTGCACAGGCACAAACGCACAAATGCAAAGATACATACAGATGTGCAATTGACACACACACGCACACACACACACACACACACACACACACACACACACACACACACACACACACACACACACACACACACACACACACACACACACACACAAGCCCCCAGAAATAAACTGACTCCTGTATAAAAGCTACACCTGTTTGGAAGTATGTCTTTCATTGAGACAGGAAACACATTGATTATCTAATTCTGGGCAGCTTTAAGAAAAATGTTGTCATCTGTTTGACAGGATCAAATGGTGATAGTGGGGGGGGTTGGGGGTCAAACAGTCCGGTCACAGTCCCCTTTTTGCAGCAGATCTTAGGCTAAAAAGAAACACGATAAAACCCCTGCACAGATTCAAGAAATACACAAAAGGATGTGCACACACACATTTCAATGATGCCTTGACAGTCCTGCAGTATACTCACAGAGAGGAGTTGGCTGAGAGCTACATACTGTAATGTGAACAGCAAAAAGAAATTATGTTGTTTAAAAAGACAAAATCAAAGCCAAACACTGGCTTATCATTTTATCCACTGATGGCTTAATTTTGTATGAATGCTAACAGCAGTAGAAGAAGTATTCAAATCCTTTACTTAAGTAAATATTTTAATACCACACTGCAAACATACTCTGTTAAAAAAAAAAACTCCTGTATTGAAAATGTTATTTAAGTAAAAGTATGTAAGTATCATCAGGAAAATATATTTAAAGTATTAAAAGTAAAAGTAAGTAAAAGTGCAGAAAAATCCTCATATTTTAGGAACTGGAAACAATCCAAACAGTTCTGTCAATCAATCAAATGTTTAATCGTCTAATCATTTCAGCTGTATTTGTGTAGGCCTTTATATTGTTGGGTAGGTTAATTTATAATAAAACGTTATATTTTAATCTGTACTTAATCTGAAGAGATCCAAGTCTGTCATCTGTGGAAGTCTCATCACAAAAGAACCCTATTTCAATCCACAGAATAGAAAAGTGCAGAGATGTTTGCAGGACACTTGTAATGTTTGAGTTATTATATATATTGCTCATCAATAGAAACACAACATTAAAAGTTGTTCTTTTAGGAACAGCAAATCCTGTATCCACTAGCACTGTCTGAAATAAAGATACATTTGGTTTCTTCTAAATGAAGTTGCACGCTAATTTGCAAGATGTTCTATTTCTTTGTTGTTGGTGGCAACAAAACCTTTACTGAGTTTAACTGTGATGCAGCTAGGTGTGGGCCTTTTATTAACGTATTTTATCCTACAAAACCAAACAAAAACTATTAAAATCGTAAAAAAAAAGCAATTTGCAAGACTTTATTATTTAAGTGTAAACAAGCATCTATCTATCCATCTATCCATCTATCTTTTATGGATTTTATGCCTGCTAAACAAGGTCCATTTTCAGTCCAAAAATAACACAGCAACACAGCAAGGGCAAGTAGATGTTCATATATGTGCATGTAATGAGATGATGACATACTATAAATATGACTAATGACTGTATTTTGTGAGAATTATGAAGGCAAAGCTTAATTGAAGCTGAAATTGCCAAATATTTCTGTTGATTTACTTAGAAAACTGAGCAATGTAGGGGATAGGTCTTTTATCTTCCTCTGGAAGTGTGTATAATGAAGACAAACATGTGGGTGCACAGACACGCATACACACACACACACACAAACAGACACACACACACATACAGAAGCACAGCAAGACACGCTATCTAGATTCCAATTCCTGAAGATCAATCTCATCACGTCTTAAAGAAGAGACAGTTCTGTTGCCCTGCCCTGTGCCCAGCGAAGAGGAGGAAGAAGGTGGGAGTAAAGAGATGGGGCAGAGGCAGGAGGAGGTGAAGGAAAGGTGGGGAAGAGAGGGAGAGAAAGTACAGAAGTACAGACAAGGCACATTATATATATATAAAGATACTAGTCAGCCTAAAAATTCAGCTTAAAACTTCAGTCAGAGCTGCTTATAGCAAATGCATGTATGTGTGTGGGTTTGAGGGTTTATATACAATAAAAACACCCAGAGGACTTTAAAGAAACAGTAGGCTGGATGGAAAGAGCTTTATGCATTGATACTGATTCCTATTATTTTGAGATTCATCAGCACTTCACGCATTGCAAGCTGCAAACTCTGCACTGACAAATATTGATATTGTATGTATGTTTTACTGAGTTTTATTGAGCCTGCACTTGAATGTCAGTTTCCCCTCAAGCTATAAAGAAACACATACAAAAACATACACACACACACACACACACACACACACACACACACACACAAGAAGAGTGGCACAACAATAAACTCAGTGTACTGAAAATCTTCTGAGGGATTTACTACTGTTACAAAAACAAACAACAGATAACAAATTCTTGCGACCTATTGATTAGCAATACATGCCCAGAAACACACATATGCACATGCATGCACACACAAACATTTGAACACGGTTGTAGCAAAACCACATTACTCTCTATAATGCACCAATGAAAAGTTAAGTTTGTTTGTTTTTCTTTTTTAAATCTTTCTTTAATAATTATAATTAATAATAATAATAATAATATTGTTAAGATAATTTTCCATTTTGTCATATTTTACAATAAAATTACATTGAGACTGTAAAAGATGAGCTTCAGCACATTTTTTATGGTTGCTTTTAATCTTGCATCAAATAGTGAACCGCATACGAGACTTGCATGCATGTATAAATCACCAGCAGTAAATATTGTGCTAGTACTAGTATTGAGCTACAAGAAGCAAGACAGTTGCAATTGGAGTTTATGTAAAGCTTTTGATGGGACAGTTAGGTCCTGGAGATGTGTTGACAACAACTACACAAAGGGGGCCTAATTTAATTTTTTTGTCATGCCCTGGCAGCAACAGTTAAGTTTAGTCACCAAAACAACTAGTTAAGATAAGGAAAAAGATGGGTAGTTCACCTGGTAGAGCGGGTGTCCGGATGCAGAGGCTCAGTGTTCAAGTCTGACCATTTGCTGGTCATTGGTTGTATGTTTATATATGTATATTTCCCCTGCTCTCTCCCCCCTTTCCTGTCTAAAGCTGTACTGGCTGTTATAGGCTAAAATGCCCCTAAAAAATATAAATATATAAAAAATATACATATCAAGATTTTGATTAAACCACCGGTCCAAGATATGAAAATGCATTTTCTGGGTCTTGTGTTTTCCCCAGGACACAAACTCCACCCCCCTGCTAAGCAAGAGTGTATGCATCCTAGGCAACAACAGGTGGACAAAAAGTGAAAGAGACAGGAAAATTCAGTCAGATTCCTTTATGCATTTGTTTCTTTTTGCCCAGCTAAGCAGTATCCTTGTTGCTTGCTTTATTCCCATAAGAAGATTATCTGTAAGAGGTGACGCAACACTCCCAGATTACAGTTGTGATGCTCTATTCAATGTATCCTTAGCAGACTTATTAGATTGGCACTCATCCCTCGAGCATTTTACAATAGCACTCTATTCATAGATCAGCTCCTGCCCTTTAAATACATACATGCTTAATCTATAGATGATAGAAACCCTCTCTTTTTTACACCCACAAGATGCGCAAAATCATCTGAAGACAAGCATCCTCAGACACAAGCAATTAGAGTTGTCAGATTGACCCACAGAAGAAAAGTTTACTTCTGTTATCAAGCTTTTCTGGGTAACAATGCCTGCTCTTTGGATTGCCTTTCACCTACAAGTTCATGCTCTCCAGCATTTGTAGTACAATTCCTGTCTGATATCATCCATAGTTTATGGTACTTCACTTGGATTCATACCCTGTTCCACTTGTTTATGTAAATGCTGATGTGAGTATCTGTCACTCCACTCAATATTGTTATGATTAATGTATGCTGCCCCACATACTTAGCTAGCGGATCTCTAAGTCCTTGTGGCGAATGCTGCCAGTGTTTTTTTGTTTTCGTATTTAGCAGCATGCATGAGGATTGGAGGTGTTTTGCATGGAAGTCTAAAAGAGAGAGATTTAGTATTCAGATGAGTCATGAGATGATTATTGCTGCATGCACTAAAAAGGATGTTCCACTTTGACATGTTAGCTTATTTTTTGGAATAGCATATAACAGCATATGGCATCTTAAAACAGTTGTAAATGTGAGTTGTGTTTAAAAGTAACAAAAATGTGTGCCCTAAAGAGGACTGCCTAATGCTGGATACACAATTTCTTTAGGATCTCTTAGTCAAGCTGTATATATATATATACTGCATATGCCTGGAGCATGCAATTACCTGTGTGTATGTGAATGGCAGAGTCATCATGGCGGTTGGAGGATATTAGCCCCAGCAGGAGTGGCTGACATCTCAATGCTGCCATAGGGATGTCTAACAGTGCAGAAAATAAAGGCTGGGAAACTCATTAGGACTCATTTACAATGTGTTGCTACTGAGTGCTCTAATTTGGATATGAAACTGACTTCAGATCTGCTCCTACAAACTATGCACCAGCATGCAAAACAGATTTATTTCCCAGCCCAGATTGAACCACAAATTGTCCACTTGACTGCAGAAGAGTACGATTAAAAAGAAGAAGAAGGACATGCAACATATGTCACGGACAATGATGGGAATAACGGCATTATAAATAATGGTGTTATAAATAACGGCGTAACTTTTTTCAGTAACATGTAATCTAATTGATTGCTCTTACCATCTTAATAATACTGTTAAAAAAAATGTGGCGAGTTACTAAAATTGAAGCTGTTTTGTTATCAGACCAACTAGATCTCTGAGCTAAGAGGAAAGGATTCTTGTACTGTCCTTACGACGATTGGCTGAGGTTGAGTAAAATTTCATGGTAAGTCAATCAGAGGTAGAGTTGGGTGGATGTTCAAAAAGCACGCATAGTCGGACACACAACAAACACAAGTGAGTCAATCAACAAGAGACAGGTATAGCGAGCCCCAATGAGGAGCAATAAATATCCCAAAACCCAAAAGTCCCAAAACATCTATTGTGTTATTTGTATCGATCCACTATATTAACATAATATCTACAGACATGGCATTTGATTGGAGACTAGTCTTACTTTGTCCTAGTCTGGCTATCACCAGACCAAGCCAAGCTCAATAGATTTGAGATTGAGCATTGATCTGAGGAGTCTGCTCTGTGTTTTCTCTGCACAATAGGCGTGACCAACGGACCTAGTTCAAATGACTCTGTACGCAATTGGATGGTCCTTAAAACAATCAGACTAATGATCCGGGTGACGTAGAAGCGACAGCGGCATGGCCCTGTTTCTGTTCGGAGGCCGCTATGTTGAATGTAAACAAGAAGCTGCTTGGTCGCTTCTCTATTGTCATTGTGTTAAACCCGCCAATAGCACGTCAGGTAGATAAACCCTTTTAAACTGAAGCAGGAGAATTAAACGTGCAAGTTTCCAGATCGAGCTGCAGGGCAAAATCAAATCACCGGCTTTTACCCAGTCTAATTTTGTCCTTAAGAGCCTCAAATGTTAACAGTGATAATCAGCAGGAAACATAGCAAATTTTAAGTGTATTGAGCAATAAAAACTGAGGGAAATTCAGTTCTTTTAAAATGCTGATATTATGCTCATTTTCAGGTTCATAATTGCATTTAGAGGTTGTACCAGAACAGGTTAATGTGGTTTGATTTTCAAAAATCTCTGTGTGTTAAACCCTCTGTTTTAGCTACAGAGTGAGGCATCTTTGTTGGGAGTTGCACATGCACAGTGCCTGGGTAAGGACTACTAGCTAATCAGAAGCAAAGTATAAGGGCGAGCCACGTTAGCAGCTAGGAAAGCATGATGAAGTGACCCACGTTCATCACGGAAGTAAAGGCTGGACTACAATGAAGCAGAACAGTTTGTGAACAGTGTTTTCTCTGGAAGATGGTAAGTCCCTTTGCCATAGCCTTTGGGCTTTCTTACTTTGTAAACCTACAATGTGCACAAAAAAATATATAACACAATAAAGGAAAGGGAAAAAGCCAAAAAGAATAATATGAGCACTTTAAAACAAACTCAGAAATGTTGAATCTTAGAAATAGTAAATAACAGTGGTTGTTAAGGTCATTGGTCCAAAGGTAGCCATCTATTCAACATTTTGGCCCAATATCACTGCCTGGCAGCCAATAAATACAAATATCCTTTATTCACATTGGCTCACCTGGTGCACCACAGTAACTGGCTGGTTTAACTTGATCAGTGAGGAGGCCACCTCAAGGCTGCAATTTAAATGTGTACCCCAAGGCTCTATGACACGGTACACACACACACACAAACACATACACATAAATGCATGCACACAAACATACACACACACCGGAAATGAAAAAAAAATCTGAAATGGTCATGAGGAAAATGTGTGTACCCAGGCGCGTGCACACTCATGAATAAAATAAATTCTTAGCTATATGTAGTTTGTCATCTCCAAGATTGTGTGAGCAGGAAATAATGTATTACCTACGTAACTTTGGTTCACTCATGGAAGCAATCTGCATGTGTGTGTGTGTGTGTGTGTGTGTGTGTGTGTGTGTGTGTGTGCGCGTGTGTGTGTGTGTGTGTACAGGATGCATGTACCACTTGAAAGCTTTTGTTTGCATCTTTATATTAAGTGTTGTGTGTTTGAAAGTAGATGTCCATGTGTAACTTGTGTGCTTATGTGCATGTAATATCATAGATGTGGCTGTTAATAAAATGCATAAATTAAAGGCAGGGTGGCAGGGGTCACGCTATTGTATTCTGTCTAAAATCAGCTTGGGATGTGGTGTAGAGACCCATACTTTCCATGACCTCAGGGGATCTTTATTGATTCTGAGCTCCTCTAAAATTGAAGCAAACAAGGATTCTAAAGAAAGAAAAACACAGTGTTGCCCTGTGAGGTAATGTCAATTCACATTGGATCCATTCTTTGAGGTACCCGGAAAGAGAGAAGAAAGAAGCAGTTCTTGGAATCAACATTTGGTGCATTTTGGGAGCATCTCCGAGGACCAGTCAAGTGATGAGTTCACTTTCACTACACCACATTGCCTCTCCACGGCGTCTTTGAATAGAACAGCACACATAATTAGACACACAAAATTACACGTACACACACACAAACACACAGGCGCATATGGTCTAATCTGTAGTCCGGCTACGTTTTTACTGATTAGAAGAAGGGAGGCAAAATTAAGAGGGGATGGGAAGAGGAAACAAAAAGAGGTGGACTGAGAGAACAGATGAAGTCCAGAGAGAAAAATAAACTGTTAAAGCACTTAAGTTTGTTTTTTTCCGCTTTGTTTGAAATGGTATCAAGGGAAAGTTTCATGCCAGAGCAATTGTCTTCCGCTTTTTCGTTTAGTCCAACTTGCTATTTTAATGTGTGTAGGAACTGTGTGTGTGTGTGTGTGTGTGTACCTGGAAGAGTGTACACATATGCTTTTTGTATACAGTAGTTGTGGGCATGCAGTGCTCAGTTCTGGTGCGTGTCTGATTTTAGTGTGGATTTGAGCATTATCCATAACACTGCAGGGCAATTTGCGTCTCTGAAGGGTACTCTGTGTTGTGAAAGAGTAGAAAAAGCTCTGCCATTGCCAAGCTCTCACCTGGACAGCTCTTCAAAGCATCCCTCTCAGAGAATCCATCCTGGT
The DNA here is from genome assembly GCA_013375575.1 of Percina caprodes. Taxonomy (NCBI): domain Eukaryota; kingdom Metazoa; phylum Chordata; class Actinopteri; order Perciformes; family Percidae; genus Percina; species Percina caprodes. The sequence goes on from JABXJD010000001.1 coordinate 8,227,875, forward strand.
GCGACTGGCAAGGGCAGAAATAGCAGAGGATACATAGCCAAACAAGGCTTCCACTTAAAAAAAAAAGGGGAGGGGGTATAATCTAATGGAAGAGCTATAGATTCATCCAATGTCACTGTCTACTCAGGACTGAAGCTCTTCTGAGTTTTGGATATGTTCCCAAACATTTTGAATCACTTTGTCCTAACAAAATATCCTGTTTATTTAAAGTGTTCAGTGCTTCTGTCTTTTTGCCATGTTGCAAATGGCAACACAGTAAAGAAAGCAGAGGGAGTGCAGAGGAAGAATAAGAGAAGAAGCAGGCAGAGGAGGTCTACTTCTGTTGAGAGGTTTGTAATTAGCAACTGTGATAATTAACCAAATGGGAGATTAATGGACAGGGATGACATGATTGCTGCGCTATTTAAAGCAAACATGCACAAACAGATAACAAAATATCACGCTAGATAATACTGATTAAGAGATAAGCCAAAAATACATGTGGAAAAGTAAAATACGACATGCTGAATCTCCGAGTGAACTAAAGCATAAAAAGGATGAGGCATGTACAGTAAAAGTTTCAGTATCACAGTGCTGCACTGGTTTGGATGAGTCTTGTCTATCCAGGGATGGATCACCTCATTAATGAAACATCATCGTTTATCAAATTTCAAAATTAAATATTAAAACATGTGATAATGAACTATTCTGCCTGCTTAACTGCTCTGAGTGTCATGAGCCAAGACAGACAAGACACACTTGTATAAGCACAGGCATACAAATACATACACACACATACACACACACACACACACACACACACCCACATGCACACCATTAGTTAATTTAACAGGGTGAGCCCTCTATTCATCATCGAGCACCTCTGTGACTGGCCCCTGCGATGTCCTGGTGAGTTTCATCAGCGCTGACAGTGGACATATCTCACTCTATTCTCCCTCTGATGAGCTTGTGCTCTCTCAGTTTGACTCCAGTAAGGAGACATCCAGCTCTTTTTTTCTCTGCTAGATGTCATTATCCTAATTTTCACTCCTTGAGTGACAGCATTAGTACTGTGAGTGTGTGTGTGTGTGTGTGTGAGTGTGTGTGTGTGTGTGTGTGTGTAGATCCAATTTTCATATCAGCAGACATTACTACAGTAATAACTGTAAGGCACTGGTACCAAAGTTAAAACTTAATTTGTACTATTCTCACACTTTAAACTAGCCTTGTCTCTTTTGAACATCTAATCAGGTTAATGACAGATAACTTTAATAAAACTCTGTCTAACCACTTTCAATAAGAAATCCCCATCACTAGGGATGCTCGAAGGCTTTTTAGGGCCAAAACAATCTCCTCGGCCAATTTGATACCAATCACAGATTGGTCCTGTTCTTAGACATGCAGAAAGCCCCAAAGAGATGCCTAAAATACAATGTGCATTTTGTCTTTGCCTTTTGTGTTTGTTGTTTTTAAATAGTACATAGTACTATTACTAATTTCAAACGTATTAGGGTATATTCCTGGGAGCTGTGATTCATTACATTTTTCCATGTTCCAGGGCATCTGGATTGTGGAAGTGGTGTATTAACCTTCCATCATCCTCCTTTTTTGCCACAACCTTGCAATCCAAACCACCATGTATCACAAAAACACACTCAGACAAAAAAATGTTGCAAATACTACAGCAATATCCAGGCTACAATAATGACAAATACACACCATGAGTAGCCTACCTGTTGGGACTGGCAAACTGCAAAGTGTTTGCTCATAGGAATTGGGTTAGTGTTCTGTCTCAGATAAGATACAGCATCAACCGACTGGCTCTAAAACTAAGATTGAAATCTGTAGGAGCACAAAGGTGGTAATGTTATTCTTCGACATTTAGTTCCAATTATCAGTCAATACTTTTTCTGGCTTCAGAGGCCAACATGGCATTACGATTATTATGTACTGTACAGTGTGTTTAGACTTGCTGAAAAATAACTGTCACTTGACCAGTGATTCAATTAAATTGTGAGTGAGTGAGTGAGTGAGTGAGTGAGTGAGTGAGTGAGTGAGTGAGTGAGTGAGTGAGTGAGTGAGTGAGTGAGTGAGTGAGTGAGTGAGTGAGTGAGTGAGTGAGTGCGTGCGTGCTGTGGTGTGTTTGCGTGCGTGCGTGCGTGCGTGTGTGTGTGTGCGTACGTGTGTGAGTTTGCGTCCTTCTTCTCATCCATGCACTGTTATTGTCAGAATGCTACTGCAGATCGCCTCATATCATTAATCAATTATTCACCAGTAGCTTGTTAATGTTTAATGAGTGAGGCTGCTGCGGTCAATTACTAATGAATTGTGGTCATGGTGAGAAAGCTCAGAGGAGAGGCTAAATCAGATAATGTACACAATCTGTGTGTGTGTGTGTGTGTGTGTGTGTGTGTGTGTGTGTGTGTGTGCACATTTGTACATAAACATGGGCATACAAACACACCTGGAGTGTTTCAGCATTTGCATGTGTTAAATGCGGCAACTACAACTAAGGGTCATTGATTTAATGCTGATTTTTCACAGTGTCACAGTGATTCTCACCCAGATTCCCGTAGCTCAGTAAATGTGATATATGTGAATGGAAAAGCTCAGAAAACATAGGATATTTTTGAGGAAAATGCAAATTAGCTCCTGATTTTATCCTTCAAAGAGAAAGAAACAGATCAGCGGTGGGCAACATTTTCTCCAAAGGGTATACTGACTTAGATAGATTGGACATTGGATAATTTTATTTAAATATGAAACACATAGTGCTGCATTATGTCAAACTACATGAATTTGGTGGACATGACAGATTGCTTTACAAAACACACATTTGCCTGCACAGCAGGAACAGCAGGACTAATATTTACTATTGCAAACGTTTTAACATTAATTCACTTTCCAGTCTTTTAATCATGTAACTGTGTAAGTAGTCTGTATCCGTAACGTTCCACTTCCGGGATTGCTCCATTGCCGCCGGAAAATCTGCCGGATTTCATTCATTTAGGCCGAATTGCCTTGGGCTTCCTTTGTGTTGGCATTTTCGATTTAGATTTATGAGAACTATGGTTAACCTTTTCTCAGATCTCTGCAACGTAAATCCAGACAGCAAGCTAGACTATCTGTCCAATCTGAGTTTTCTGTTGCACGACTAAAACAACTTTTAAACGTAGACTACACACCACCAATTCAGCTGTGATCTGTAGTGTGACTTGTAGTGTATAACAGAAAAATTTAGTTTGCACCCATACATGGAGCCAAACAAAAGCACCCTCTGTGTGTGCCTGTGCAGGTTCAGAAACTGTGTTTCCATCAGTGAGGCGTAGAGAGCAGGGTCGCGCTGGATGTCATTCAGTTATATTTGCTCATCCAGGGGGGGGCTTTGTATGGAAGTGGATGGGACATCAGCTCCAGTTCTCATTCAATCGTGGCAAAGTCAGAGAAACGTTGTTGAACTCTTTGTGTAGGTCTATGAGAGTAGAAGTGTATCTGTCGGTGTGGCAGGTAGACAAATCCCGCCAGTGTTACTTTAGGCCAATCTAAATTGAGACACAGACTCATTGTAGTCATTCCCTTCAAGATTCTGTGTTTTATTGATTGTTTTGGGGGGAGGTCTTTAATCTGGTCAGCTTTTCATCTGGATTTTTTTATAATTCTATTGTTTTAAATTTAAGTTCACATATTTGTTTTAATTTAAAATGAACAAAAATAATGAGCCCTAAAACAGAGCATGAACAGAAAGAAACAGTGAAAGCACATTCTAAAAAAAGCTAAACTTTCAGTTGTATCAAAAACAACCATTTGTCCATCTGATCCTACGTGGCAACAAATACATTTTGGGTGTAAATCACGCTGGACAGAAGGTTGTGTGAGATGCTTAATAACAAAGCATTAGTTGCGTGTGTGTTTATGTGTGTGTGTGTGTGTGTGTGTGTGTGTGTGTGTGTGTGTGTGTGTGGACTGGTGAGCAGACGAACATGAGACAGGTCAGTGCACGTCCTGTTAAGAGTGTGTGGCCTGCAGCCTGTTGGCCATGCCTCTGTAACCAAGATAATTAGAGCCCAACCCCCTGCTAGGAGCCATAAACAGCCCAAAACAACATTACCAACCATATGATATTCACATTTAAACACACACACGGTTTTACAACACATTTTGTGACAAATTTCAAATGCGTCATGTTTTGACCTTTGTGGGTCATCAAACTATGATAATGCCTTTGCTATTCTCATAGACTATATGGTCTATGACTGTTCTAAATAACTATTTGGATTTTCTGACCAAAGAGAGGGAAGTAATTAGTGTTTGTTTTGTAGATTAAAAACTTTAAAGTAAAGAAAGGTCCCTCTAACCTTATAAAATATAATTGATTATAGTTATATGCCAGGTTTATTAATGACATGCTTTCTATTGAACTAATTTGTATATGCATGTTATTAGGGTATAAAAGCTTTCCATTGATACTGTACAATACATGCAGCCTGTTGATTTTGTGCAGTGTGATCAAGTGTGATTCTCTCTGCATGGTTCCTAAAACAAGCATTTGGTATATCATTTATTATGTATTATATTATATATTATGTAGACTTACATAAAGTAAGTCTATAACCATTGTAGGGGTGGAATTCAGAGCTTGGTCCCCTGAGACTTCAGCGCTCCCATCTGGAATGTGTTCATGTAAATATCTGAAGAACCCTTTAACCTTTAAACCTAACCTCAATTAGTAAAAACATTTTGGCTTGTGTTTAAAGCACTTTTATTTAATTTATTTTATTGACACAACATACACACATACGTACAAACACTCTTATTTACCTTACCCATTTATTGTAATTTGTCACAAGGCAAATGCATAAGGCAAATACAAGAATTCAAATGAATTCTTCATCATATATCAAATAGAAAGCCCAAAATTGTATAATTGTCACAATGAAGATGTCCTTTTGTATACTTGGCCACATCACAAGTGATCACACTGACCAAAGCAAATGGAATCTTGTGGTTGTAACTTGCACCGTTGTCTGACCAACACTGGGCACACTTCTAAGCACACTCACTCCTCTGTGTGAAGCTCCATCCATCACGAGGCCAAGACAGGACAGAAGACCATGGGAAATGAAGCATGGCTAATTCTATTAGCGCGGGGACACAAACAATCTTTGGGGAATCAAAGGAGATGGAAACATAATCCCAGTGGGCCTACTTCCTGCTGCATGAGCTGGAGCAGTTCACTATGATGAGGCATGTTAAATTCCTGCACATTCTCTGGCTATGTGCTTTTATTTACTGAAGTTGAACTTGTCCATATACTATATATCACATTGGCATCTATCTGTCCCTCAATCATTTTCTTTCTTTCTTTCTTTCTTTCTTTCTTTCTTTCTTTCTTTCTTTCTTTCTTTCTTTCTTTCTTTCTTTCTTTCTTTCTTTCTTTCTTTCTTTCTTTCGGCTGTGCTGTACCTCAATCTATGAGGAAAGGGTGGGCACAAAGCTCTCTTGCTGAGGGACCCTTGTGGGACAAAGCTGGCTTTCTGGGCTTTCTGCATATGTGCCTGTCATGCAGACAAGGAGGCCTGTATTTGAGTAGCCAGCATCCCGGCATGGAAGGGATGAGGGAAGAAGTTCAGGAAACGTGACTGACACCGGGCGCTAGTGTGTGTGTGTGTGTGTGTGTGTGTGTGTGTGTGTGTGTGTGTGTGTGTGTGTGTGTGTGTGTGTGTGTGTGTGTCCCACCTCATGCCTGTGCATGCATGTGTGTCACAGAGGTGTGAAGTGGACGCTCTTACCCTTACTTCTTCAGTTAACTAATCAATCTCTGCCCATCCGAAGCTTATCCTCAGAGACAGTTGTCTTATGCCATATGGTGTCACACAGTAAATATATGAAAAACATGGAAGCTGTCAGAAACATCTGCATTCTGTCGTCACACATCTGCATATAGAACAGGCAAAATAACATGTGGCCTCTAGCTGCAATCAAGAAAAGGCTTTAAGCAAGCCCTCAGACAGTGTATCTCTATGCACTTGACTAACCTTACAATACTGAAATCAGGCCTAGACTGAGGGCCTCTGTGTGTGTGTGTGTGTGTGTGTGTGTGTGTGTGTGTGTGTGTGTGTGTGTGTGTGTGTTTCATAGAGAGAGAAGCCGCTCTCTGACTCAATCATGCATGAAGCGTGTTCAATAGGAGCTGCACAATTGCATACGTGCATTCTAATGACTCCATGTACCTAATCATACAAACAAATACAGATGCACAGACGTGTGTGTGCATGCACAGGCACTCACACAGACACACACACACACACACACACACACCACTGAGTGCCACTAATTCTGTTCACATGATGGAAAAATAGGGGGAAACAAGGAGAAAGAGAGAGAGAGAGAGAGGGAGTGTGTGTGTGTGTGTGTGTGTGTGTGTGTGTGTGTGTGTGTGTGTGTGTGTGTGTGTGTGTGTGTGTGTGTGTGTGTGTGCGTGTGTGTGTGCGTGTGTGTGTGTGTGTGTGCGTGCGTGCATGCATGCGTGTTTAAGTGTGAGGTGGCCATATATCATGCATCACTTTAGTGTGATGTATGATGAAGGTTTGAGATGTAGGCTTCTGCTTGCAGCTCTAAGATTGTTTAGCCTATGTTGGATGTGCTATATCTCTACCACTGAACCATGGAGTCAAGGTTTCTTGTGTTTAGTACTGTTCTCACAGTTTATCTTTGCCACTGATATCACAGTGTAACATTGTAATACTGTGTTAAAACATTGATGGAGCTTGCATTAAATAAAACGTTGATTTGTCTTTTTCTCTATACATGTCTTCATTCAGGTTTCAAGGACAGATGGATGTGAATTCTAAACGTCATTCTGCACCTCAAACACATGTAAAACATTCATCTGTGATCTCTCTCTCCCTCTCTCTTCTATCTCACTCTCTCCTTTCTCTCCCTTCACTCAGGAAAGCAGGAGTTGTTGTTCTGAGTGGTAAACATGTACTAAAGGGGTGAATGGCTAAGTTTTCTTTTTATCCAATAAAAATGTCTCCTTGCCAGATCGATTGTTGTTGCTAGGAGACTGAAGCATCCTTTGGCAAGGGGCTACAGCTCTCCACGTCTGTTGTTTCTCTCTCTCTCTCTCTCTCTCTCTCTCTCTCTCTCTCTCTCTCTCTCTCTCTCTCTCTCTCTCTCGCTCTCTCTTGCTCTCTCTCACACATACACACACACACACACACACACACATGCACGCGCGCTCACACACTCTCTCTCACACACACAGACATCCACATAGCTGGCGCGCAGAGCAGTGGCGTCCATCCTCTCTCTCAGTGCGACTCCTCCGAGGGATCAGGAGTAGACTAAGTCAAACTTCCAGCGGATGAAGATTTGTGCGCAACCTTTAAATGATCCAAGTCGTCAAGGTAGGTCAAATACAACATATTCCTTTCTAGCGGGCAAATGTGTTGCAGTATTAGATTTCATATTAGGCGACAGAGTGCAGAGAAAAATTGTCAGTCCGGGACCGTTCGAGCGCGCGTCAGCCAATCTTACGGTGGGGAACAATTTGCTTTGAACTTTGCGCAGGATTTAAACACCCAGCTGCACTGCATAAATGTGGTACTTATGTATTTATTGTAAGCAGATGCACTGATCACGGGTGTGACAAAGAAAAAAAGCCTTAGCTGCTAATCTCTGCAGCAGATGCATGATAAAGATACAGAAGGTGAAACAAGGAGTAGCCTATCTGCAGCTGCGTATTTAACGCTGCATGGAGAAGTTATTTGGTTCAGACAGACCGCAACAAGGCATGTCCCGCGGCTTTAAGATTTCTGGCAAAATATGGACGGTTAGTGCGTCTCTGGAAACATGAAGGCATACAGGTGGATCACTGTGGTCACTGTCAGTGGAACGACTTTCACTTTGCTCCTCAACATCCACTCCACACCTTCCGCCAGAGGAGAGGCGCGTGGACCTGTTTAGGTGCAGCAGGACCAAACTGTCTATATTCACATCACATGTACACAAGACTTTGGACAAATGCTGTTATTGACGCACCAGCAGTTTCATTTCATTTTTCAGCTTTAAGGTGAAATAGAACTTCTCACCTCACCAAAATGGTTTTACCTTACACTCTAACTGCAAATAACATTTTTATTTTGAATTCCAAAGACCAGCAATAAATCAAGGCCTGTGGGCTGTGCTCCTGCAGAGCAGGTGTCTCCATAACACTCAACAGAGAGCTAAGAGTGACCTTACGTGGTGTGTTCAATAATTTCCTAAAAATACACATACATTTAGTTATGCTTTAGTGCCACGTTATATTTCTCCTCGGTGATCACATTGGCATTAATTGTATTTACAATTCAGATGTTGTTAAGACACCATATTTCCTAGCAAACACCAGCCATGATGAAGTATATTCATTGATGTGCTGATCAGCCAGTAATTAAATGGCTTGGTGTTAATGCACCTTGTTTCTCTTTTCCTCGATCAAAAGGTACAACTTTTCTGAAATGGCATGCAGCCGACAAGGATAACATCATGCTCCTGTTTTATTGGAGTGACATGTTTGGATTGAAAACTATTACTATAATTATATGTCAAAAGATTTTACAAAATCATGGTGCAATTTCCTTCAGTGGTAATTACTTATTATGTCTATAACTAAAAATAACTCTTATTCTTTGCAAGCTCTATTAGAGAGAAGCGAAAGAACAAACATTTACTCAGAGGAGGGGCGGGCAGTGCCTGTACCACCAGATGTCTTTGAGGCTTGGTCCATAGCAGATATACAAATATTGCTAATATTAATGCATTTGTTGTGTGGCAGTATAGAAGAAAAGCATTTAGTGATTACTGAATTTAGATGATTTTTTCTTACATTTAGGGGTGGGGTCAATTCATTTATATTCTAGAATTTTGAAATCTTATTATATTATGTTGATCTTCCCCTGACTTTTTGCTTTCCTGATACATTGGAATGTGTTTGTGTGTACAGTATATGCAGATTTCATGTTTTTGTGCCCAAGTTTGTGCACCTGTTGTGTAATTATGTGTCATTTAATTTAATTTTATTTTATATTCCTACTTGTACAGTTTGAACACTTGTGAGTTTTTGTGTGTTTGTGTGCATTGGAGGGTCAAACACGGTGTAGGAGGGGGATGCAAGAGTGGGCTTGGTAAACTAAAAAGACATGCTTGCATGATTCTTTATAAATGTTTGTGTGTGTATGTGTTTTAGGAGAATGTGCAATTCAGCGGACATGGTGTGTAGATGGTCTTGAATTTCAGCATTTTTGCGTATACGTGCGTGTGTGTGTGTGTGTGTGTGTGTGTGTGTGTGTGCGTGCGTGTGTGTGTGTGTGTGTTTGTTTGTGCGTGTACTCTATGTCTGTACAAGTGGCCTTGTGGCTTCCACACAGCACTGGACTGCATGCAGTACAGAATGTCATGGTTAGCAGTGTACTAGCTCAGTGAATAGGAAAAAGAAGCCCTTGCAACAGCAATGTCCTCTACTTTTATTGGATATGTAACCACTCATGAGTCAATGTAAGCGTGTGATGTAACATATAATTTAAAATCATAAGCAGTCCTGATTGTACAAAATCGTGGGATGATGGTTATCCTGATAGTTTCCTATGATTGATTATTATCAGTTTAGTAATGTCATAAATACAGACTCTGAGGATCTGTTTCAACATTGCAAGTTAAATTTAATGAGGTCTTATTGACTACTTACACACTTCCCAAATGTAAATCCTGAGCCTAGCGTTAAAGTTAAAGAAGGAAAAAATGCAGTCCGTTATGGGGTAATACTGTTTTCTGTTCAAGGCAGCAACACTTGTTTGAGTGTCAATTACTTTGCCCCTGTAAGCCTGAGAAGTACCTGTAAAAAGTGTGTTGTATTATCATTTATGGCGCACAGTGAAAAGCAGCTGGGTGAAGCTAAAATTTAAGTCAGTTGCAGTTTTCACATTTAAAAATAACATTCAAATATCAATAATAATGTCTGAAACCCTACCTGCATCAACTTATCTGCTCTTTATCCATACGCTCTAAAAGGCACTCTGACCTTTTCATAATTTGCATTAGGACTTGGATGAAAGTGCGTTTACCCATTTGTTGGTAAAAATATGAGCGTCTGAAAAATAGTACTAGTAAATAGTACTGAGCATATGGATATATTGCAAAACATGCTGCAAGAGTGCTTTCACTATTGGAATTAATAGGAAACCACAGCCACCATGCTGCCAGAAGAACAAAACTTTTTACTTTTCACGCTTATGGAAGGAGGTTGATATGTAAAAATAAATGTTGGGTGGTGTAGTTACAGTAATAGTAGTCAGTGGTGTTAAAACAGCCTAACAATATTTTTGCATTTCTCAGATGTGGCTACTGGTAGTGCTTTCATTCACACATCTTGATCTGAGATATCTTTCGACTAGTGTATAGATTTTGGGTTATACATTATACCCAAACGTGTCAGAACATACTGTACCTCTTGTACAGAAGATCTGGCAAGAAGGATGCATGGCCAATGAAGGACTGACGTATAATATCATCCGGATAAAACAATGTAATGGATCAATCGAGATCTGTAAGGACCAACTTAATGACATAGAACAAATGTTATCCTAATTGATTCCAAAGCTGTCTTCTTTTACTACTGATGGCAATATCACCCATGTGGTTAAACTATAGATATATATTTGTTTTTACAAACTTTAAAGCTTTAGTGAGTGATTTTGTGTTATGAACCTCCATTACATTCAAGCCATTGCCAAATGAGTTATACAAAGCTAATTAAGACTATCAGCTCCACACAACTCTCTCTGTATTTCTCAGCATGGCTATGTTCAGAAGCATGGTGTCGTCTGGCGACTTCTGCGCACAGAAATTTGAGTGAAGATAATTACCTCTTCTGAAGAGGTTTTCTAATCCTCCATGTCTTCCTTGGCTACTAGAAACTGCGTGGGGGAGGGGTGGGGGCTGTGCGCATTTATGGAAGACTTGTATCATGTGGACAGTTTTGTTGTCATTACTTAGAATTTCCCATGGGGAGACAGAAACTACGCAGTATAGCTGGAAGTTTGTTAGAAATATGTGCTATCATTTTCACTGTAATTTCTTTTTTTACTTCTTATGTGTTTTTAATTAACATATTTACCTGACTTTGATATACTTACTGAAAACATACTACTTTTGAGTAAACTCGGAAGTGCTTGAATCTGCGTATTACTTTGTATTCTGATTTATTATATATTATATTAAATACATAATTTAACATATATTTAATAATGAACTAAATTATTGAACTGGTACAAGAAGTCTTGTTGTTTTTGAGAATATTTGAACTCTGCTTTGGTATGGTTTGAAGAGTGTGTTTATATTGTTTCTAGTTCAATGTATTACTTTTTATTTTATTCATTTTTATGAATGAAACAAACAAGATGTGCTTTAACTGCAGACTTTCAGCTTTAATTTACATCCAAATCCGGTGAACGGTGTCGGAATTACAACAGTTTGTATATGTGCCTCCCACTTTTTAAGAGACAAAAGTAATGGGACACTTGGCTGCTCAGCTCTTCCATGGCCAGGTGTGTGTTATTCCCTCATTATCCCATTTACAAGGAGCAGATAAAAGGTCTAGAGTTCATTTCAAGTGTGCTATTTGCAATTGGAATCTGTTGCTGTCAACTCTCAATATGAGCTCCAAAGAGCTGTCACTATCAGTGAAGCAAGCCATCATTAGGCTGAAAAATCAAAACAAACTCATCAGAGAGATAGCAAAAACATTAGGTGTGGCCAAATCAACTGTTTGGAACATTCTTAAAAAGAAAGAATGCACTGGTGAGATCAGCAACACCAAGAGACCCGGAAGACCACAGAAAACAACTGTGGTGGATGACCAAAGAATTCTTTCCCTGGTGAAGAATACTCAGTTGGCCTGATCAAGAATACTCTCCAGGAGGTAGGTGTATCTGTGTCAAAGTCAACAATCAATAGAAGACTTCACCAGAGTGATTACAGAGGGTTCACCACAAGATGTAAACCATTGGTGAGCCTCATAAACAGGAAGGCCAGATTAGTGTTTGCCAAACAACATCTAAAAAAGCTTTCACAGTTCTGGAACAACATCCTATGGACAGATGAGACAAAGATCAACTTGTACCAGAGTGATGGGAAGAGAAGAGTATGGAGAAGGAAAGGAACTGCTCATGACTCAAAGCCTACCACCTCATCAGTGAAGCATGGTGGTGGTAGTGTCATGGCGTGGGCATGTATGGCTGCCATTGGAACTGGTTTTCTTGTATTTATTGATGATGTGACTGCTGACAAAAGCAGCAGGATGAATTCTGAAGTGTTTCAGGCAATATTATCTGCTCATATTCAGCCAAATGCTTCAGAACTCATTGGACGGTGCTTCACAGTGCAGATGGACAATGACCCAAAGCATACTGTGAAAGCAACCAAAGTGTTTTTTAAGGGAAAGAAGTGGAATGTTATGCAATGGCCAAGTCAATCACTTGACCCGAATCCGATTGAGCATGCATTTCACTTGCTGAAGACAAAACTGAAGGGAAAATGCTCCAAAAACAAGCAGGAACTGAAGACAGTTGCAGTTGAGGCCTGGCAGAGCATCACCAGGGATGAAACCCAGCATCTGGTGATGTCTATGCGTTCTACACTTCAGGCTTTAATTGACTGCAAAGGATTTGCAACCAAGTATTAAAAGTGAAAGTTTGATTTATGATTGTTAATCTGTCCCATTACTTTTGGTCCCTTAAAAAGTGGGAGGCACATATACAAACTGTTGTAATTCCTACACCGTTCACCTGATTTGGATGTAAATACCCTCAAATTAAAGCTGAAAGTCTGCAGTTAAAGGTTATTTGGTTCATTTATTTATTTGGGTTATTTAAAATCCATTGTGGTGGTGTATAGAGCCAAGGTTAAATATTTCTGACCTAAATTGTATATACAAAATATGTGTTAATATGCTCAGGAATATATGAATAGTCATAAGCCTTTAGTAAACAATGAGTTCATGATCAATTGATAATCAGTAATTATGTATTTATTACTATTACTTAAAAATGAATAACTTGTATAATTTACCATATTGAAAATCTGTTCAGCATTGGACATGTTGGGTGAGAACACTTTTTGTATTTACAAATGTTTTGTGAATTTTTTTCACATTAGTAAACAATTTAACAATGTATCAGTGTTTGTATGAAAACCTTTAAAGCTCTACAGGTGTATTTCCAAGAACAGCATACAAGAGCTTCTTAATGTTGCTGTCCATGGTGCTGAATCCTTTTTAAAGTAACATATCAATTTTTTTTCATATTCAGTTAATATCTCCTCATGGTCACCTAGCTTTCTATTTTCTGTGTGTGCTGAAAAAAAAAATCTGGTTATAATACACAGGCCTGGCTGTGTACATGGAAAACAAACAGAAAGGAACTTACAAAGGGGGGGTTGCAGTTGTTTGGCAGTTGAGTTAAAAAAAATCAACAAAATCAACATCACATTAAACACAATGCTTAAAATAATCATACAAAAAAATAAAAATGAATGATAAATTGTACTCTTTCACTTTATTCTTTCTTTTTTCTGGTTTCATGTGTTTATCAACGCTGAAGACCAGGGGACGGAAACATGGGATCTAGTCTCTGTAGAGCCAAGAGGAGTCTAATACACTAAATTAACAGGTAAGTAACTCAAAATCAATGTCTGGTTCATTCACCAACAAGGTTGAAGGGCTCACTTGCCACCATAACATACAATATTTAACACGGGTCTTACAGCAGAGTTCTTTTGTAATTTTTTCCACAAAAAAGCATCCCTGTAAAATTCTATTGAATTTTTTTCCAGACATACTTAATGGGATGTAAGACAGCAACTGAAAAATTACATAAAGGGATGTATTGTATTGCAACAGTGACCTAAGTTGCTTGCCGCTTCTGAGGGATTGAAGAAAGAGGAGGAAAAGAAGAGCTATGACACAAAATGTGTTGTTCTTGTTGCTATTGTGACATACAGTATCTGTGTGTAAGTTTAAAAAAGTTTAAGAAAGTTCAAGACCGAACAGGATTGAAATTTGACCTGAATAAAAATTATTATTATTAAGTATTTCTGCAACATAGATTTGGGTTAAGTATTTTTTGTTAAGGCCATATTATATAATATGAACTATTGATATTGTTACATAAAGTTGAAATTGCCAGCAAGATCTATACATTGTTTTTATTGGTATATTTGGCCTGTTGTAGCAGTCATGCAAATGATCTCCATGATAGCCATGGCATCATGTGCAGATCAAGCTATGATGCTGCTGCAAGTGGTGCAAATGTTTTTGTTACAGTAATCACAATTCGGAAATATAACTAATGTTTCAGATTAAGATTCATTACAAGAATCAAATGAATACCATAAATGACCTAGGTCCTTTGTTCTGTTCCTTAAGGCTTCCTGAAGTTTTTTTTTTTTACTACAATTTCTCAACTCCAGATTTTTCTTACACTGTTTTGCTCTGGTGAGGAAACAGCAAAGAATCTGGAAACCACCGCTGCTTCCCACAGCTCACCTCTCATCAGCAACAACAGTCACAACACACACTTAGCCACACACACACACACACACACACACACACACACACACACACACACACACACACACACACACACACACACACACACACACACACACACACACACACACACACACACAAACTGGGGATGAGGTAGTGAAAGGGCAGTGGGATGTACAGCTGTGATGGTGTGTCTCAGAGAGAGATCAGACTCTTTAATAAATGATGAGCTTGAGGAGGGAAGCAGTGCGTGCGTGCACGCATGAGTCTGTGCGTGAGATGGTTAAAGGTGGTCTACTGGTCATGCAGCGGCTGCTATGCAAACTGCCATTCATAAGTGCAGGTAACTCAGCAGCAACACTTCAAGAAACTTGTATTGTCTGTTTAAATTATAGTGTGCCATTCTATATATTTGATGACTGCTGTTTTAATTGACTCAGTGGTTGAAATATCTAATTATTCAAAATTTTGTCAGTTCAGCATGATAAAATCCAGGCAAAGATACACATTTGGATCAATGTTTGGGATAGGCAATCTGAACAAATAAAAAACAATACAATCTTTATGCATGTGAGTGCAAGTGATATTTTATTAGTGATTCTTTTCACTTATGTGAGTGTATGTGTGATATTACACCAACAAATGAAGGGTTAGTGTGTTCAGTTACAGCTCCCATTTCACTAAAAAAGTAAATAATGCATATATCAATACTGTAATGTGGAGTTCTATATCCTTAGGTCAGCATGCGATTTATACCAAATAATTGTTGCATGAGTTAATGAATTAAATTGTTTATTTTTGTGTGATAACTATTGAAATGGCCCACCACTCAAGGGATTACATGGAAGCACAATAATAACCAATACAAATAAAGCCTTCCGGTTCACATTCAAAAGAAAAACATCATTGCTGCATACCACATATGGCCTTAATCAAAACAAGAAAAAAAGTAAAACATGTGTTATACATAAACAAAAAAGATATTTAAACTAAAAAAAGATTTAGTTCCCATGAATTTCCTAAGTAATCTGGCACACAGTGTATTCCAGCAATCTTCCAACAACCTGTCCCTCAGCTTATGATTACATTACAGGCACAATATCCTTGTCAATCCTTCTCCCCTATTGCATCAGGTGTAGTAACTATTCATTCCTAGCGCCCTCTCAATCCGACCACGCAGCTTTTTCTTGCTCACTGCTATGTGGGCATTTGCCACACACCTGGAAAATACATGTCAGCTGTGACTGTCACAGTGAAATAAATCAATAACACCATAGGGTATACTACAGCGTATACAGCATTCTGCAAAACATTTTTATTTCTAGTGTGGACTTTTTATAATTTTTGTATTATCTCTCACATTTAGACTATCTTGGGATTTAGCATGACAAATAATGCTCAGTCATTTAACAAATTATTAGTTTAGTATAAATGCATGCACACTACAAGCATTAATATAATATAAAATACTAACTTCCCACAAATTTAGGTTTCTGCAAAGCATAAAAAGCAAAAAAAATTAAACTAAACACAACACAAGTTTTGTTAAGTTTCATAATTCAGCACTGACAGACATTTATCTATATATAACAATGTATACTATAACCATTTGTATCTTAACAAATGTGTATGTCCTATTCCAAATAACAAATAATAAATAGTCTTAGATATACTGTGGTCAATATTATCTATTATTCTTAACCTGGCCATTGTAATGCTCTGTACACCTAGTGCATAGACTGCAGTGACGGCAGACTGGTGGGGTGTGAACATGAATTAAGTAGGATGCAGCAGCACCTGTGACATGAAGAGGTTGAGTAATGCTCCATGATGACTCCCACGGTCATTACATGACAGTTAAGTTGATAGATGTCATCCACAGAGAGGTAATTCTCCTTCTGATAGGCCCACCACCCTCTACAGTGATGGAATGTGGATCTGATGAATGCTGCCACACATTTTCCTTCCTGGTATGTTTTTAGGCTGAGCACCTATTTTTAATCAGGCCATATCAGATGAGCTGAGGACCACCAACACTTAGGGAAAACACACTGTACTGTACATTGATATCTAAATTATTTTTAAATTTTTGGTTGATAAAATGAAATCCCAAAGCTCAATTGCTTGTTTTGTGTAACGGTCCAAAATCCATACATATTCAATTTACAGTGAAAAAAACAGAGATAAGCAAATAATTCTCATATGTAAGACCTACCGTTGTTTGCTTGATATGAATTTAAGTGAATAATGAAATTAAAACTGAATCAGAAGAATTTATTAATTGCCTGTCAATTACAGCAGTTAATGAATAGTTATCATGCTCCAAAACCATTTTTGGAAGTGTAAAAAAAAAAAGTCCACAATGTGGAGCACTCCCACAGCAGACCTTGTGTGGTTCTCAAAGGTTAAAAGCTCTTTTAGTGGAGAATCCCTTTAGAGTACTCAATACACATAAGAGCACAGTTAGTCTATGTGCCCCTGAAGCACACTTCTTCTTGTATGGGTTAATCCAATTTTCATCATATTTCTTTATTTATTACAGCATGCGACTTCACACTACAAAACCTTGAGCTGCAGTTCTTTTGTAAAGCAAAGATCAATGATTGTGCAGTAACTCTTTTCAATTTCAACTGTCCAGGTCAAGGAAATCCATTTCTATGTTTCTAACATGATACGGCATTTGCCCTATGAACCTAATGCAGGTCACGAAATTGATTGCAAAATCAATCCAGGAAAGGTTGGTTGCTATTTGACCGTGTGAACAGAACATCAATATGATCATTGATTTTGATTGATAATTGGCAATCAAACACAAGTTAGCCACTGTCAAACTACACAGATATACAAATGTTTTATTCAAATATTCTTCAGTCTTTTTTCATTGAATGGACAGAACCTGTTTTTTTTTTGTAAACCATGTGAATTGGTGTGCTTTTAAAGGATTGAGGGATGTGCATCATGTCTTGCTGGATGTTTGGCTGTTGTGTTTTGTGATATTATTCTGCCCTATTTATGGATCATCAGTCTTTCCTGCCTAAAACGCATTTTGTAAATAATTAATGGTCACAGCCCATTGCACCCGTTAGACTGTCAGAAGTCTGGGACACCATGCCTACACACACACAAGTAATTGTCATGTGAGGGTCAAAATAAAAGTATAATGACTACACATGCTTTCTCCCACAATTCATGTGCCTTCACTTCACATTCCCTCAACATTCAAGAGTTGCACTGTACTTATTTGGCATCAAAGTGGGAGATATAGAGAAAGGAAGAGAAAGAGATGGAAAGAGAGTGAAAGACAAAGTAATTGGAGGAATTAACTAAAACCATTGATAGTGTGCTGGTCTGATAACGGGTCTGTTGTTCTGCAATAAAAAAGCTTCTGATACCCACCTCCCACCTCTCTTTCTCAAAAACAAATGAAATGAAAGAAAAACTCACACACATGCACATAAAGTGTCTTAACAAACTGTGAGAGTCACACCATTGGCGTAGCTCTGTTAGGTGCACTATAGACAGATAAACAAGCACACATACACATGAACACGCCCACACGCACAGAGGAGTAAAGAAGGAAAGAAAACAGAAAACACACGGAGGGCTGGGTTGTGGAGCTATCTCTCCTCAGAGTACTGCGGTCCATCGACCCTGCATGGCTGCTCTCAGCTGGATACGTGTCATCCACAGCAGCCCTGCCTGTTAGAGGAAGGGCGAGGGCTGTGGAGGGTGTAAGGCAGGTGGAAATAAATGGAGAGAGGGGAGTGGAGCACAAGCAAGAAGAGGGTGGGAGAGGAAGAGAGGAGGAAAGGACGCAGGGGCGATGCCATGGAGGAAAGGGGATGAAACAGTGCATATGCAGCCTACTCACTGACTTTAGATTTGAACAAGGTCAGAGGTGAAATGGGGTTGTCTGTCAGATGTTACTCTGCATCATAGCTCCCAGGGAGAAGGGTCAGTAGTCAGCATCCTACTTTATCTGATCCTATCTCCTCCTCTTTCATTGACAGTCAGGTTGTTTTCTGGCTGTTTACTCACCTCATGTGTGTCCACCATCTCTCTGTAATAGGTGTCTGTGGTGATGTTGCCATGCGCCAGCTGCCATTTGCTCTTAAA
This sequence comes from Percina caprodes, assembly GCA_013375575.1. Taxonomy (NCBI): domain Eukaryota; kingdom Metazoa; phylum Chordata; class Actinopteri; order Perciformes; family Percidae; genus Percina; species Percina caprodes. Next base: position 8,246,554 of record JABXJD010000001.1, read on the forward strand.
CTTTATTCAGGTAAGACATTTAATGCCTATATGAGGAATGTATATATGCATGTAAATAGGTTCTTCATCACTACATTAACTGGGAAGGAATAGCTTTTCTGGAAATGTGCTTATTTGCTTTCACGCCTAGAGTTAGAAAAGATCAATGCCACTCTCATATCTATCCATTTAATGTAAGGCTACTGCCAGTGGCTGTTTAAGCTTAGCTTAGCATAAAGACTGGAAACAAGTGCAAACAGCTAGCCAGAATAAATGTAATTTAAACTGTTAATACCAGAACCTGAAGTTCAAGCAAACACTGGACACACTGCAACAGGCTGGGACATACAGTGTTGTGATATAAGTTGACCATATCAGGCAGTACAAATAATGAGCTTTTCACCACTATGGCGGAATATTTTCCAGCTGTCTTCAAGGTAGGAATCTCTGACATTTGAGGTTTGAGAGTTGGCTGCAAACAAAAATGTTTAAATGCAAGAGATATTCCCATTCCACAAGAATGTACAGCTTGTGAATGGGATGCTGTTTTTACCTCATCCCTTTTTGAATTTTAAAGGGGCAGTTCAACCCAATATCAAAAATAAGTACTACTTACCTGTAGTGCTATTTATCAATCTAGGTTGTTGTGTGAGGTGCCTAGTGTTGGATACATCAGTGACAGAGATGTCTGCCTTCTCTCCAATATAATGGAACTAGATGGCACTCGGCTTGTGGTGATCAAAGCGCAAAAATACAGCAATGTCCCTTTCCAGAAATCTTGACCCAGCATCTCAAGATAATCCACGGACCTGGTGAGTATTTTCATGTAGGGACTAATTTATTTCAACCAAACTTGCCAACGAAGGAAAATATATGGACGAGAAGCTCATACTCCTGACAGCGCTAGATGTAAATATTAATTTCCTCCTCCTCGGCTGAGCTGTAGCGTTAGCTAGCTCAGGTAAGCTAGCAGTCTCGATTAGGTACAGTTACAGCTCATCCGAGGAGCACGAGCTTCTTGTCTAAGAGTACACTTTTCTTTTTGCACAGTGATGCAGTTGGCGAGTGTAGTTCTGTAGAAGGAAATATGAATGAAAACGTTTCAAAACAAGGTCTGTGGATCATATTGAATAAATGGGTCAATAGGAAAAATATGTATTTTTGATTTTGGTGTGGACTGTCCCTTGAAGACTGAATTTCCAGACAATAATATTTCCTGACAATACAACAAATGTATGTTCACTCAACGAACATTATCTGCAACCAGTGGCAAAATAAATGCATTTATGAATCTGATGTAAGCTGTTTTCATAAAACAGTATATTTGCTTTCTAATAAAGGGGCTCAAGAATGCAAAAAATACTATGATCCCTAAAAAGGCCTGCAGAAAGTATACACTTTCGCCTACTTGGCTTGGCAATATTTTTGATAATAAAGGAAGAAGGGACAAGATGTGAAACATTTTCTGTTTCACAGTGTGTGCTTTGCTTGCACAGTTACTCTTGAGACAGGAAGCTGGGTTGGGGCAATTTCCAAGAGGTTATAATGAAGCAAACATTGAATTTCAGTGGACACCATAACAGCGGTTTAAAATGCCGAGAGATATTATTTGGCACATTTCTGGCAAATTGACTTCAAGAGCTTCCAATTACATTAAAGCATACTGTCATAGTAAGGCATCAAGTGAAACTGTTTCAGCTCTATATACAGTATATACAATGTTATATGCCACAACACACACACAATCAATGTGTACGCACTTGTACACAAATACACACACACTCAAAACAAACACACACACAAACACACACATCTGCAGCCTTGTTGCAGTGATGTCCTCAAAACTGAGCTCATTACAAAGTTCCCCTTTTGTTAGTTTAAAAAGTGGCCTCTAATAATGATGTAAGTTTGTTTGAAGAGTTTATTTCCAGGAACAGCAATTTCAGTGGAATACTGGAAATGATTCAAAGGGGTTCTGCCTTTTTTTTCTCAACACACAAACACAGATACAACAGACACACACACATCTAGCCTGTGTGACAACTTGGAGAATGGATACTGTATACATCTTTTAAAGACACCATCAATTTCCTTTCCAAAAACAACAGGCATTAAGTTGAATTATATATTTATTAATTACATGTCAGATAGTGTCCTGTGGGAGTTTCACAGGAAACAACTTTTTAAAGCATACCTATCATGATTTTAAAAGATAATTGTAACACAAATTTTCACTCCAATCCCTTCTGATATAATCATTTTAAAATACATTCATCATATATCCTGATTCTGTGTCTCCGACATGTTCCCTGAAGACATTAATTCAGATCTTTGTTGGTTGATAGAGAAGGGAGCTAAGGCATAGAAATAGTCTGCTTTTAGGTCAACCCCTCAGAGAAGAAGAGGTGTGTAAGTGGGTGCATGTGTGTGAGTGTGCATGTGTGGGTGGGTGTTTGTCTGGGTTTGTGTGTTTGTCTGTACGTGTGTGTCATATTACACAGCAGAGTGGTAAAGGTATGTCAGCTGCCTGCAGAAAAATCTGAGCTGCCTGCATCTAAGAGAAGCTTTTATCCTCCTACCTGCCCACCAAAGAGCGGAAGCATAAACGCTCTCTCTCTCTCTTTCTCTCTCTCTCTCTCTCTCTCTCTCTTTTTCTCTCTCTATCTTTCTTTCTTTTACACACATACACACACAAAACCCAAGGTTTAGGTCGGAGATGCAAGCAATCAACAGTAATTTCACTACATGCTTGCTCCTTGGTCTAGATTGATTTCCATAGTCAACACCAGCTTCAGTCTTATCTCTCCTGAGGACTGGGGAGTGTGTGTGTGTGTGTGTGTGTGTGTGTGTGTGTGTGTGTGTGTGTGTGTGTGTGTGTGTGTGTGTGTGTGTGTGTGTGTGTGTGTGTGTGTGTGTTTGTAAGTGAGCGTGCACACACACACATACTTAGGGGTATAAACTCATGGATGAGCAGAGAATTGTTGGAACAGAGATCAAATTAAAGAAGCTTTTCTGATCTGTGGCATGAGAAGGCCGGGCTCATGTATCAACTAGCCATCTAAGCTGGCTTATCCTGATTCAACCAGAGGCAAACACACACACATACACACACTTACATGCAGAAAGTTTGCTGGGTGATGTAAGGGAGAGAGGGGTTGGAGAACAGTGGGGTACAATCTCCAAACAATTCTATATCCCTTTTAGTCACGGCCAGGCTTTGGCTGTGAAGCGGAAACAACTTTGAGCCCTCGTTAACAGTGTCCCCAAACTTCACTAAAGGTCTACTTTGTTGTTTTTATACTTTATAGTAACACTTAGAAAAAAGTATTTCATCTCACAGCTTCTGACAGCTTTGTGATTTGTCCTGTGGTGCATGGATTAACTTGAGATATATCTCCTCTCCTCTCCAAGCAGGACTGATGTCCAGATGGTGTGCCCCTCCATGTGTGGTCCAGTTCAGCGCTCCCTGACCGTGTCATCGGCCACAAACCGACCCAAGCATCCACGCCCACTGCCTGATTCAACCCCACCGTGCACCACCCTTAACCCCTTACCCCTCACCTTCACCCTCAGCCCCCCATCTCCCTCTGTCTCAATCTCTGCAAAGCCTCTCCTCACATTTTGACAATCCTAGCCCTGCTTGCGCCCAACATGGTGGCCTGCATTCCTATTCTAATCTTGGTCATGATGTGTCGGGGCGTCTTGCTCTCTGTCGGAGACCCTCCTCAGTCCCGCCGGGAGATCCGCATTGAGGGAGATCTAGTGCTTGGCGGCCTGTTCCCAGTGCATGAGAAAGGTGCTGGAATGGAGGAGTGTGGGCGTGTGAATGAGGACAGAGGGATCCAGAGGCTGGAGGCCATGCTGTTTGCCATTGACAGAATCAATATGGACGACACTTTGTTGCCTGGGGTCTCTCTGGGGTCCACATCCTGGACACCTGCTCCAGAGATACCTATGCGCTGGAGCAGGTGGGTTAGCGTGGTTACTGTACATAAACTCAGCATGTTTCTTAATGGAAGATGATTCTGTCAAAGGAATACTTTTCTCATCTGCCTGCCATCCACTTAAAACACGTTTCACGTGTGTGTGTGTGTGTGTGTGTGTGTGTGTGTGTGTGTGTGTGTGTGTGTGTGTGTGTGTGTGTGTGTGTAGGTGTAATAGATATGGTAATCAAAATCACTTAGGCTTTCATTTGCACAAGATGCTGTTTACTTTAAAACTGAAACATGACTTTTGCAAACAACCTTGTTTAGGATATATCATTGGTAATTCACCAAATTTCAAGCAACCACATTAAAGGCTATAGTTTTGTGTATGTGTTTACTGGCAGTATAGTAACTAATACTATAACTACTATCTTCTGCATTTCTGTCTATGCATATGGCAGTGGTGAAAGTATTGAAATCCTCAAAGAAAGAAAGACTAGAACAAATTAGACTAGCACATCACTGAAATGATGGCTCAGTTAGAGCAATTATTCTCAGACAGTCTCATATTTTTATGTTGAGTTGTATCTGCTTTTACTTGTGAATACTCATACAACTTTTTAGATACAACACAGTTCAGATAGAGTTTATTCAATTAGATCTGTTCTCTTGTGAAGGCGAGTGACCTGAACTTTTGTTACATTTTATATTTAAAAAGTTGCAAAGTAGAGTTGTGGTTTCAGGTGTAAAAAGTGCAATGTTTCCATTTTAAATGGAGTAAAACTATAGGGTCTCATTAAAAGGTAATGTTCAGGTAATGTAAATGTACCTCGAAATTCTATTTCATCCACCATGGGTAAAAGATATTGCCTCAAATAATAACAGCAAATCTTTGATAAAAAATAGAGATTGAAGCTATTTGCGATGAGGGAAATGAGCCGTCTATAAAAAAAATAAAAATAAAAACTTTCCCCCAGGGATTGTTATCTAGGCTACAAAATATATATATTGTATCTTATTGCTGAGCTATTTAAGGATGATGCATCCAGTGATCATTTTCAATGAGCTGTTTGACAGATTGTATACACCCTGGATTCTTGATGTTTGGTTTTCCTCATTGGGTTTCCCCACATACTGGCAATATGTTATAACGTGTCTTTCTTCTCAGGGGAGTTCATTTGCAACATGGACCCTGTTCTGAAAGCATTAAATCCCCTTGTTTAAAGCAATAGACTTGTGTAGTCCCTTCAAAAAGATAGAAATATTAATTCATAGAAAAGTATCAATCAATCTTTCTTTGTGTGGCATATATTTTTAGAAAAAAAGTCATTTAAAGTGTGTCCCAGGCTGAGAGGCTAAGAAAAAACAGATAATACAAACCATATGGTAGTCCATATGTTGTACAGCATTTGAAATGAAATAACCATGTGGGTGTGTTTCCTAGGCTCTGGAGTTCGTAAGAGCCTCCCTCACCAAGGTGGACGACACAGAGTTCATCTGTCCAGACGGATCTTACGCTCTGCAGGATGACAGCCCGCTCGCAATCGCTGGAGTCATAGGTGGATCCTTCAGCAGCGTCTCCATACAGGTAACACACAGTATGCATCTATACAGGAGTATTTCTACAAACACATTTTATCATTATTATCTAACTTTAAAGGAGAATTCCGGTCAATTTCAACACAGCTCTATTTGTTTATTGTAAATGTAGAGTGCTGTCAGTATAGACAAAAACAAAAACAATGGGTGCTGCCTACACTGTGTGCTAATGTTAGCACCCAACAGGCTTAAACAGGGCAAGTTTTAAACGTGTTTTTAGCCTCTAAACATGTTCAAAACGTAATTAAAAGTGCCTACCCAGTGATTCCTTCTGAGGGAACACAATGAACCTGACTGCTGTAGATGTGAAAGAAATGCATGAAAGTTGTGCTAATTCAGCTGTATTTAGTTGATACTGCCTCTACAACTACAACGCCGAAAAGAGATACAAACACATTTTCAATAAAGTAAGCGCTATAGTACAACTAGCAGGATACAAGTTATAATTGAGGTACGTTTGGAGACACTACCTTATTTAATCCTCAAATTAATAGCCTAAATATTATTTTTCTGTGTTGTAGTTTGTAGACGGTCCCTAAGCACTCTAAGTGCCGTCTCAACACAGGAACTAAACAGAGCTGAATTAGCAGAACTTTCATGCCTTTCTGTCACAGTGTTCACTCGGAAGGAATTACTGCACATGGGTAGGCACTTTTAATGACATTCTTAACATTTTTAGTGGCTAAGAAAACCCTGTTTAAGCATGTTGTGTGCTAACGCTAGCAGGAAGATAACACAGTGTAGGCAGCACTGATTGGTTTAAAATCCCTCCAAAAGCACTCCAAATTTACCAACAACAGAGCTATGTGAATTCTCCTTTAACTTACTCATGACAAACTGTGCAGAAGCTGACTTCCAGTGATATGGCAGTGCAAGTCCATGTGTGTGTGTGTGTGTGTGAGTGTGTTTGTTTGTGTTTGTACTTATTTCTTAGAATCAAGTTGTTCCATTGGTGTGTTCTTCTGTGTCTCCCCGGTTCTTGTAGCTCTTGTCACAGAGCTGGGTGATTTGCATAGTTTAGCATAAAACCTCCTTCTCCCTTACTCCTCTGCCTGCACAAAAGCATCCTCCTATCAGTCCTTAAATCCCTAATCTCTGCAACTGTCTCTTTCTCACCCTATCTTTTTTTTCTCTCCCCATTTTAAGTATTTCTCTTTTTGTCTGTCCCTTAAATCGTTGCTCCCTTCCTTCTCATCACTGCCTTCTTCTCTTTTCTCCTTCTTTATATGCATTCAGAGGCATCCCTCGCGGCTATTTGGGGAGAGCTCAGTGCATGCTGACCTCAGCCCCCTTCTTCTTCTCTTTCTTCTCCTTCCTGGGGAAGCCATTGTTAACACATCTGCTCTGTCTCTTGTCCTTCATCATACACAATTATCCCTTGTGTTCCTGATGCTCATTCTTGTTGCCCTTTGTTGCTATTGTTTTTACCTGTCTTTTTCCAAGGGCAGCACTGTTTACGAGACCAGAACTGTGCTCTACTTTCTGATCTCTTGCCAGTGAAGCTAATCCAGCTACTCCTGTATGCCTCTCTCTCTCTGTTTCTCCACTTGGCTGTCTGTTGCTTCTGAATGAAGTAATGTGATTTTTTTCTTTGTTTGTTTAACAATGCACAACTAAACTCCAATGTTTTGAGGGCATTTACATAGCAGGCGTCATTCCTCCCCTTCGTCCGTACACGTGTGTGTATGTGTATGTGTCTGTGTGTGTGTGTGTGTGTGTGTGTGTGACTTGCATTCCAAGCAGAAAACACACAGCAGCCCTCCACTGCACCAATTTTTCCTCTTTCCCTTTCATTTTTTTCTCTACTCATCTCTCATATTCAACTATATATTCCTACAGTACATCTCTCTTACCTCTCTCTCACAGGAAAGGAGCAGATTTCACTAAGAGTAAACTCTCCATGTCCCAACAGACAGGCCTCTTAGCTAGCTGTTGTCATTGTTCAGTGGCAGGTAATGCGGTTACATTTTGCACCGTGACCTTCCCTGACATTTAAGTCAACCGCCATCTTAAAACCATAAAACCAACTTGAAATACCATAAGCAGCCATTCATGTGTGTGTGTGTGTGTGTGTGTGTGTGTGTGTGTGTGTGTGTGTGTCGACCTGTTCTTGTGCACCAGTGTATGTATATGAGTGCATTTTCTAATCTACTACATTATTAGTCTAATGAGATTCTGACATGTTGTCAAAAACGCTCATCAACTGAGCTGTGAATGAAATGTAGAAAAGCCCAGAGTGAAGCGCTCTAAAAGGATTAAACTGAAGCGAGAACAGAATGGCTATGTATAGTGTTTGTTTATTTGCGTTTGTGCGCATGTTTGAATGTGTATGTTTACATGTCTTTGTGCTTTTGAGAATGTGGAGCAGTTATATTTCCATTGTGTATGTTGGCGTCTATGACTAAAATTGTAATGAAGATAACATGACCAAACCCCAATCAACAGTAAAAGGGAATATTTTATATCAGTAGACCCAAGATGATGTCCATCACTAATGCATGACTCAGTGATTTATTGAACTTCTGTGTGTGTGTGTGTGTGTGCTATTTTGTGTTTCTCCATGTCTTACAGTTGCTGCATTGTTTTGTATCTTCAAATGATCACATTATGCATTAAGCAATTCTTATAAGCAGCAACTTTCTAAATTCATTTTAATTCAGCCTTTGATGAAAAGATAAATATTAATTCCAATTATTTTTTTTTGTTTTTTTTCAAGTTTTTGTCAACGTGCCAGACATTTTTGATCAAACGTTTAATACTTGGATGTAGACTGTAGAGCTTGCATACATTAATACATACAGTATATCCAACACAAACCAGTCGGTAGAAGGGAAAATAAAAAAAATAAAAAAACTTCTTACACAACAACGCTACCCCTGCAGTTACTGCATGTATTTGAATAGCTGAGGATGAGCTGTTTTTTTGCAGTTAATAATAGTCTATTTGATGTGTTTTGACATTATTCACATGCACATTTTCTCCGCTGGCTGACAGTCCTTAAACAGACAGACACTGACACTGGCATTGTTGATAACTAATTGATTTATTTAGTCTTCCTTTTCCCCATTGGGCCTTATTCAAGACAGAATCTCCCAAAAGACCAAAACACAAGTTTATCATGTGGAATACCCAATATTGATCACATATTTCTGTCATCAGTTCATAAATGTTGAAATCAACTTTAAGTATCTGTTATGAAACTATTTATGGTGCACCTTTTAGGCAAATCAAATGGACACATTCTTTGTAGCAGTACATGATATGCAAATACCAGAGAAAGGTTTCATTCTATACATCTTAGTGTGGCTCATAGTGAAATCCACATTTCACATTTTTCATGAAGAGATTTTTCATCCTGTATAATACGCACACGTTTTTATATTCAAGATGCTTCACCACATCTTCTGCGTATCCCCCAGTTTCTTGCTCTCTGTGTGCTGCTTCTTTCAAGTGCCCCATTACATTAATTGTACAGTAATTGGCTCTGTAGCTCCTACCTCTCAAAACATTTGCATTGTAAACACTACAAGTAGCTGCTTGACTGCATTCAGTCTTGAGTTTAGCGCAGTTCCACACTGCAGATTATGGGAAAGAATTTTTATATCACTTTGCATAAATGAATCAAAAGTTAATGGGACACATACAAGATTAAGATTTGATTCAAATTTCAGTTGCACTGCATATCAAATTAGTATTCACACAAAACAAAAAACAAATAAAATTGAGATCAAAATCAATCGGTCAATTCAAGTCCAACTCAAGCTACATGAAGTCAAATGGACTAAAATTAATTTAAACTAAAATTATGGGAATCATCCTTTAAGTTGTCATGCAGATAATGTTGATAGTTTCTCAAACTAAAATGTATGTGTTTATTCTGAAACTAAATAATAAGTAAAATATTACTTTTTATATCTTCATGAGCTGGAGAAATCGAGAAAAAAAAAATCAATGTTCCTACAATTCCTTAAAAACTTATTTCCGCAAGAGTAGGTTTGGATTTATTTTGACCAACATTTTACCATGTTTCTCCCCACAGGTTGCCAATCTTCTCAGGCTCTTTCAGATTCCTCAGATAAGCTACGCTTCGACCAGTGCCAAGCTCAGTGATAAGACCCGCTACGATTACTTTGCCCGCACGGTGCCCCCTGACTTCTACCAGGCCAAAGCAATGGCCGAAATCCTCCGGTTCTTCAACTGGACATACGTGTCCACTGTGGCATCGGAGGGTGATTACGGTGAAACTGGCATAGAGGCCTTCGAACAAGAGGCCCGGATGAGGAACATCTGTATCGCCACTTCAGAGAAGGTAAGGCAGTGGATAGAATATAATAGGATTTTATTTCTTAATGAATGTAAGCAACCATTGCTCAAAGCAAGATACCAAACACCCCAAACTTTAATCAGCATTGTCACACTGATATAGGGCCTGCAGCTGCACCAATAACAATGAATTAAGCGCTACATTTGTGAGCTTATAAAAGTTTGTCTCTCTGTCTTATCTTCCTTATGCACAGAGTTTATATTACAGTGGTGTTATCAGTTGTGAACCAGAAAATGAAAGCTTATCTCCAAGAACTCATTCTGGGAACTTTCACAGTCACATTTTTTCATCTCATTTGCTACGGAAGTGCATGATGGTGTGAGATGGAAGTTCATTTTTGGCTTGTTTCTTCTCATGAATGATGGTGATAAATCATCACAATTAGGGGCCACACATTTTCAGAGTAGAAGGAGCATTTGAATTACATCTGTCATAACATTAATGTCCTCTTTCTGTCCAGGTGGGGCGGACTAATGCTAAGAAATCCTATGAAGCTGTGATCCGTCAGCTCCTCCAGAAGCCCAATGCACGTGTGGCCGTCCTTTTCCTGCGCAGCGACGATGCCAGAGAGCTGTTGGCCGCTGCTGCCAGGCTTAATACCTCCTTCATCTGGGTGGCCAGCGATGGCTGGGGTGCACAGGAAAGCATTGTCAAGGGAAATGAGGTAACTGCTGAAGGAGCCATCACACTTGAGCTGGCAGCCAATCCTGTGCCAGAATTCAACCGCTACTTTCTCAGCCTGAACCCGGTCAAAAACCACCGTAATCCCTGGTACAGGGAATTCTGGGAGCAGCGGTTCCAGTGTTCCTTGGGTGGTGTAGGAGCAGGTGGAGGGGAGGGAGGTGTTGGATTGGGAGAGACATCTCTCCCACCGTGTGACATGGACTTGTCAATGGACAAGAGTAACTTTGAACCAGAGTCCAAGATCATGTTTGTGGTGAACGCGGTGTACGCCATTGCTCATGCACTCCATTATATGCAACGGAGCTTGTGCTTCAACACCACCAAGCTGTGTGACAGCATGAAGGTATTGGATGGGCGCAGACTCTACAGGGATTACATCCTTAATGTCAGCTTCACAGGTAAGAGAGCTGGAGCAAGTGAAGAGATAAGGTTTTCAAGGTGGATGGAGAGTGAAAAGAAGTGAATGTTGGAGAGGAAGTTGTGGAGAAAAGAGGCAAAGATAGCAAGAAACAGGCAGTAGGGTGAGTGCTGTGCCTAGTTAACAGTCATCTCAGGGATGTTGTCCTTTTCCTCAGCCAAAGCAGGCAAACCACAGAACATAAAACGTACTGAGACAAATCCGCTTAATTGCTATGTATTGTCAGAGCCAGCCATGCTATTGACACCTATTACCCATGCGTAATTGATACGACACTACAAAGTTGCTTTGAGGAATTTGAGGAGCTGCAGTTAATCCTTCAGCCATATTCTTCTCTCTTGAACTAATGAGATTGTGTGTGTTATAATAGCTCCTATAGCAGGCTGCCTATCTGTCTGTCAGTCCATGTAGAGTTAGGAGAGAAGAGACAGGGGATTGGCTTGACTGACAGATGGCGTACAAAGGAAGCGTTATAAATAAACTGCTGTGTCTCGGGGACTGACACAGGTTTAGGGGTGCTTATTCCTCCACCAACCGTGACCAGGAGCAGACATCAAAACAACCTAACAAACAGCGCTAACACAGCAGCTTTGCAACAAGACGCTGGGGAGAGAGCATGAGGGATGGATGGAGGACGAAAGAATAGCATCGCATATGGAGGGAGGGGAAAGGAAGCTTACAGATAAGACTAACAGGCAGACTAGAATGAGAACAGAGAGTTTGGGGTAAGGTAAAACGGAGTAAGACAGAAAAAGAGATAAGGAGAGAAGGAACAAGGGAGCACTGAGGCAATGCTGGAGTGGGAGAGCGTGCGTCAGCAGAAGAAGAGGATTCTCTTTGAAATTCCCCATCTTCACTTCTGCTACAAATCAAAGGACTTCGAGCGATTCTGCATGAGAGGAGGGAGACAGAAAGAAGGAAAGAGAGAGAAAGAGTGCAAGTAAGATAGAGAGGAAAGGAGAGAGAGGAAATAGTCAAGGCGAATGCAGTCGCAGCCTCCGGTTGGCACAGATGATAGCCACTTTCTTATAGGATGCATACAGAGAGGGATGGAATAGATTCACACACAAGTTTAAAAATGTGTGGAGTAAGTTGGAGAAGAGAGACGGTGTAAATCCCACTGTGACTATCCTACATCTCTGTCTGATCATCTTTCCCCCTTGCATTCCCCTCTCCCGCTCCCTTCTTTTCACTACTGATGTATGTCCATGAGGCGCATGTCTTTACTCCGCGATGTGAGTAACAGCATGTACAAGGATCTTGGGTTCTTTACAGCTCAGTGATGATGGTGTCAGCATGGCAAACAGCTTTATGGGTTAAAAAAAATGCATTCAAAGAATCTGATCGATGAGGATGTTGAATGAGGTGGTACAGTTAAACTGGGGGAACTGTTTCAGCGTTAATCCCCAGAATGACGCACTTACACTGCTGTACATATACATCTTTCCATCTCCAGTATATAAGAAAGGAGCTGAGGTGAGTTGAGGTTGAATGTGGGGTATAAATACTGCAGTATCACCATCCGCAGTGCTCTCAGTCTGAACTGTCGCAGACGGAAAACCAACACTGTTCCGCACTCTCTATCTCTCTGCCATCTCCTTCTCTCACACACACATGCATGTTCATTATACACACTGACAGCGTATGTGGTGCACTGAGGCAGTATGTTGTGTGGTTAGGAGTGTGTTTTTATGCCGCTCTCTTCATCTAGTCTCATCTTGCTAGTTGCTATGGTAATGAAGCCGACACTATTGCCAATTGTTGAAGTGATCTGGTAGATCATGGAAACTGTTCCCTACCATCCAATAATAGACACATAGGCTCATTTGTGCATTTTTATGAGGTCTCACTACATATTTCAAACACAAAACACACATGTACGCACACGCAAGACACACACATGCTGCAAAATATTCCGCTTTTCTTTTTTTTTTTTTTTTTACAAAGAGGCAGCTTGAAATGCTTGTTTTTTACCAACATGAAATTGCAGACACCCCCAACCCACACACTTCTTAAAGCCATCATTCAACTCCCACCCACCCACCTCCCCGATCTGCAGCAACCATATCAGTATATACACACATGCACGCAGTCTTCTGTTCAAATAGTAGTGATATTCCCCCTTCTTTCTGCGCTTTTGTGTGTCTGTGTGTGTGTGTGTGTGTGTGTGTGTGTGTGTGTGTGTGTGTGTGTGTGTGTGTGATATGTCTAGATATGTCTGTGTTAGCAGAGGCGGTGTGCCTTCAGGGTCATATTGAGCAGCGAGCTTACTGCAACGTTTAGATGCAAGAGAACATCCTTCACTCGCTCATTTTCTCTTCACACTCTTTTCTTTCTCTCTGCCTCTGTCACTATCTGTCGCTCTCTGTCTTTCTGTCTCTCTTTCTCTAACTCTTCATCACTCTGTCTGTGTCTCTATCTCCATTTTCTTTCTCAACTAGAAAGTGTTCTACTCTCTCTTTCTCTACATTTAAAAACAGCACATCCCACTCAGACACTTCACAAGGTTTCTCTCCTGGCTGCACCACCTCTCTATGCCAGTCTGTTCTTCAAGTCCTACACTTTGCTCATCCCTTCATCCATCCTTCACCTTTTCTCTATTGATTTGTCCGTCTAAAGGCTTTCCTCCGTCTACCTATATCTCTGCTGCCGCCACACCAGTTTCTTGCTGTTCTCTCGTGCTATCTCCTCTCTTTTTCCTCGTATTCTTCTCCCTCTTCTCCCTTGTCACTTCCCTCCTTTCTTTGCCCTTATCTTGTCTCTCGGCTCAGCCTTCCTTGCAGCACCTCTTGCTTTTGGCCTGCCGTTTATTTCTTTTGTCTCCTTTATCTCACCACCTTTCTTTCAGTCAAGCCTCAGCTCTATGCTGCTGCATGTTTCCTCCTATACATTTCTCCCCCTGTTGTTATAGACTTCCTTCTCTCCACCCTATCTGTCCTATGTTCCCTTGAGGCCTGTTGGTCCGTGGCCCAGGCAGCGCCTCCGTCCCAAGTGACCAAATCTGCAGGGAGAACAAATATAGCTAATTTAATCTGTCCGTGTGTGCGTTTGTGACATGTGAACGCATCCCTGTGTCCATATCTGTAAAAGCTCAGGGATGTGTGTTTGTGTCTCTGTGGGGCACAGATGTGTAAGGTCAACATCCTTCTGAAGGAAGAAAAAGAGGGACAAGAAAGGTTGTTCACACCATTAGTATGCAGAGCCGTTCTATCTTAATATTTTACCTGGAACAGGTGTGCATTTGTGCACGGACCTACAGTATGTGCAGTGTTTACTTTGTCAAGCATAAATCAGTTTTAAATCAGGGATTCAGGTGAATAGATGCTTGGAAATATTCCCTAGCCAACAACTAATCAACAGCCACCTTTTGAAATTGTTGTCACACACTCACACAAAGAAAAGATTTCTCTCTCTCTCTCTCTCTCTCTCTCTCTCTCTCTCTCACACACACACTCTCTCTCCACTTTCAGATTACTTATTCCTACTTATTCCTCCCAAGCCCCTTTTCCTCCTCTCTCTCCCTGCTTTTAATACCCACAATCCCCCTTGGGCTTCACTTTAGCCCGACATGGCCGAGAACATAATTAATTTCACAGCTTCTGAATGAAAAGCCTGTTTCACAATGCTTCTAATTAAGCAAGAATAATAAGGTGTTTCTCAAGTTAGCAGGAATGCTAAAAAAGTGTCTTACAAAAATGAGGTATCTGGTAGTGCTGTCAAATGATAATATTTATCGCGATTAATTGCATTAATGTCATATAACTCTCAATTAATTGTGATTAAACACACATTTATTTATTCTAAATGTTATGGCTATATATATATATATATATATATATATATATATATAACAACAAAACGGATGAGTGAGATAGAGCTGTTTTCACACATACGGGTAATTCACTTGTTTCTCGCTGAAAGTTCAAGTCATTTTATCGTTAATGTGCAACCTTGCCTCTATTTTCACCTGTTGCTGAGTAACGTACATTGACATCCCATGGTCTCTTGAATGTAGCATACCTATACACAAGCTTCTTAGTAGTAACTAACGATAAAAACAAACTTCGGAGAGGTGCTCCGTTCTACAGAGTGGCAATTGATAGTTGTTTAAGCCGCTACAGACCTCTGTCACAGCTCGGTCGTATCAGCGGTATTTAGTAGATGTGTTGAACCGCAAAAGAGTTCCTCAACACTGCTTCTGGTTGTTTTATTTCCAGTCTAGCTAGATCCGGTGTGATGTTGTAGTTTTTCTAACGTTACTAATTGTTGTGACAGCTTGTGAAAAACTACAAAGATTGCTTGGCAAGAAAAAACGCTAATCTCATGATAATAAAAAAAAGATTCTGTTGTAATGGGTTTGCGTTAACGCCGTTAATAACACGTTTAACTGACAGCACTAGTATCTGGTAGGGCTGCGTAATAACCGCAGTTTGTCTCACCTAACTTTATTTGCTTTTTTTGTACTGTTATTTGTTTTACATTCTCTGGTTCCAACTGTTTGATTAATTGCATTTTTGTCGACAATGCTATGAATTATCTTAGAACAGCAGTAGGCTATATTCACAGTTGGCCTGTGCAAAGGGCACATTGCTGAGTATAAAAACAACTTTATTCGTTGTATCTAGTGCTACATAACATGAAGGATTTGAGGAGAATGTCACTGAGAAGGCATGGTCCACCTTTGGATGTTGGTGACACCTCGCATGCATGGGAAGTCACTTAAAGCTGCGAGTAGTGCTGAGGACCGAGCCTGCTGTGGGTCTCAGCTGGACTGGACTGGGCCAGAGGGATGTACTGTCTGGACAAGGTCACACAGAATCATCAATCATCACTGTTTAAGGGCTGAGGTTGTGTTATAGTATGTGTTAAAATACCGCAAGAAAGCCCATAAGCTGCTGTTAGGAAGCAGTCACCATGGTCAATTCTTCAAATGATCAAATCGGTTCAGTTCACGGTTCATCAAAGTTACATCACACAGAAACATGCTGTAGAAAGGTGGCTGAGGGACAATCTTCCTTTCAGCTGCTCTACCTACCACTTGTATGAAGAAATTCAAATGCTTTTTGCCACCATAAGATCAAATTGTTCTTATTTTCACATCTACCCAATGGATTGGCACCAAATTTTGTACAGAAGTACTTTAAACCCAGAGGATGAAGCCTATGACTTTGGTGGACTTCTGAGTTTTCCTCTTGTGCCAACTATTGAATAAGTTGTCATGAAATGTGGTGATCCCCTAACTTTTAACTTCACCTAGCACAATCATAATTTAAAATTTTCAATATGTCCAACTAACTATTGACATTCCCATCAGCCTCAGCTGTACTTTGTGTTGTGCAAATGTTAAAATGCTTACAAACTAAGCTTGACTTCCCACAATCAAATTTGCGTGATCGAGCGATTTTTTTAAATGCAAAGCCCATCTACCGCTCTGTAAACCACTGTCTGATCATGTTCCAGTCAGAGTTGTTCCCTGCACCGCGCAGCTCTAATTTGTACCAGTGTTTCCGCTGGTAACTCTGCTATTGCGGCCGCCATGGCAAAAAACACAGGAGAAGTTATTGAATGCAACAAATTTCAGTTCGTAGAGTAATAGCGTGTGAGACAAAGCCTGCTGGACCTGGGCGAGAGATGGGACCCATGGCCAGAATATCATAGTTCATAAAGATGCAGCGCAGTGACAATACAGACATTTTATACACACGACGTGTGTAACTCCGCTGACCCCCATTCAACCCGTGCTGGACCCATTCATATTGAGTTAGCCATCACTCTGTGAGTACGTCCATCGCACTTCACCTCTTTCCCTAGCTCTTTTAATCAGTTATTGTTGAAAACAAGCAAAGGAGCTTTCTCTGAGATACATTAAAAAAATATATATCCTACGCTATTTATTTCAGATAGCTAATTTTCATTTACATGTGTTGCAGCTGTATGTCTATACAACATACAACTTCAACATAAGAAGAATGTAGAATAATATGGATGTGAAAGCAGTTATGAATAGCCTATGTGACAATAAAATATGTTTTGGTTAAAATCAACAAATAATCGGGATAGTTAATCATGATCACAATGTTGATCAAAAATAATCGTGATTATCATTTTGGCCATAATCGTGCAGCCCTACTTAGGGCCCTATCTTGCACCCGCCGCAGCGCAGTGCAAAGTGTCTTTGCAAGTTTAAAGCCGACATAGTCAATTTCCCGTCCAGCGCCTACGTTGTTTAAATAGCAAATGCACCTGCGCCCATCTGTGCGCCCATGGGCGGTGTGGAGGTGTGTTCAGGTGCATTCTTGGCGTATTGCTATATTGAGGCAGCGGAAAGTGATTGCGCCATTGGCCAATAAAAACCGGGTCTAAAGTCAGTAACGCAGCATTTCATTGTTAATTTTACAGTGCATTAGTAAAATGTGCTTAGGCTAGTGCACAGCGTGCACACACTATGCTTGTTACACACACGCAGGGACGTGCAGAAGCACACACACATGCAAAAGAAATAAAAAATATGGAAAATGTGAAATAGTATTGTGATATGATCCGCTCGTGTGCTTCCCCTTCACGTACATGCAGATCAGATTCTTCTCCTGAATATCTCTTCTAGCTGCTTAGCAAATCTGCCATCATAATAGCAATGCACCAAGGTACAAACGCTTTTAAAGTGAATGGGAGATGACACTCTGATTGGTTTATTGCATGTTACACCGATAATTAATTAAGACACTAAGTACAACCCTTTTCAACCATGCGCCTGGCGCACAGACACTTTTTCCTGCCGTTAAACTAGCAAAAGCGATTCCCTCCCTGAACTGAGATCATTAAAATAGGGCCCCTAGTCTTGTTTAGTCAGAACTAAAAATCTTTCACTAAGGTTTTTAAATTTAACTCAGTGGACAGTGCTGAGGGGAGAGAGTGATGTCAATCAGTCAAGGACCTGGGCTGCCTGTCTCAGCTCTCTGCAGTTCCCCGAGGAGTCTTGGTGGCCTTCGCTAACTTGCACCCTCATACACTTTTTCTGATAAGCTGCTCTGTCACGTCAGCAAGGTTGCTGGTGTTGGTTATAGGGAGGAATCACCAGTCCTCTGAGTCTATTGCTTCCAAATATGATCTGTTAGAGTGAAGTCAAGGACAATACAACGCCTTCTAATAGGTCTGTAGGCTAATGCCGTTAACTCTTTAGTCTGTATTACACATAATTACCACATACAGCTAATTAGGCTTCAGCACACATCTAAGGTCCTAATAAGGTGCAGTTATGATAAATAGCTTGCGGCAAAGTGTTTCTGTGAGTGTGTATGGGTCTCTAAGAGGAGGAGGCTCGGCTTGTCTTATTGTTCAGTGTTATTAGCCGACTTTATTATCTGCCAACTAGCAATATAATGGATTCATATCTCTTCTTCGTCTGAAGATATTATCACCATCTTATTGAAATCCTTTTAATTTAGCTGTCACCTAAACATTTAGGCCCAAAATCTAAAGAAGACTTGACACTTAAAATTACCTGTGACAAAGAGAGGAGAAAGATAGAGGGTTGTGCTGTCTCTGTGATTTATGGATTTCATAAACCCTAACCCCCTCTGCTGCCATCTGACACGCTATTCTTCTCTGAACACACAGAGCCTTCACAACAATAGCACAGCTTTAGCCCTTGTCAGTGTAGAATGCACACACACGCACACACGCCACTAACAGCAGGGTCAGAGCTTTGGTTCTGTCAGCATAGCCTCCCACAGCGCTCAGAGCAATACATTAACCATCCCACTGTAAAGTAAAACCTAATGGAGCTGCCACAGGCGTGTGTGTATGCGCACGTCCTCACACAAACATATCCAATCTGTATTTTTATTCCTTCCACTGGTCCCAAGCTGTACATTTGGCCCGTGAATTCTTCAGTTACCCATTGACACAGAGATATGGAGAAGACAGCACAGTATCATCAATGTTGCTGTGCGCTGAAGACCGAGAGCCTTGTTAAACGTTGAAGAGTGATGCTTTATTAACCCTGTGTACGCTGCACTATTCCCAGCGACATCATCATTTGACAGGGGAGGCAGGAGCGTGCAACACTAAGCTCTGTACAGTGTGTCAGCAGCACAGAGTTGATTGCTCCACTGTAAGGACAGAAGTGGCAGAGTAGGAGTGACGTACACTTTGTCTGTGTCATAACGTCCAAGTGTCAGTCCGACGCTGTCTGCAACACATCAAGAAGTTACTTTTTTCCCCAGTACATAGCCACTTTTCTCCTTGTTTTTTTTGTTTTTTGGTGGTTTCAGCATCCTGCCAATTTTTCAATCTCTTCTGTTCCACACATCCTCAGGGTAGATGGTAATCCTTTCACAACAACTTGTATACAAACCAATTTGGCAGTTTCAGCAGTGTAGCTCCCTCACATAAGAGACCCAGAGGCTAATTCTATCAATGTGTGGGTAGCTATAGCACTGCCCAGAGATTCAGTCCTCTGCCTTCATGTCTATTTGACTTTATGAGCAGTTTGTTAATGATACATTTGGTAATAAACATTGTCAGATCAGAATTTAGAGCAGTGTTTTTGTCCTGATGTGACCTCAGGGAAGAATGGGAGGCCATTGCTGCACACAGACATGACTGAGCTTACCAGGCATTTATAGCCTCTTAGCAAATACGTTGGTAACTGGCTGGTCTTCAGTAATGAAAACACCGTTGTAATGCCCTTCACTGTCTGTTCTGGACTCATAAGGCTTAACTGACCATGGCTTATTATCTCTGTCCTCGCTGTTATGTCTAAGAGGCATCAATGAGACATCAATGGGATGATTGTTTGTGATTGTTTAGCTTTAATCTCCTCTTTCCACTCGTCTTATCTCTCTCTTTTCCACTCTTTGTCTCCTCTCACCCCCTGCAGCCCCTTTCTCTCCTCCAGGCAGTGAGACAGTAGTGAAGTTTGATTCCCAAGGGGATGGCGTGGGCCGATACAACATCTTCAGCTACCAGCGCTCTGCCGATCGTTATGGTTACGTGCCAGTAGGTGACTGGGCAGAGAGTCTAACTCTGAGCAACGATTTGATTCACTGGCCCAGAGAAGTGGTTCCCACCTCGCAGTGCAGCGACCCTTGTGAACGCAATGAGATGAAGAAAATGCAGGCAGGTAGGAAACTGAATATTCAAAAAAGTTATTTTTATCACAATAACATACCATACCAAGCAGCAGTGTATTTTGAAAAATCACATTCTGCTGGTCATAGGTAATTATGCATCTGAGCATGAAAATATGATGTGCGGAGTTTCCCAAGGCTCCATTCTGGGGCCTCTTCTGTTTAACATCTATATGCTTCCACTGGCTCAGATTATGGAAAACAACAAAATAAATGACCATAGTTATGTGGATGACACACAAATTTACATAACCTTATCGCCCGGAGACTATAGTCCAATACGAAAACTGATTAAGTGCATTGAACAAATTGACTGGATGTGCCAGAACTTTCTTAAATTAAATGAAGAAAAAACAGAGGAACAATTAAAAGGGAGCGCTCAGCTTCAAACAACAATGTTAAAACAACAGACAAAGCCAGAAATCTTGGTGTGGTCATGGACTCTGACTTGAATTTTAACAGCCACATTAAGACAATTACAAAGTCAGCCTATTATCACCTTAAGAATATATCAAGGGTTAAAGGACTTATGTGTCAACAGGATTTTGAAAAATTTGTCCATGCTTTTATCTTCAGTAGACTTGACTACTGTAACGGTGTAGCTGTTACAGATCTCCCTAAAACATCAATCAGACAGCTGCAGCTGATTCAGAACGCTGCTGCTCGAGTCCTCACTAAGACCAAGAGAGTGGATCACATGACTTCAGTTCTGAAGTCTGTACACTGGCTTCCTGTGCCTCAAAGAATTGATTTCAAAGTACTTTTGATGACTTTTGATTTATAAATCACTAAACGGTTTAGGTACATTTCTGATCTTCTACTACACTACAAACCATCCAGACCTCTTAGGTTGTCTGGGACAGGTCTGCTTTCTGTCCCCAGGGTCAGAAACAAACAGGGGGAAGCAGTATTTAGTTTCCATTCTCCACATATCTTGAACAAACTATCAAAAAACTGCAGGTTCGCCACAACTCAGTTCTAAATCAAGGCTGAAGACCTTTCTTTTTGATGTTGCCTTTCTTTAAATGGTTGTTGATTTCTTTAATGTTTAATGTCTTATGCTGCACTGTAACTTTTATTCTTGTTTTATCTGTCTTTATTTTTGTTTTTTGTTTTTATTGTTTTATGTAAAACACTTTGAATTGCCCTGTTGCTGAAATGTGCTGTACAGATAAAGCTGCCTTGCCTTCATATTCCTGTTTCCCAGGTGAGTACTGCTGCTGGATCTGTACAGCCTGCGAGCCTCATGAATACCTGGCTGATGAGTTCACCTGCTCGCCGTGTGCTCCTGGCCAGTGGCCTACTGATGACCTGACGGCCTGTTACGACCTTCCTGAGGACTATATAATGTGGGAAGATGCCTGGGCCATTGGTCCAATTACCATCGCTTGTGTAGGGTGAGTGATAAAAGTTTGTCAGCATGATGTTAGTTTCTGACTGGTCCTGAGGTGTGTGTGTGTGTGTGTGTGTGTGTGTGTGTGTGTGTGTGTGTGTGTGTGTGTGTGTGTGTGTGTGTGTGTGTGTGTGTGTGTGTGTGTGTGTGTGTGTGCTGCAAATTTGCTAATGGGTATCGTTGCTTCTCGGAAAAATCCAAATTTCAGGAACAGGAGTCTTCTCCTTCGCCCAGTAAAAAAAAGGAAATTGAAAAGAGAAAAAGACTGGCTTTTTAAAGCGTGAAGGCTATCGTAGCTGTAATATATACTTGGAACTGCATGGCGCGCGAAAGTTGATTGCGATATATTGGGATCAATAAATATCTATCTATCTAACTATATGATCTCAACGCTAGATGGGAGCAATTCCTACACATTGGACCTTTAAATTAAGTGTAAACACAAGAGTCCACAGTCTGAATTCTATTTATTTACTCATTTTATTTTCCAGTAGTAAACACGAAGCAAGGTCATGGTTATAATTCTGGGTTTATTGCATTCAGACCAATTGTTTATGACTGTGAACATAGACCGTGTATGTGTGTATGTATGACATATTACACCCCTAACACTGTAATAGGCAGCATATTGAAGGTAACACAATTAGCATTCACTTTAAACATCTTTTTAACTGTAACCACACACACACACACACACACACACACACATTTTCCAAACCAACCATATCTAAGGAAATTTGCCAGTGAGAGCTTCACTAAA
Source organism: Percina caprodes (assembly GCA_013375575.1). Taxonomy (NCBI): domain Eukaryota; kingdom Metazoa; phylum Chordata; class Actinopteri; order Perciformes; family Percidae; genus Percina; species Percina caprodes. The sequence continues at coordinate 8,268,768 of JABXJD010000001.1, forward strand.
CGTGACAAACCATAAACTTTAAACTTAGCCCTTGCACGTTAAAAGACCCTGGGCTCCATTTAGATATTGTTATAGGTGGCAGAGTACATATATATGAAAATAAAAAAAACAACTCATGGAACTATCAGTGGCTAATGTAGCTAGCTAGCCACAGCTGATGAAATCGGCCAGTGACCATTGTTATTTCAGTAAAATTACCCGTTGTCTGCTTTTGCTTACGTTAGTCTGAAATCAAGGATCCATAGTTTAGAAAATAACTAAGAAATTTGAGTGGTAAATCTGATACCATTCAACTGTATTATATGAGCCATGTGTGAATGAAAAACTTGACAGGTGTAGCAACAGTACCTAAGGGGGTGGGGCTTTCCATCCATCCATACATCTTCATCCGTTTATCCGGTATCGGGTCGCGGGGTCAGCAGCTCCAGCAGGGGACACAAAACATCCCTTTCTTTTCCATAAAGAAAGATTTTCCATACTTTAACATGTACAATCTGTAACTAACATTATATGGGCCTATACTGATAATGGAAGATTTTGTGATTATTGTAATACCGGTATATTGTGTTAAATTAAAAGCTCATCCTGGCTTGTTTATTAGCACATAAGCACTTTAAAAAACTGTGACTTCATTTAACTGCTTGTCTGTTTTGCTGAATAACTTCCCTCTTGTCCACAGGTTCATGTGCACCGGTCTGGTGTTCTGGGTGTTTATCCGACACAACCACACACCGTTGGTGAAAGCTTCAGGCAGAGAGCTATGTTACATCCTCCTCTTGGGAGTCTTCATGTCCTACGCCATGACTTTCCTCTTCTTGGCCAAACCATCTCCTGCCATCTGTGCCCTCCGGCGCCTCGGCCTGGGCACGTCATTCGCTGTCTGCTACTCCGCCCTGCTCACCAAAACCAACAGAATCGCCAGGATTTTCAATGGCGTGAAAGACGGAGCGGGTGCAGTAAGGCCACGCTTCATTAGCCCGTCCTCTCAGGTGAGTGATTGCAGCATCATGTCCATCCATCTGACTGATGCAGATGGATGCATAAAAAGACAAACAGTGGATCTTGATGACCTTCCTCTTTTCTCTTCTTTTTCAGGTGTTCATATGTCTGAGTTTAATCTCTGTCCAGTTAGTGATGGTGTCAGTTTGGCTGCTGCTGGAAGTTCCTGGGACACGGCGCTTCACGTTGCCAGAGCGACGACAGACTGTCATCTTAAAGTGTAACGTACGCGACTCCAGCATGCTGCTGTCACTGGGATATGACGTGCTCCTGGTCATCCTGTGTACTGTGTAAGTGTAGATAACTGGTTTGATTTGCCATGATACTATATTTACAGTACGTTCCCCACCCCGGAGCATTATGTTTTTATGCACACTGACAAAAAAACGTATTACATTTTGCTGATTTAAAACAACAAATTATGCTGGGATGAATTAAGAAATAATCACAAATCAATTTTTCTTTCAATTTCAGAAGTTTTGTTTTCATAGCAACAATCATTTCAGTAAAGTATGTATTAGTTTTTCATCTCTAGATGGTGTCTACCTAATCAGAAATGTGATTCTCTCCCTCTAGGTATGCCTTCAAGACCAGGAAGTGTCCCGAGAACTTCAACGAGGCCAAGTTTATTGGATTTACCATGTACACCACCTGTATAATTTGGCTGGCCTTTCTTCCCATCTTTTATGTTACATCCAGTGACTACAGGGTATCTTCTTGAACACACACCTGCACAATACTTGGCTCTGTCTTTAAGGAGGACGTTTCATTGACCTACATTCAGAGTCAGATTCAGATTGTCATTTCAATATGTTAAAACGTGAAGGAACAAAATTCATTGTCCAAAGATAACAGAATCACCCACCAGCACCTCTTAAGATTACTAATTAATATGTTCTATCTCGTTTGTTTAATCCTTACAAAACATGAAGTGTACAAATTACAATTAGCTGTTTAATTAGAGGTTATGTTTCCGCTTTTTTGTGGTTAGTCTGCTAGCTGTGATATTTTTTGTCCTCAAACAAGAGGGGGGCTCCATATAATGTAACTGTGTGAGCAGTTTTTTGGCCCCTCATTGTGATAAATATATGCACACTGGTCACAAAACAGTAACAACCCAGGTGTAGTGGCAACTTAAACAATTTCTTATCCTGCTGGCAAATGTCCCGGCTCTGCAGTATTTGCCTGACAAACAGACTCTGGCAAACTGCTGACACCTGTCCAGATTTAAGGGGAGTGAGTGTTCACCTGATCCATACAAACCTTAACACGCACACACACATCTTAATCATATGCTTACACAGACACACACACTGTGCACTGTATCAAAGGGCATAAGAGAGGAGTGCTGATGCCAAGGCTGTTTATTTGATCCCTATAAAAAACATCTCTCTCTCTCTCTCTCTCTCTCTCTCTCTCTCTCTCTCTCTCTCTCTCTCTCTCTCTCTCTCTCCCTCTCTCTGGAAATCTCAGCATTTCCCTGGCCTTGTAATCTGACTTTAAGATTAGTCAGGTAGAGGCACAACATCACCAACATGCACAACCACCCACTCATACAGTATATACACATCCTCACAAGCACAATGACACACACACATACACAGAGGAGATGTGGAAGGGTTGATCACTCATGTGCTGTAAAGTGATTCTAGTGTGAGTTTCTGTTTATAACCCTGTTACACTTTTTTTGGCACACAAAGTTGGACACAACAATGATATGGCAGCGTCAAAACGATATATAACACACTCTTCCAAGCCTACCTGAGATTGTATTTCTCTTGTACAATAAATCACGGAGAATTAAGTTAAAGCTACCACTCAGAAAATGTTAAGTCTGGCCTCTACGGTCTCTGTTAATGGAGTCTTTTATTGATCCATCCTGTAATTGTTATCCTCTCAACTGTTGCAAGGTAACAGAATCTGCCAATAAACAGTTAATACTCTCGATTTACAGGCCTCATTGGCTCTGTGTGCGTATAGTGATTGGTTAATTACTTTAGGCATTTCAGTGCTTCAAATTTATCCGTTCAATTTATTATTGTTGCATTTTCTGTTAAGCACTTTGTAATACTCATTCAAAAAGTGCCTTTGTAAAATGTTCCTTATTACAGATTATTATCCTCAAATTAGCTCCTAATGGCAATTGCTTTTGTATTTCATTAGCATAAGATGTATCCATCAAAGTCTGGCTACTAATTACTGTCTCCTCCTCTTCTTTCTGCAGGTTCAGACCACTACCATGTGTATCTCAGTCAGTCTTAGTGGCTTTGTGGTCCTGGGCTGTATGTTTGCTCCCAAGGTCCATATCATCATGTTCCAGCCCCAGAAGAATGTGACCAGCCACAGGCTTAACCTCAATCGCTGCAGTGTCAGTGGGGCTGCCACCACATACGCATCTCATGGTAGGTTACATGCAGTTACCTCATTTTTTAAAGAGACAGGGGTTAAGAGCGGCACTCTCTTGCTCTTTTATTATTATGCCTCTGTCAAATAGGTGTTTTTAGCATTCAATATTTAGCACAACAGACAGCTCTGCTTTCCACTTTTGCTTTACATAATCTTCAATTATAAAAATATGTGTTTGTTTTCTGTAGTATTTTGTATCTTGTTGCTATAGTACAGGTTAGTTAAAATGCCATGTCTCCAAACTTTTTCTGCAAAGGTGTTACCTTCAGTGTTATCAGTTATCATAGTTATAGTTACAGTGATTATCATCATAGCATTCGCAGAGTTGTAGTGTTGAATACAAGGAGAGGCCAACAAAGATGCAGGCCCCTAAGAAGTGGCTGGAATCTTTAAAATATCTTTAAGGTTTTGTGACAACAGCTGATATGCAACATCACCTCAAAACAAATATAAAACTACAGTATTTAATTGGCTTCACAAAAGAATTCATTAAATGGTTGGGTGCAATTCCAAGTATATGGCATACGAGCATCATGTGACATTTTTCTTTTCATTTGCCTATAAGGGCAATGGTCTTTCTAGACCTCCATCACGATCATGACTATTTGATGTTTTTTGTAACTTTTTTTAACGTGATTTCATGTCAAATGTAATGGCATATTTTGAGAAATATATATTGATTCATTGCTCCGTCCTTATACGGGATTTGGCAAAAGTTCAAAATATGTCACATAGTCCGTTGCTCTTATTGGTTGTAGGTCTATCAGTGCAATTGAGTGCTGACGCATTTTCTTTCCTAGTTCGGTTCAAACACGCCCCATAATCACAGCCCAATGGAGCAGTATCAGACGAGTATGACAACGTCAGGCTAGTAAAAATCATCAACTGAGGAAGACCTTATGAACGATTATATGCACAAATCTAATGTCAAAGAATTAAACTAATTATCTTCTTCTTTCTCATTCTATCTTGTTTTATAGCCTCTGTCAGCGCCCACCATGTCCCAACCGTGTGCAACGGGAGAGAAATTGTCGACTCTACTACTTCCTCCCTGTGACCACATCCAGTCCACTCATTAAATCTGCCCCAGCGACTGTTAGCCAACCCATGAACATTGTCCCCCTCAACCATCATTCCCCACCTCATTCACACACTGTATACACTAAAAAAACACACACACATATACATATGTACACATACACACAAATACAAGCACAAACAAACAAACAACCTTCCTTGTGGACTAGAACTGTATTGTTTCAAAAAATGTAGAAAGTGTGTAACTATAATTAAATTATTTTCTAGGGATGTACATACATGGAATCAACATTGTTGTAAGTAGAGAAACAAAAGAACAAAAAAAGTTTTTAGGAGGAATTTTTGGAGCCTTTGTTTTTGATAGCTTTGTTATGATGCGGTGTAAATAGACAAGCGCTTAATCATGGTAGGAGGGCGTGTGTCCCTCAGTCTGGATGCACATTTGTGGCTCTGCTTGCCTCACCTGCAATATCCCACAGACTTTTTATTCTCTTGCTTTTTTGTAGGTCTCATTGTAATAACCAATTATGTATGCATTTCTATTGTGTATCTGTACATTTGTACATTATACTACTGGTGGTTCAAACAGCACAATGATGACAGTCTTGTAACCCTAAAATGAATGTGGACATAAGCATAAACTGGATGGTAAAGGATGGCTGTAAAGGACATGTACAAAAATCCACCCAACTCATTGACTTTGTGCCAGAACACACTTTTCAGTTTAAGAGTTCATCTATTCACATCTTGGTTGATTTTCTTTGCATCTTAGATCCTTATTAAGAACCTATTGTAGCTGTTTTTGCAGGGAAAAATATGTTTGCTTTTGATACAAATGTTCATTTTTTTATTTCAAATCATGGGATCCCTTTATCTTAACGGCCAGAGTTCCAGACATGTGTTAAGGCAACAGATTGTTCACTCCCACTCTCAAACAGCCTATTTCTTTAGATGATTGCTGTAATGAATTTCTAATAATAACTAGTGACAGGGTTGAAAAGATATAGTACATCAAATGCATTTCTTTCACTTCAAAACTGTCAACACAGACAGTGCTGCGGCAGTTCTGTCAACATAAACTGGTGTCTTACCTGGTAATTATGAATTTGTGCTCAAACTGTCTGCTTTGCTAAACACATGTTGAATTTTTCCAACTATAGAGGAGTGGTAGCTCATGTTTTCATTCCACATAGATACAGTATGTAGTGATGTTTTGAAAATGGCTATGTGCCTTACAGAATGTTTGATAGTGTTCCAGGTGGAGGTTTAAAAGAGGTCAGTTTTACATTACCAGCTGCAAATCCTTGTTTGGTAAATGTAAAAGTGACCCCAGTGTAGAGAACATGTTTCAGGGCAACACAATGTCAGTTTTAGTCCCTAGCAAGCCTTCTGCCATTGACTGTTCCCCTGATGTGTTGAAACAGTGAATCTGAGGAATCCTTAGGTTGAAATAACTTTCTTTACACCCCCTTCTTTCTCCAGTCTGTGTTTTAAAAAAAAAAAACCTGAAATGGATTTTTCTGATAGACACGCTGCTTAGCGGCTCCGATAAAAGAAGGAAGGGGTAGAGAAAAGCTCATATACCATTAAGATGAAGTCATTGACTTGCTCACTTATTGAAGTGTGCAGTTTACATGTCTGTGTTAAATGTGTTGACGTTGAGAGGCACAGTGGAGCAGCTGGCTATGGCGGTCCCAGAGAGGCTTACGAGGGGAAGCAGAGCACACAATGTCAGCTGCTGGCACGTCTAACAAAATAATGTTAGAGTAGAACTCATATGCACAACATACATAACATTTGTCAAAACATCCCATCAAACTACGTTTGTTGCTGGAAATATCCCATGATCTCTGCTGTGTGACAGTTATGTAGTGGGGGGAAATAAATGACAAAAAACATGAATAAAGTTATTTATGAAAAACAATTTAAATAGCCTAAATTAGTGGAATAATTTATTACTATACATCATATTCAATTTTAATGAGTGGCCTCTCATGTACGAATGTATTGCATTTAGGATGGTAGTAAATAATTAATGAACTTATCTTAAATGGTTGCATACTATAATATGCTGTTGAAAATAAAGTATGACTGTTATTCTTGATATTTCCAACAAAATATGTGATCAGAATCACTTATTTGCTTCCCTGGACGAGTTGTTCCATGTTAAAATTAATTTCATAGGTACAAGCAGAACTGTTAAACATACATCTCTTGACCGGTTTACACCTTTGCAGAGACGTACTTAACAGCACCCTGAGATTATTACACTAAATGATAGATTGAAAGAATTCTAGAGTATGCGCCAAGACGAGCCGACCTACATTGGGGTGTGAGTGTTAGATGCAGAGAGCAGGAGGAGAGAGCGATGTGGCAGAGCAGAGGGGAGCTGCTGCTGCTGGATTATGTAAAGCACTCCCACAGCCCAGAAGTCACAGCGCTTCTATGGAAGCTCAAAGCATCTCAGAGATCCACAGTCTTTGTTAGCAGAAGGCTTAGCCATTCACTCAGTGGTCCTGCTCCCACAAGATACACCCCACATGGCAGGTTGCTATGGACAACCACTGCCACATCCGCTGCCGGAATGTCTATTTGTCTGCATGAAGAGGAGGGTAGGAGGAGGGGTGAGGAGAGGGAGAAAGAAAAGGAATAGAAAGAGGAAAAACGGGTTGCTGGTTGTGATTCAAATTGGCAGTGACTGATGAGATTTGGCTCAGCAAGGCCCAGTACTCTACTCCCAGCTTTTAATGGCCACACAAATAGAGCACTTAACCCTGATTCTCCTCTCATTTGGTCCAGGGGACTAGTCTCGGACAACAGTCTCACATTCTTCCTCTGACCCTCTCTCCCCAAACACCTCATCCCTTCAACCTTTCCCCCGCCACCTTGTGCCCGCCTCATCTCCACTCTATGTGTGAAACTTGCTGCTGAGTCGGTCTCAGCAAAGACCACCTAAAGCCAGACCAACAGATTGGTTGCCCACAATTAAACCAAAGCACACAGAGCTGGATGCCCAGTGCAGCACATGCCAACGAGGAGGCCTTGAGGAGGTTGGAGAAGGGATAAGGGGAAGGTAGATAAAGGAGTTGGAGAGTGTATGAGGAAATGAAAATGGGACTTGCATCTAAAGAAAATGTATCACTTTGAAATACATCAACCTTCGAGATTATCATCTCATGTACCCACTTACTCTATGTGGAAGCTTATTTAATTGGCTTTACTCATGAATATCCCTTTCAAAAAGCGAGCCAACCACTACGGACATTGTTCCTCTATTCAGCCTCTGCCAACTGCCATGTGCTGTATAAAGGTCTCTGTGCTGTGGCCCCCTGCTATACAACAGAATGTGTCCTTGGCCTCTAGGCTTTGAAACAAGACAAGATGTCTACAGCGAAATGAAGCTGAGTCAAAACTGAACTCTGGAACTGGTCAATGAAAGCAATAGTTCCGTGTTTATGAAACGTGCAATAAAGAGGCTGTGATGACATCATAATAAATAACAACAAGCAAACAGCTGGTGTCGTCTGCTCGTCCTTCTGTGTCCAGTCTGTCCTACTCAGAAAAAGTGGTTCAGTGTGTCTATAAATCTCAGATAAAATCTATACGTTGAATGCTAGTGTAGATAGATTTTTCTCTACAGCAACAGCTCCCCCACACCTTTCTCACACACACGCACACACGCACGCACACACACACACACGCTCTATTCATAGCTGTGTTGGCAAATGTTGAAAGACGTCTTTAACACTTCTGCCTAATCTGTTCCCTAAGTGATGGCACTCCAATTAAACCATCTACTGAAGTGCTCACTGCCTTAGGACAATGCACTTTAGTGTGTAGGCTTAGTCTTCTCAAAAAGACTGAAAGACAAAAATAAACAAATAGAGAGATAAATAGTATAAAAAAAAAACGTTTGGGCGACATTTGTCTGTAGTTTTCTGTCCTACGCTATCAGGATGTTGATTCGGTTCATGAAAATATTGCAGAACTCAATGTTCTCAGGTGATTCCTGCCCCTGTAGGCTGTATCTAATTCCTGGCTCCGTCATACTGCCTATAGTTCCTACTTTTGCAGAGCTACATGTTGATTCTCTTCTTATAGGCAGGCAATGGTTGCCCTCTGGTGGTAGGCTCAGGCCATTACACAAATAACATTCATACATGGAGACAGGGATTTCCATCCCCATTAAACTGTTAGGAAGCATGTACGGTTAATGGGCTAGCATTGTTGGAAGGAGTACTCAAATACTCTACTCAAGTAAAAGTAGGAATGTAAAAATATCCCAATTTCAGATCATGCATTCATGATCTAATGTAAAAGTATAGACAGAAGTATTGTAAGCAAAACATGCTTTAAGTAAAAGTCCTTGTTCAGCAGAAAAAAAAAAAAAAGACTCCTGTGACAGACATATTTAGCACCTGAGTAACTGTATTTTTAAATTGTACTTTTCACCACTGTTGTAGTACCATTTCAGTTAAAGCTGGGATTCCTAATGCATGCTTGTAGGGAAGCAAATAACTACTCAAAAATGTTTTTTCTCTGTTTTCCACTGCCCTCTACAGGAGGCCAGAAAAGAGCTGGTCAACAGATGTTTAAATATTCTTATAACAAAGTTTTTACATACATTTATAGTTTTAATATAAGAAAAATCCCCAAAACAAGACAATATATTTAAACAAGAAATGTAACACACACTGAAAACCCATGCTACACTTTTTCACTTAAGCTGTGTAAAGTGATATAACATGCACCTACTGTAGATCAATTACTCAAACTATGACATTCGTTGCTCAGTCAAACTTACATCATGCATGTTTATCATGAGGTCATATAGTATCAGAAATACATGAAAACCCTAAAACAAAGTATCCGATTCTGAGCCAGAACTGGTGGGGTGACTTGTTTTGATAATTTTGAAAGTACATCATTAGACTGCAGTGCCCTCCGCTTGTAGGATATATTAGGGGCTTGCTTATTTTAGGCCACCGACATAACAGTTATGTAAAGGCAGGCCAAAGCACTGTACTTCGATAAAATGGTTTAATAAGCAAAGTGACAGAGGCTTTTGAAGCATTGAATTATTCTGGATCACACAAGACACATTTGGATAGATGAATGTCTACAAGAGAAGTAAAAACTCCAACGTATACTATTACTCCCACAGTTGTGAATATGACATTTTATCAGGTAATCGTGAGCTCAAAATCCTGTAATATAAATCAGCTTATTTTGTCTATTTGCTATGTGGATCAGAAACCATTGTGATTTGTGGGGTCTTTTTGCAGAGAACTCCATTAAAATGTATTTTTTAAAAACCTGTCAATTTGTGTAAAATGTGAAATACAGTCTACAATACAAAATTGTCTGACTTCACAGCTTCATTGTTGCCCATATAAATAAGGGGCAACAATAAATTTATTCACTAACATTTTCAGGACGGATTACTGGATTTTTAGTTCCAAACAAAAACCCAAATTTTCAGTTCAGAATTTAACATTCAAAATTATTCAGCAATTAAATGGAGTAGCTGATATCTATTTCTCAACCACAATGTCAATGATCCGTCTCCAAGCCCTTTGGAGGATTTCTCAAAATAATTGGTTAATAATCAAACTGGATCCACATATACATAAATACATCATAATTTATTTGACATACATGGACAGTGAACACCTCAACCTCATCCACATAATGACATCTTCATTTTAATTGGTCAGCAGAATGCTTCTCCTCATTACAACAATTTCAACCAAGCAAAAGAACAAACAGATGAGAAGATAAAGGCTTTATATGGACACAATATAGCCGTCTGTGTGAACATCAATGGGAGATGAACACACACTCACCATGCTGATCTAATGGCAAATGACACCATGGCTGTCTAAAGAAACATTTAACACTACATAGATTGAAATTAATGTAAACCATAATAATAATAATAATAATAATAATATCAATCAAACAGGTCCTTGTCTTACCCTGAGCTCTTCTAACAGACCTTCTGACATCAATTTGAATCAGAGTATTACCAGGAAGTGTCTATCTCACACCTGCTTCACAGTACTATGCTTTGAGTTGAACGGCTCTGTCGTACCAAGCTTTAAGGCCACCATGTTTGTGTGACTTCTCTGAACCTGGCTCTAGGTGCATGAAGTGTGGGTGTGTATATATATGTGTGTGTGTGTGTGTATGTACACACAGGTGGCATTCCAGGTACCAGAGCTCATAAAGGGGGTGGCTGGTTAAAGGGGCCATTCAGTGGAAAATCTCTTGAGGGTGCAATCTCTCCCCTCACTTTACCACCTTTCTAACTCCATACCAACGCTTTCGAATGAGATGAGTTTAGCTGCACATGTTCGTAGTGCTCTCCGTTACCCTAAAAATCAAAAACAAACAATGTTTTAATAGCTTAAAAAGACTTTTACCATAGTGAGATTTTCTTACTGTAAAAGTACAGTGATACTGTGACTCGCACCTTGGATGCTATGGCTTTGAGTTTGCCAAGTAGAGAGGGTTTAGTGTACACAATTTCATCCTCCATGTCTCCCTCGTTCTCTCCCTCCATCACAGCACAGCTGTCAGCTCCTGGCATCTCACACTCCTTATTGGCAGACATCACCAACCTGGAGTACTTGTATTCCAACCTAGCAAAGAGACAAGCCACAAAATCACTTACTGCAGGAAAAGAAACATAATGATGTCCTTGTACATGCTGAAAAAAACTGTAATGTGACAAGAAAAACCAAAGCAGGAGGGATGGGATCAAACTGGAGTTTGGAGGAGAGAAAGAGACAAAGCAGGAAAAAAAGAAAGTTGGTGGGAAAAGAAAGGAGAGAGAAAGAAAAAAAAAGTTGTAAGGTAGTCATCAAGATAGAAAAGGGGAAGTGGTGGAGTAGGGAGGGAGAAAAGTGGGAAGGAAGAGTCAGTAAGAGGAGGACGAGAGGGTATAGGAAAGGAGGCAAAGGGGAGAGGGATAAAGTAAAGAAGGAATACAGAAAGGAAGGAGAGGAGAAGTCAAAAGATGGGAAAAAGGCAAGCAAGAAGAAAAAAGAGATTTGTACCTTTTGCTCTTCTTCCAGAAGTAGCAGATGAGGATGATGAGCAGCACTGCGGTGAAAGCGCCCAGCCCTGCACCGAGCCGTACCCAGAACTCCATACCCTCACATGGCAACGTTTCCTTTTCAGGCAAGGTCACACCTCCTATGCACAGCTTTGGTTCAGTCCATACATAAAGCAGGTCCTGAGGAAGGACATACACACATAGCATTTAATAAGCCAGAACACTCACTGAATATTTTTCATACAAATATCCCTCACATACAGTGAGATCTGTAAGTATTTGGAGACTTGAAATAGACTTTCAAGTCTTTCAGCTTGCATTCATATTGGCTGGAGGGATATAAAATGAGCTTGAAATTCTTTTTTCCCAGTACTAATGAAATAACTGTCCACACACACCTGCTGTGCTCCCTTGCAGGCTCCCTCTATCTGATGGTAGTCTCTCTCTGTGCATGTAGGACAAGCTCCTGAGCTCTCCCATAAGAAATGAAAGGTGCAGCCATCGCATGTTCCCGCTGGGCACTGGCTGCAATAGTTAAAAACAAGCTGTCACTTCTACACTACACCACACCACAGCATAGGTAAGGGTTACATGGGATATTAGACATGGAATGGCAGAATTAGTGACAGACATGTAGTACCTGGGAACTGAGAGCTCTCCTTTGGTGTTTTTCTCTGGGTTACAGCGAAGTGTCACCACTGCGCTCCGACCTGACTCACAAGATGAGGTTGCCTCCAAGGACCTTCGCAACGGGAAATAACTTTAGAGTACTCGCTTTTTGACAAGAACAAAATTTCTGAAATAATAGGAGGTACCTGTAGTAGAAGTTGACATCAGGGACTTTCTTGGAGGTCTGGGGGTACAGCTCTGGTCTCGCCCTTATTCCATCAAGTGTACTCTCTACTGTCACTCCTGGTAATAATATACATAGAAAGATTGATTTGATGTGTGTATGTACAATTAATGTCTTTGGTTTTCTCTCTGAACATAAATAATATTAAAAGCCCACCCTTTTTCTTGTCATTATACCTGTATCTTTAAAATCACTGACAGCAGTATAAAAACCCACCGAATGCGGCTCTGCGCACTACAACTGTCTGCACTTTATGCTCACTAACCAAGTAATGTGTCAGCCAGGTTAATGGACTGTGAGGCAAGCGCTGTGTGGAAGCCTCGTCCAGTAGCAGGGATTATTGTTGACTGACAGATGAAGGTCTTGACAGCGTTGGCTCCCTCGCCATTCTCTCTCTGGGAGTCTGTGATGGATAGGTCTGTTACATTGTCTGTGCATTCCGCCAACTGACCCTTAAATGAAGAAAGAAAAGGGCAAATAGCAAGGACATTACATTTGTACACACAGACCTTTGATTGTATTTTATCTATGTGTGTGTGTTCCTCTCTTCACACCTTTCCTCCACACAGGCTGATATTGAAGTGATGGAAGTACTTTGTTCCTTTTGAGGTAAAGCTTGGACCGTTCATCAGTGATCCTACAGACCCAAGGAGGCCAAAGTCATAACTCAGAGTGACATTGCTCTCTGCGTAGGTGAAGTGACAGTCACTGAAACAAAAACTGTGGTCCTGTAAAAAAAAAAAAAAAAACATAAATACAGGTATATGAAGCTCAGCCTAACTTCTTTCAGGTAGACTTCTAAAGCTTTCTCCTCTCTCTTTACTAAACTGATCCGCTGATTCATGTCGTTGACTCTTCAGTTAAACCAATCAGAATTTGCCATGAATTCCTTGACCCAATCACATCATTGCATCCCTGCTTTAAAAAAAAAAAAAAAAAAAAATATCCTGCTTCTCTAACCCTTATAAAATTTAAGATAATCATCCAAAACCCTGTAAATTTCAATCTTGTGCAGTATGTGATGAATAAACTTATTTGCACCTGTCAATGAAGTCTCTCCTGATAGTTGTGTCATAAATAATTAAACATTACACAAAAACAACTGATGAGAATTGGATTTCTTTCCAGATCACCAACAAACCTTGTCGCTCTTGCTGGCGGGACCGCAGGGTTTGCAGGCGTCGGGACCCGGCGTGGTGTGAGGGACGAGGTACGTGTTAGGTGGACACTCTGTGCACTGGCTGGTGCGCGTGTCTATGTAGTGTCCAGGTGGGCAGGGCACACACGCCGAACTAGAGGGTTGGGTGCTGAGAGCACAAGCTCGGCACTCAGAGGACACCCCATCGACAGCGTTACTCACTGAGATGGAGTAGATTCGCGCCACATCGTTGACATGCCGGCGTACCTGAGAGAGACAAACAGGTAGAGACTGATGCTGTGAATAGGTGCTGTGGAGTTTAAAAGGTGATGTACTCGACATTGAGAACTTTAATATAGCAGCAACCTAATATTTTCTATGTAAATATAGAGTAATGGTGTCCTGCTCAGAGAATGAAGACACACTTCCTCTGTGTGTGTTGTAATCCGGGTTTATCCAAGTTAGTGCATTCGAATCCCACAGTACTGAACCTTTATACAAGATGTAGTTCTGCCCTCACTTGAAATGCCCACATTCCTGCAAAGCGGTTACTTTGAAAGGGCAAGTTAATGATTTAAGCTACAGTAAATGAGCACAGTGATGAAGTAGTTTGTTTGATTTGTGGTTTTGTTCGAACACTAACGCCACGACAGATAGTACATTTAATACCAAACAGAAGGGCGTGTTGGGTGTACCAAGTGTGGAGTGGATTTACAAGACTAAAGGTTGTCCCAGCAGTTGTTTGAACTTGCTGAATAAGCTCTGAAAACCTGTCAGGAACTTTTCTCGTTTCTGGACATAAGACAATGAATATGAAGGTTGAACCAACAGGCCAGTCAGTGAATGGCCTGGCCTCTGCGGCTGAGCACATGGAGAGAATGCCATTATACTGTATGTCAACTTGCTGGGTGATATTCTTTCAGAAATAATTTCAGGGGGCATTATTTTGTTTTTTATAAAAACAAGAAAAATGAGAATACAAAAACAATAAAGATTGTTACTGAACAATAAACATTATATTGCCAGCCCTAATGTGAATATAAATGAAACTGGGCACGCTTACATCTGAAGGTTGGTTAGTCCTCTGGAAAGCCCACGTGTAGGAAACCGAGGCATTCTTTGTCATAACATGTGTGTAGGTCTGTCTTTTTTTTGATTTCTCCCATGATTCCACTACCGTAGTACTCTTCCTGTTTACATCCTGGAAAAAAAAACAAGAAAAAAAATACACATGTTCACTTCCTTCACATCACCTAGATAACAATGTGTATAAAGCAGCAAACATTTGTCAGGAGCCATTTTCACCATCATGAAGTAGAGCTCGCAGTCAGCTACACACACAGTTTCAAACTCAAATTTAATGCGACCAAACTCCGTCGCAGAGTGGCTTGACATGGACGTAGGGAGCCTGGTGGCAGATTCAAAACAGAGAGGGGAGGATTTAGTGACGACAAAAAGAAAGAGACCGCTGAGTGACAAGAGTGATGGATACTGATAAACACCACAGTACTAACTTGAAGCCAGGAACATGGATGTTGAGGATGAGGTAATCATTATCGGAGCTTCCAGCTCCACTCTGGATATGATCACCTGCCACCTCCCAGCCTAAAAAACAGAACATTAATATTTAAAAGATATACAATATATACACTCATCAATGCATTGACTCGTCAATCACATTTAAAAAGGAATAGATTTAACTTAGCTTATTTCCTTTCTTGCAGAAAGTCAGATGAGAGAATTAATACCACTCTCATGTCTGTATGTTAAAAATAAAGCTAAAGCCAGCAGCTAGTTAGCTTCACTTAGCACAAAGACTGGAAACAAATTTAAATGAACTACAAATGTAAAGCCAATTTGTTGTAGTTTTACAGGGTGCTATGTGACAGACTGTTTCTTGGGGATTAACCTCCCGGGGTGTAGTTGTCACTATGTGGTTGCCAGGCAACCAGTGGAAACTCCAAAACATTATTGACTCCAAAGAAATACTCAAGATGAAATCAGTGGACTTTACAGGTGCTGGTAGGTGGATTATGTTACCTTTGGACACAGCCAGTGTCACTTTTTCATTTTATTTACAGATGTTTTGCTAAACTAAGCTAAGCTAATCATCTCATGGCTTTAGCATCATATTTACCATACAGACATGAGTGGTATCAATCTTCAACTCTTACGTTTTGCAAAACAAAGCATTCAAGCATACTGTATATCCCACAATGGTGACATGTTGCTTTAAGAGAGGCATACACAGAGAGAAAGGCCAAGATAAAGAGAGAGAACACTACTAGATGTGTGTTGCCAGAAATACCCACCATTCATATTGTCACATTTGTTGTTACCCACATTGAAACAACTTGTCTTCATGTTTGGAGGAAGAATATTCCACCATTTAAACTCGTAACCCAAGGAGGGCTCAGTGCCTGCTGGGCACCGCGTACATGCTGCGGGATGAACATAAAGAAAAATACAATTAGGAAAAACAAAAGTAACTGAAGGAAAATTACAGGGAGGAATAAAATATATATCAGAGTGGTCAGTACGTTTCATCCCATCAGAATAGGTCCCAGGTGGGCATGGGGAGCAGGTGGCCGTGTCATTGTTATAGAAACCGGGGTTACAAGGGGGACAGGGCTCCTTTTCTCCACTTGGAGGCAACGACTCAGCTCCAGTCACACCCTCCAGACAGATTTTAGGTTCAATCCACTTATATATGACCTGCGTCTGAAATTACACAGAGAAGGCGGGTGATGGGCTAGAACAGAAACTGTGATCACAGAATGGGACTTCTGAGTATTTAATCTAGCGGTGGCCTCATTTCTCTCACCTTGCCTTCGGGGTCACATTTTGTGTGGAACTGGAAATAGTCCTTCCTGGAACATGGAGGTCTGTCCTTACACATAGCGGATCCCTGGGCTTGGAAAATTGGTTAGAAGGCAAAAATAAAACTACATTAGCAAAAGAAAATATGTCATCAATTATTTAAAAAAGCAACTCCAGAATATATTTTAGAATTTACAAAGAACCCCACAAATACTGTAGCACTTTAATGAGTAAAGCCAATAGCATACTGTATGATTTTGCTTCGATCACATATTTTGCTATATCAAATAAACAAATGCAGTTGAGGAATAAAAGAATAGAACAAATAATGTGCTCTTAAAGAAGAGCACTTTGGCAGGAGACAGCTGTGTAAAGCAAAAAGCCCAAAAGAGAAGAGGTATATTAAATCAAATTATGTAATGTGTTCTGAATACTCTAGTGAATACATTAACAGAATTATGATGTGAATTGTAACATGCCAATGAAAAGATATACACAAGTAGGGCTGGGTGAAAAACCTTGATATCAATACCGCAACGATATTGTAGTGTTGACTATTGGTGCTTTCACAAAATATTTACGCAATGAGATTTTGAATAAATAATGAGTCAAGTGGATATAATGACTAAGTGGGTAAAGGCAAATAATGGAACAGTCTGGTAAGTTCAGAATATGAAGTAACGTCACTGTAATGCCGCCATATTATGATATCCAAAACCTATGATTATATCTAGTCTCGTATCATGTTATCGATACAATATAGATATATTGTCCAGCTCTCTAAACAAGCTATAGACTTGATATCAAAGCAAATGATAGAGGGCGGAAAGCAGTCTTTCATTAGACCACGTTACAATATCAAAAAAGGACAAAAACTATCCGGTCATTCAAATTTCTGTTGCCATAACAAATGTACCATTTGGAATAACAGGGTCTAGTACAGTGGGCAAATGTATTGTAGTTGAGAAAAAAAAGAAAAACAATATGCTCCCTAGATTAGGGAGCATATTGCTTTTATCCTCAGAAGAGGCGTATTCAAAAACAAAATGTTTAACACAAGTATTATATGAACTTTATGAAAAATACAAGCGTATAATCGCTACATCATTTGCCAAAATCTGCTACTCCCTTGCGATTACAGAAGCCCTCCGCACTGAAATAACAAGCATGTTTCTTCTTTTGAAGTTTGACTCGTGGGTAAAAATAGGACGAGCTCCCTTTCTATCCTATGATTGTGTGTTATGTGCTTCTGCGAGGAGCACTGATTAGGCTACAATGAACACTTTCATTGTGTTGTTCCAAAAATTCAATATGTGCACATCTTCTTTCTGTGTGCCAGAGTGTGGTCCTACCTGCATACTGAGTGGTAGTGTTACAGGGGGTGCAGGAGCTGGCACCGTGGCTAGCGTAGGTGTCCCGAAGGCAGGGTTCACATGTGGTGGAGCCTGGGACTCGGCTGAACGTCCCCGGCTTACATGGGAAACACTCTGATGTGTAGGCGACTCCTGGCAGAAAGAAATGACAGATAGAGAATGAAAAGGAAAATAAAAACTGAATTTTTGATTGAGTTGTCATTGATTACAGCGAGAAGTTTGGGAAAAGAGATTAAAATGTGTTACCGACCTTCTATTTGAACATTTTTCAGCAAAACAGGCTTCAACCCTTTGCTCCCCATCAGGACCCCACGTGTCCTCCAGTACAGGATGTTTGTGCCAGATTTCAGGTTCACCTAGAATACACATGATTTCATGCAATAGTCCAGCAGTAGTGGAGAAAAAAAGGCTTCAAACTGCAACACTGTAATTGGAATGGTGTATACAGCATGTCAATTAAACTGACACAAAACTATGCTGCCATAACACATGCTAACATATGCTTTTAAGAAGATCCACGTATTGATCTCACATTACAACTAATTGTTTGACATATATGTACATATAGCAGCTCATTTCACAGTGTGACAACAATAAGTGATGCCAGCCTCTTAAGCATCACTTATGCTTCTGCGTTAAATCTATGCCTTAGATACGTTGAGACCAGGACCCTACAGCATAGCCTCACGTGCACCTCTCGAAAGATTTAACTACATGTCGCAGCAAAGCAGGTCACTAAGCTATGACTTGGTAGCATTGCATTTCCCCCTACTCATTTCCTGGTTCTCCTTCTTCATAATAACATGAATTCAAGGAGAGGGTTAGCTTTTCCTGCTACAGATTTCCCACTCTGTGGTCAGAAAGCACAGGGGAGACACTTTGTTTCTCTCACTATGAATCTAGAGTCAGTACTCACTTTGAAGCTAATCAGTATCACTCTTATCTACCACACACACACACACATGCACGCTCTGCTATTCTCTTAAGGACACCAAAAACGTCAGGCCACTTAAGTAGGTTACGGCAAAAGCTCTGCGTGGAGCCTCCATGTGACCTTAAATCACACTTTACTGTACTAACAGGCTTCCTACATGTATACACCCATTTCTTCCTGCTCCGCCTGAGTTCAACACATTTATTTTGAGAGACCCAGGCCAGCTGCCAAAGATGTGTCCTCCGTGGCTATGGTTTATCTTACGGCATGCAACACTTACCGTATGGGTTGCCCATTCACCATTATTGGTGAGCTTGAGCCACTTTGTATCAGCAGACTGATCCATCTCCTGACATTGGTCATTCTGGATCTAAAACGCACACAAATCATCAGTGCCCATCAGCTGAAACGCTCACCTATTTCAAGGTAGTGTTTTATAACTACAACATACATTATATACACTGATGCACAATACAAAAATATTAACCTCTCTAGACAGAAATGCGTGTTTGTGGGGGCAACTTTATTAAATAAAACATCTGTCTAATAAAGACAGATGTTAAATCTAAAATGTCCTTAGGTTACAGATCGTCAAAATTTGATTAACTTCAAATCTTTTTTTTTCTTCAGCACTTTTCAGTGCACCTGCCTTCAATTAAGCACTAATTACAAAACTCGTCATTTAACTTGCCATAGCAAACAAAAGCACAGGTGCAACTAATAACATTAATTATGGCTCTGTTCTATTTAGGTGCCCCAATCAGTGAGCCATGTCAGTGAGCCAGCATGCACAATACCAGGGCTCTGGAACTGGTACAGCCAATAATGGTGTTATTGCTTTTCCTATGACGTATCAGTACACCTGCCATGAAAAAGATCTATTAACAGATTCTCAAATACAACAATTTAGGTCTAGTGTAGTATAGTATGCTGTATAATTCATGCATCTAATTAGAATGATGAATATCTGGGGAAATGTGTAATTAGATCAAACATTTTTTTCCATTAGCATTGTGGCCATTAGGGCATTCATGACGAGTAATTTGTTTGAGATTTAACAAAAGAAATACGGAAGTACTCTACAGGGTGTCAGTGCAGTGAACACACAAACACTATGTACTATACGTACAAACAAATAGCATCCACTTGAACAGATAAATAGATCGACATACAGGAAAAAGATATAATCTAATGAAAGTTTAAAAACGTACAAAGAATTCAAACAGCAGATTGTTGTCTGGATACTGGTACTCAAAGCTGACAGAGCCCTTTTTCTTCAGATGAACAGCATAAATGAGGGAGACTGTGCATTCATCCCTGTTGGACTCAAGATAGTTTCCTTGAGGCACCCAGGAAGAACTACAAGGAAGAATATATCAAATTAATTATACACTTTACATCCGAATTTCTGTTTTTCTTGCGGTCTACTCACACACCTGTTGCAGGTGGGCCTGTCATCTCCGTGGGGACTGTTTTCCAGTGAGGTTGCCAGGCTACTGAATCCAGCAGGCATGGAATCCCATTGGTCAAAGCGGATACCACTGCCGAGGGAGTAGCTTCCTGCTGCACACTGGGTACACTCCTGAGCCGACATCTCAAGGAACTCCCCAGCCTTGCATGAGAAGGCTAGAGGACACAGAGAGACAAGGTACAGAGGGGTGAAAAGAAGAATATCACACTGAATATGTCATTTCTTAACTGTCTTTGCATTCTGCTGCAAAAAATCATACACCTAATATAGAACACACACACACAGACTGAGGTGTCATGCAAATCACTGCCACATTCAGTAAAATGCAGCCCCTGTGATCGGGGAACTTAATCTTTACATCCTGTTCCACACTGGGGTTTTTTCTCCCATGGAGCCATAATGTCTTCTATGTTTTCTCCATTGTTTGACTGTTTTAACAGTATCAGCACTACCTGAGCTGGTCAAATGCCATTCATTGTAATGCCTTTTTATACTTCTGAGCAACCAGTGCAAAAGGTGTGCGGTTAGGCTGTGTAGCCCACTGTGAGGGTAAGTGCTGTGTGTCAATGTGTGCAGCAGATGTGCTTGTAGGTGTGATCTGATTTAAGGACAGGCTGCTGTTCATTTCCACAGTGACATAATTAATAGGCGACATTTAACTTAACTGGGAGTTAACTTCAATTGCAGTGCATTATGGTGCAATGGATAGCACCCTCATAACCTATGCCAGATAGTGTGTCCAATTATTATGAGAAAACAAGTGTCTGGAGTTCTTCCAGTGAAATATGTACGAGTTTGAACAGAAAGTAGAAAAACATAAAAATGTCACTATAACAAAAAAGGTATTGAGTTACCTCTATGAGCCATTTCACCTTCTTTTTAATGCGGTTCATACATTACAATATCTGTTAGATAACACTAGCTGACCATTAACATGCACCCTAGTCTGTGATTGATCTGTAATTACACATAGATTTTATCAATGATAAACTCATCTGAGCCATAAGTGAAGCGGTGTTGTGACAGCAGTTCTAGAAAGGTCTAACAAAGAACAAAATTGTATGACCGCCTTGTCAAATATTAGTATGCTTTTCTACCTTCCTGGCTCCACTGTGAAAAGGCACCTTTCACCACAATTGATCATCAATCTGTGGGGGAGATACCCCCCCAATCACCGCTCAACAAAAACAAGGATTTAACACACCCTTTACTTAGCAGACCTGATCCATGGCAAGATCCATTAGCACTGACAAATACTATAATAATTTCTTACATTTGCCTGTGAATAACTGTCTACATTCAAAAGCAACAACTCTGCAAACTTACTGTTGGGACAGATTTCCTCAGTGACAGATGTTTGAGAAACACCAACATCTGTCACCAGTTACTGCATCTCATATTAGACACATACAATTATTGTGTGAAACAACATGACCCATGATCAATGATTGACCAAAAAGCAATTATGTGCCAGTGTTTTGTTCAGAGTATTGGCCTGTGGTTTTGCTATGCATTTGGTTGGAGGATATCCAAACTCTGTCAGCCAGGTTGTGGTGGTGAAAATTCCAGGCTACTGATAAGAAGGCGAGATACCACATCAACATTCACTAACTAACACCACATATACTTACTGCACTCTGTGCCACGTACTGGCTCTGGTAGTCCAGTGCAGGCCCCGGGGCTCTGCGGGATTGCCACTCTCCACCGAGATCCAGTGCTGTCACACTCTGTGTACTCATAGTAGTAGTCCGTCTGAGACACACACACACACACACACACAGACACACACAGACACACAGTAAGAAATCAGTTGCCATGACAGTCTTAGACCCAAACTATGAGCAAACGTAGATCAGAGGCAGGTCAGTAAACATAACACCACAAGAGGCCTCCATCCACATTAGAGCCTTGACTCATCTCATTCTGGGTGACAGTACATCAGAGCAGACTAAATGGCTGCTGCTACTGCATTAGCAACCAGCACTGAAATTAACTTCCGTATCCAGCTGCTTGGGCCTTACAAAACATGACTGCTTGTTACACTGCTTTATCTCCTAAGCCACAACCACTCTTCTGCCCTGGAAACACAACATACCATCTCCACGGCGATGGGAATAGGGGGGGATGGCAGCAGGCGGAGGCATTTTACCAGCAGCTTTTCAAATTTTCAGCTTCATGACTACTTAAGACATTCGATAATCACACTTTATAGTTTTAATCTGTGGTCTAGAGTGAACACCATTTGCTTGATGTTCTCGCCTCCACAGAGCTTTTCTCCATTTTTACATCTACAGAGGGTGGCCTAATTTCTGACAGTTTACATAATGTTGCTCCTTGAGCAAAACCAGATTTTGACACTGCAGCACACGCAGGCTGTTATTGTTAGAAGAATGAGTTCCACTGGTGTCTGTGGGTCTGGAGATAGAGCTCAGTCACACTGACGATAAGGGGGGGAAAATAGCAGAATCAAGCATAATTGTAGACCAAACTCAATGATTTAACATTACAGCTGCAGTGATTTGAGACATAAGAAATGTAATGAGAATAGGCTTTTATTCTGAACTATGTTGCACTCATTATCTCTTGGGACTCCTACAAAGAGCTAATCACAGTTATCACTGATTTGGCAGACTTTCAATACTCATCTCAATCCATGTTTCAGCATGAGAGCTCCACTCCTGAATGCATTTCGAGATTTAAAACAAGATATCAGCTCTGACGGCATACGTTGTCATCCTAGAAAATGTAGCACCATATGGCACTTCATTGGAGAGCTGCAGTAATCTCTAGGCAAGTGTGAAAAGAGAGATTGAGCCAATAACTCAAAAGGAATGTTGCTCCTCTATCTTGGGACTGTCTGCTGTGTGACGGAGCTGCCAGCCTGGACTGAGGAGGTGTTGAGTTGAGCCAGACCAGAGGGAAGGAAAGGCCAGTCCATGCAGGAAACTGATAACAGCCTGAACAGCCCTCAGTGCTGAAGTTCAACGTACACAAGACCCCATCAGAGATTCGTGCTCCCCCATGTTGTTCAAACTTGTTCTCTTTACAAGGAGAGCAATGTGCATTTTGCTTACTGCTGCAAAAGATAATGGAACGAATTTTAAACATCATAAATCGGCCCGGAAATGTGTCATCACTTTTTAGTCGTAAACTATTTGATGTGGATTACCAACTCGCGGTCAGCGTGTGCAGCCTCTGCGCGTTTTTCTTATTGCCATCCCCTGTAGTGAGCTCAATAAACAATAAAATCGAAAGTATTGAAACATGATGAAGCCTTATCGACCGAATATGGCATCTCTCACCTCGCTACACAATCGCTGTCCGTTGGCCCCGTCAATCAACCAGAGCGTGCAGAGGATGAGAGCGCAATTGGCCACGAACCAAGCCGAGGACCGCATTGTAGAGCATCAAGGGGGCGAAAAAAACCACAACCTTGATCCAGGATGGATAATTGTATCTTAAACCTGAGCCAGAAATATCTCTGGTTCAGATCGACACCTGCTTCCGTCGCCTCTTGTCGGCAGATTGTAACTCTTACCACCTGCGATTATCCTCAGACGGTGCGCTCCAGGGCGGCCTCATCTTCACAATCACACTGAGCAGAATAAGAGAGTTTTTCCGGTTAATCTTTTCAAAGTAAAGGTCGTGACGCATGTGTGAGGGACAGATTTGTCACCATTTTATTTATTCTTGCCTGTTTTTTACCCAATAATTGCGATAGAATTTAGTTTGTATGTAGTCTACATCTGTGTTCATTGCCTCCAAGTACACACTATTTTGCCACTTTATTTTGAAGATGAAAATACGTAATACGTCTATGTGTCTGACTGTCTACTGACTTTACGCTGCTGTGCGTGTGCCTGTAACCACCGCCTCTGACGCTACTATGACGTCCCTCAGGAAAAAATATATATACATTTTGTTAACTTGCGCGATGTAATTTGTAAGCTATATTTAGCTTACGTGAAATTTAAAAGTAAGGGCTAAAGGCAAGTTAACAGCCTCTAATGAGGTCATTGTTGCATATATCTTTAGGCTAATGTCGCAGTGAGAATAACATTTTCAGAGCACCAAACTGCATTTTGTATTCATCTTCATCTTGAAAACACCTTCGGTTGGATGCACTGTATGCCATTGTTCTCAAATCCCAACCCTTGTAGTCCATGTCACTGACCACCAGAGGGAAGCAGAGCTCTGCTACAACATTACTGCTAAACAGATGGATCACATACTGTAGGCTGGTGTGTGTTGGCCATAGACTGTATATATATTGAACGGTCTATGGTGTTGGCCTATTAATCAGCACATAATGAGAACATTCAGTTTATATTTTCGTGCCTAAAGGGAATGATTTTCATACACATAAATGGCTTATTTGCAACTATGGAGGTCTGGCTTGTGGAGCAGAGTTCAATCAGCTGCAAAGTGCAGGACCTGTGCTGTGGCAAAAAGGCAAACTGTAAAGAGGCTCTAGTTTTATGCCTGTCGGTAGGGTGTGAATAGATGGTTGAAATGAACAGAGTAACAGGTGTGCTGATGAGGCTTAATTCATCAAACAGGTAGAGTGAGAAAGTGAAGCAAGAAATGTATTATTGTAAAATAGTGTTCAGCTGTAAACCTTCAGAATATAAGGCCCTCTCAAGACACCCAAGCAATTATTTCAATAAAGCTTGCTGCACCAATTTATGGTTTACATCAAATAAAAGGGAATACTGTACAATATGCATCTAAACTGTATATTCAGGAATTCCTGTTTGTGACAGAATTCTCTTTATGATAGTTATCAATATCCAAAAGATGTATTTCAACATCTAACACCCTATTTATTAATGTAGTGCAATGGTGGTTCTTTAGTAGTGTAATTATGTTTGGGCATCATTGTTCTACCTACTTCCTACAGGGAATCCCACTGAATCCAATGAGTTTCTGTCTTTAAGAGCCACAGTTTCGCAAGAATACAACCAGTAGCGGCTCCGTCATTCTTTTTCTTTTTCTTTTTTGCTGCTGTCATATATAAGTAAAATATTATCCAGTTTTTTTTCTTTTAACCAAGTTCTACCCTAATGCTATAAGTCAGCTTTAAGTAGCCTATTCTATCAGAATTAACATGTTGCAGACAATATATAGCTTCCATAGCAATGCACACAGTTACCAAATGATTTTTATTAAATACTCTTGCAACTATATCCCTTCTAAGTTTCTAAATAGTTGGTTTAAACAATATCTCTGTTTACATCCTGAGACAAAAGAGCTCATGCATGTTTCATGATCACACCCAGGTTCAATTTGTCAGGGTGTGTTATGTTCACAACATAGAGTTGCCTCAAGAAGAGAGTACTCACAAGCCCACTCTTGGACTTTATTTATTAATGCACGCAGACGTTGAATGACAACTCTGTTACAGCCTATCAAAACTCCATTGCTCACGTTACGCAAAGATGAACTGACAACAACCAACAGCTGAAGGTGGACTGGACTCATCATAGACAATAAACTCAGTTTATTTCCCAGCAAAGACTCCATGTCATATGAAGACCCAGAGCACCCCCACCCCACCCCCATTTCTAAGCATAATCCAACCCATCCTACTGAACTGTTCCAATTGCTTCTCCATGTTAACCGTCTCCAGCAAAAACAAACTTACTAGCATCACACACACTGACTACAAAATCATCTGCCTGACCAATCCCGCTGTCTCAGAGCCAGCTCACTCCTAGCACTTAAAATAGCAAATGACACTGATCAACCACTCAATCAACACGTCACATTATTTCCATCTGGCCGGAGATAAAGGGCTCTCAAATAGAGAAGAGCTTGTTTGAGCAGGAGTTTTGTCCCCTCTGCAATAATAATAATAATAATCTTTATTTGTAGAGCACTTTTCAAAAACAAGTTATAAAGTGCTTTAACAAGTGTAAAGAGACAATAATACAAAAAGATAAAAGCATGAAAACATTGAAAGACTAAAATACAGATAAATATAAAATTCCTAAAATACAATAAAATAAAAGTGAGAAAATAAAGTCAAATAAGATCGGGAAAGGCTCTCCTATAAAAGTATGTTTTAAGAAGGGACTTAAAAGAGTTCCCTGACTCAGCTGACCTGATTTCCTCAGGCAGGCTGTTCCAGAGCCTCGGGGCCCTGACAGCAAATGCTCTGTCCCCTTTAGTTTTCAGTCGAAACAGATAGCAGACCTCTGCCCGAGGGTCTCAAGGTGCGTGCTGGTGTAAATGGGACTAAAAGGTCAGACAATAGCAGCCCTGAACAATCGGCCTCACTGATGATGAATGCATTCACGGAGATTTTGTGTACTGACTATATCTGTATGTTGCTGTGTGATATGATGTGTACTTGCTGTGGAAACAAATATTGGACAATAAATCTAAATCTATCATTCCTCCACCTGACATGAGTGACATTATCTGATTATTGATCTTCCCAACGTTCAGGAAGCGATCACTGCTTCGGAGATGTCTGGTGAGCAAGAGGGTCACATTACCATTGAAAAACAGAAGATGAATGTAGATTAGAGTTGGCAATATATTAAAAAATCAATACTGTGGCAATTAATCAATCAATAGTTTATAGTATTTCCTCCTATATTTCTGGGCACCAATAGTATTTTTCTTAAATCTCAGTCATCTCTGCACTATGACCAAATTGTTGCCTATTTATTTGAACTTGACACCTAATTAATCAGTTGGATCAAAGGTACACCTGTAATTCATCTTTAAACAAATACCACAAACGTGGTATTTGATTTTTCTGGAAGTCTAAATTCAATCGTTTTATTTTGAAATGCAGAGCGTTCACAAGTGTTGCTCTCCCATATACTTTATGACCAAGACATACAGTCACACTATATATTGGCCATCCTGGGCAAGTTTAATGGCCAGCTATTTAACCCCTGATGAAGCTGGGATGATGGATTGGGCGTTTGCAATGAAGATTTCAGTTTTTCCATAACCCACCTGCTACCACATATGTTGCATTTTATTGGTATATACAAACAAACATCAAAACATTGTCTGCTGTACTTGTTATATAACCAATCCAAATCCTTGGAAACAATCTGAAATTGCACACATGACCCAAAGGCCAATAAGATGCTCTGCATTTTTGTCATAACTCCACGCTTGATGTTGTCTATAAAAAAATACTGATTCACCAGTAGACCAGGCTGGATAAACTATTGATGCAGGTCTGCCTTATGTGATTATGTGAATATTTGAGTAGCCGTTACCCAAGGGCAGCTGGGTTTTTCCTGTCTCACACATTCTGTCTGAAGGTCTCTCTATCTCTCTCTTTCTCTTGCTCTCTCTCTCTCTCTCTCTCTCTCTCTCTCTGTCCTTTCTCTTTCTCATCTGAGGCCTATCGCTTACGTGTTTGCCTGTAACCTGAACTCTCATATTCAACCATCTGTAATACTCCAATAACCTTTACACTCTAGGCCACTGCTCTGTGATCAGATGGGTTCATTAATTAATGGTAGGGAAGTGTAGAGCAAGTGTATTAGTAACTGACCCTGAATCGGATGGTAACCAGAGCCCCTGGCACCACCCCTGCCTCCAAACTCACAACAGACCAGGGACTACCTGGTCAAGTAATGAGACACCCAGTTCTGACACACTGCAACTCACACACACACAAACACAAAGAAAACCCTGAGACTCTCACACTCATACAGACAAAGGTTGCAGGGAGGCAGATAAGGGAGTAGGAAGGGCTGAATAAAAATTGATCCTCGCTTGTAAAGAGTGGTTGAAGAAACCTGGCTAGGGATCTATTTTCTGCGAGAGAAAGAGAGAATGATGTGCTGACAGATTGCCCTACTGACCGTGAGATGGCCGACACAGACTGGACTTTAAAGGTTAAGTCTGGGATAAACTGATGATCCATTGATACAGCTGCTGCTGCTGCTGCTGCTGCTGCTGGTGGTGGTGGTGGTGGTTAAGTGGACAACAAATGCTGCTATGACACAACAAGACATGCTGAAATGGAGGACAGCTTTTGAGGATATTTGTTGGCATGGATCAAACTAAATGTCTTCCCTTGATAAAGAGATGTTTTTATTTCATTTGTTACTTCAAAAGTGGGGAAATGGTTGTCACATTGTTATATAGTGCATTTGCCTTCTTACCACTTAAAGGAAATTCTGTATATTCCTTACTGGTTATTGGTCATACTCTGCTCAAATGTTTGCCGATGTACAGAATGCTACTCCAGATTAACTGCCTAATGTTGCCCCACACACTGAAAAACCGCAGATCCACCTGCAATTAGGGTTTATTTTACTTTCTGTTTTGGTCATTTCTGAATCCACCAACATGCACGGACTACCTTGTTCCTCTCTGGGCCACTGTTTTGGTAATTCATCTGATGTCAACACTGATCCAGCACCTTCTCAGGAGCAAAACAATTCCAGACAAAGCACAAATGCCCATGGACATCCGGCAGCAGACCCGGTTATATCCCAACCAGAAGCCCTACCATGCAGCCCACAGGAGCAGCAGCACAAACAGCCTCAGAGGACTGTCAGCTGTATATCTAACCACTCTACCAGAACCATAAAAGTAAATGGAACCAACAAAAACTCTATCTGCCACCTGCAGGACACAGATGACGACCCATGCTTTGAGTCACCGCCGGCTGGCTGTAGCCTCTCCCAGAGCTCAGAAGATGATGAGCTGGAGGTAGAGTTTAGTCCTGAGCTGGAGCTAAAATATCCTCAAATACCCAGACCCTCCATTATTATCAGACAACCTGAGGTAAGACGGCTGTGGTCAGTAAATTGTGTTTACAACTGATGCTGTCAATAATATTCAATAACGTAATTCAGTATGACAGCAATCATTTTGACAGGAGGTAAATAAATTATGGAGTAAAAAATGAAATTGCAGTTGATTGTTGATTTCCTGTAATACATTCTATCACCACAAGGTGGGTGTAGAAGATAAATTACTGTAATAAGTTATTCATATGGTGGTGTAAGTAGACACTGCTCTGTCAGGATTTAATTCATTAATTTCTCATCAGAATACAACAAACTCTTATTATCAATTAGATATAAAGCTCTGAAACACACACATACACACACACACACACACACTCACACAGTTTGCAGTCAGAGAGCCTTAGTGACTGTAGATTAGGTGTCAGTGAAATGTGTTCTGAGCTCTTTTGTCTGGGTGTTTATGCTTGTATATACATATATGTGTGTGTGTGTGTGTGTGTGTGTGAGTTACCAGTATTTAGTGTTTTCTAACCCCCACCCCCCATTCCAAGAAGAGGATGACACATTATGTAAGCTGGGCACCTCAGGCTCTGATCAATAATGCTGATCAGCAGTGGAAACTGCATGAGAATGAGAAGGAGGAGGGGCTGGTTAAAATAGGAATCCTGGAATTTACACTGTTGATTACTTCATCCAAAGGGAGACATTTCATCAGCAGATGTTTTGACATCTGTTGGCTTGATCGTTTTAAGCCAGTGGATTGTCACTTTTGATACAGTCTAAGTTGAGAAATGTGCCGTGAAAGCTGAAATATGACAATTCCTTGACCGACTAAAACATTGAGCCAACTGTAACCATTATTTAACAGATTTGTCCTTTAACCTGGCACCAGCCTCACAATAAAACTGCAGCAAAGCTGCTCCTAGGCCAACAGTACAATACATGTAGAAGACACCTCCCAGGATTATAGGACTGTGAATGTATACAACTGCGACCTCGTCCAACATAGCTTTCATTGTGCTGTATCTGAATGAGTTGCAAAGGAGTGTTTTTACACAATCCATGTTTTGGACTTTCTGTGGAAACAAGAAAAAGGTTTCACAATGTTTACTGAAGCAAAGCAAATATTAATTGTGTAAGCTTACACCAAGGGTTGCTTCCGTATTGATCTAGACATCAGGTCTGATCTGAGCATGTCCATTGCCTATGTTTTGTAGCACCCTATCTTCTTCACAGCTGACCCCTCGCAAATCACAGCCAAAAGCCCTAGTGATTCCTGCCCCTGAGGCACTAATTAATGTCCTCTCTGTTGAAGAGCTCAAGAGACTGAATGTGAAAATACTGTCAATTAACGAAAGGAATATTGTCAAATAGCTGTATAGTGTGTCCAAAAAGAGATATGAGTAGGAGTGCATGAGCATGACTAACAGAGGGTGACTTGTGGTGTATTATGTGTCAGGCCATCGTGTTATTCCTCTGACTTAATCATTAGTGTTTTTGTTGAGATATATCCAGCAAAGCAACAAGCTTTGATCTCCTGGGCCCTAAGGCTTTATCTTTGTGTGTGTGTGTGTGTGTGTGTGTGTGTGTGTGTGTGTCCATATCAGAGTGTGATAATACAGTTGTTGCATTTATCTCTGACCTGTCCCTCAAAGGTAGACATGTTTATGGGACACATCCAATATTTAGAGCGGAAACAGCTTGATCACACACACACACACACACACACACACACACACACACACACACACAGGAACAATGATTTTATGATTCATGAAAGAATGTTTAACTATAAACAATCAAAACAGGATGACAGAGAGCAAAGAACATGAACATTACCTTAAAGAACATCACTGTCTATCTTACATGTAACACTGGCTTCAAACTGTATCTGACAGTAATTTCTTGTTGCGTTGCATGCAGACATTTAGCTGGAGATAAAAGGGTGATAAACCCTGAATTACAGTCCCTGGGTTATTAGTGTTCTTGACCATATATGACAATATTAAGATAGTATTTACATGGTTGAAATACCTCCAGTTGACCTCATGTATGACGAGTGCTAAGATCCTTGGCTTTACCTTTGTATTGCCCCATAATTACACCTTGCATGGTTCAGTCTCATGCAAGCATGCACATACTGTAATGTCCACTAGATTGATGTGCTTGTTATTCAGATTCAGATGGCCTTACAGTGACTGACAGTATCCCTTTGTGTTCCCTTCCCACACTCCTCTCAGGAATCAGAATTCCAGGAAACCGTGTCTAACAGGTCAGACAGTAGGCAGGCAGAGGATGAAGGGTTATCAGGTAAGGAAAACAACACAAGCTTCCTCCTCTCTTCTCTCTATGCTCCCTTCTGCACCCTCAGCTCTTGCACATTGGAGTTGTTGGGCACTGATTTGACAATGGAAAAAGTTCTGGCTGGAGCTGTCCTCCACTGATGGAAAAACAACTTAGATTACTATGTGGAGGGGAACATATTTGTGAAAAGAATTGCTCTGTGTATGAGAAAATGGTTCACACAGTGTCAACATGTCTTCATGAAAGAATTTTTGTTCTATAACTTGTCTGGTCATGATTAGGGAGCCTTCTCTTTGTCGGTCTGAATAGTGATCCAGAGGAAAGGACAGACATTCCATATGAGCGTATCTGTTCACTCACCTTGCCAGGATGTCTGGGAGGAGCTCAGCGCTGGTGGTTACCTTGGCGATGAGTCTTGGGGCAAAGCACTGGGAGGGGTGGAGGGCTAAAAATGGGTAAAAGGATGGAGTCAAGTGGTTGATTAATAATGTGATTGAGTGTGCACTTTGCGTGTAGCTAAAGTTTGAATTTTAGTGTCAGGAACCTACGGGAGAGGGGGTGTGCAGCCTTGGCATGCACAAACCAAGACTGCCCCATCTGCAGTCAATCTCTCTGTCTTTTTTTTATCACCCCATCTGATAACAGTACAAAGAATATTATGGGGGGGATAAAAACATCTCACAAAATAAAATAAATACAATATGAGTGAATCTGACGCAACAAAAATCTAATTTTGAAAGTTTTACAAAGGTATATACGCATGTATCCCATGCTTTTTTCATGAGGTATATTACATGTATTTAAGGTAATGAAAGGAGGCTCTCCTCTTCTGTATAGATGGTGGAACAACAGGCAGAGTAGGTTAACCAAACCACACTGTCATGAATGCTTTACTAACCCAACACAATTCTTTCTGTGCTTTTAAAGGATTAACATCTTTAACTATGCCTCTGTGCCACAGCCACATGCACAAACACTAAACATCTGCTACATGAGATTCTCTAAGAGTTGTAATATCCAAACAAAAAGCACAGTACGACTGACAGCTATGGTCTCTGTATTACAATCAGAGCTTTTTACACAATACAAGCCCACTTTTGTCCCCCCCTACACCAAGGAAAAAATGTGAGAGATTATGATGCACCAGGGGGTAATGTAGGTACAGAAACTCCTCTGTCTCCTCTCTCTCTCTCTCTCTCTCTCTCTCTCTCTCTCTCTCTCTCTCTCTCTCTCACACAATTGTCACACTGACCTTGATTTTCTGCGCTTATAGTGTGTGTGTGTGTGTGTGTGTGTGTGTGTGTGTGTGTGTGTGTGTGTATGTGTGTGTGTGTGTGTGTGTGTGTGTGTGTGTGTGTGTTGGAAGGGCCTTCCTGCTCTCTGTGTTGAAAATCCTGCTTATTCAGCTTATTCACACAGGCAGGCAGGCAGGCCAGTAGGCAGGCAGACAGGCAGACAGACAGTTTATGATGAACTTGTATGAATGGCATAACCTGTAGTTTATGTCGGTGAGGGAATATTTGTGTTTGTTGGTACTGCATGTGTGCACATTCTCAAGAATAAAAAGCTTTTTATGCCTTTAGAAATGATACAGGGAGGGATGAATTACTTGATTTGTGTATCCATGAAAAAAGTGTTCCTAGTTTGAACATATGTATTTTGTATCAATTCCTAAGTGTCCAGCAAAGATTTATATCCCAGACACATATAAACTTACTGGGTCTGTGGACTGAGTGATTCAATAGACATGGTATGTATTACTTTTGTCTAATCTGTGGATATTTCACCCTCACTGTAAGGTAACAAAGCCATCTGCTGTCATTCCTGTGGGCAGTCATTAAGCTAAGTGGAAAGGCTCTGTACAGTAAATCTCAATAAATCTGGGTGGCTTGACCAGTAATAACAGTCTCTGCTGCGACAACATTCAAAGACTGCAGTTAAATGACGGTATCTTTTTGCATGTGCTCACATGTGTGACGTTCAAACACATGCAAAAGCGGACAAACACGAAGGCATGCATATACAGGAAATGGCATGCAGTCTGTCCTTTTCTCATCTGCTACACTTCAGTGAATCGTTTTTTCATTTAAATAGCAAGCAATAGGAAGTAATTTGTCATCAAGTTCATCATATGTGGTGGGTAGAAATCTGTTGTAACATACAGCTAAGGTACACTGTAATAAGTAGGAATAAAACTAGTTACAAAACCCTGTCTATTGCCCTCTTTGATCACTGTAAGAAAACAGCAATGTACCACAGTGAGCGAGCCCTGAAAATGTGTTCATGTTTAATGAAAATAGAGATTTATTTGTCACAGGAATTATAGTTGCTCCAGACTGTGTTTTATGTCGGTCTCTGTGATGTATTCATGGAAAGGGAAGTGTCTTGGTTGGTATTAAAAAGAGACACCAAGAAAGGGAATGCAGACAAGAAAATAGTGAATGCCAAAGGATATCAACAACAGAAACGAAAAAGCATGGCAGTGCATCAGCTGATATAAAACCGACGGCTAGTGAACAAGAGATTTTTTCACAAGTGGCCTGAGAGGCTGACGCAGAACTAACCTTGCAAACCTCATCCAGCCAGGCATCATGGTGCTGTGTTGTTGTGTGTGTGCATTTGTGCGTGCATCCACGCCTGCGTGCATGTGCATCTGTGCAGAAAGGGACACTGTGGTGTGAGTCATCCAGCAGTGATTGAATTAGCTTAACTTTGGCTGAACACTCAGAGGGAGAAGAGGGACAAGCAGGAAAAGCAGAAGGCATTACGTTACCTCAAGAACTGGTGAACACATCTCGGAGACAGACAGACTGACAGTGGGAATATCACCCAGATCATATTAGAAAATCTGCCAGCCTTATTAAGGTTACACAAACAGCCTGCACACACCCTCTTTGTAATGTGCACAATGCTCACAAAGTCACTTACAGTGATCTAATTGGCTGTTTCTTCCAAAACACATGTCATAAATGTGGAATATTACTACAGTACAGTGTTTTATCATGTGGTTTGTCTTAAGGTTACATGCTCTAGCTGTCCCTAGGTCAGACATGAGGGAGAAAACAGAGTGGAACGAATGCATTAAGTCTGTTTGGGGGCAAGTGAGAAAGAAAAGAAAATGGTGGCTTGATGTTAAAAAAGACAAACTGCCAATTTCAGCAAGTATCTCAAATTTAAACGGGGGCTCTTGAACGTGCATTGCTTCAGCACATGGTGGCTCTACTGCTGGTGTAAACCCCCAGTCATTCAGAAGTAGGTCACACACATTGGGGCAGTGTTTATGTACACCACAATTATATGCAATTATTTACCATCTACTCCTTTTCCTGTGCTTGTGTGCTGTTAAAAATGCTTTAGATTCTTCACAACAGCAATTAATACATTGTTGCTTCATTATATTTCATTTTGTGTCACTGAGCAACAAACATTAACAAAAACTGAGCACAAAAATTGCTCTTCCTAAGCTCTTCAGTTAATTTAATACAAATACCACATTATCTCATATTTACGACTTGCCTAGAAGAGAATACGCCTCAAACCTTAGTCAACATAGATTCACTATCATTAGTTTTAAGTCCTGCCTTCACTTACAGGAAGACCTCTCTGTCACCATGGTTTTCAGATAACTGCCATATCCTGTTTAAAGTGGGAGGCCCTTGGAGGCCTGACAAAGAAAAAAACAAGGGGCCTCACATGCAATCCTACATACACACGTGCACACAAGAACTGTGGGAAACTCTGGAACAATCACAGAAACATCTGTCCCAGATGTTAGACTTCAGATACCAGCAGCGTAAGATAGAGAAGAGGGGGCAGTGAAGCTGTCCACTTCCAGGCAGTGACACTGAGAGAGGACCCCGCCCCATTTACTGTACACACAGGAAGAGGCAACAACATGACCTTCAGGATCCAAACCTGTCCACTTCACCAAATCAATCTGTATTTACAGTAAAATGATGGTTTTAGCACTATGGACTGTGTCTATGTGTTGATATGTGTCCACACAGGTCAATCAAGGGACATTTTAATGTTTTGAACTGACATCCCATTGTGTACAGTCACAAACTGGCTCAATGCATGTGAAAAGGAGGGGAGACCAGTCAAGTTAAAGTGCTACAAAGTAGTTTATTAGAAACAAGCACAATATTTAGAAATTAACATAGAGATTAAATGCATTAGTAGTGAGTGGAATGCATGGATGAGTGAGGAATGTGCAAGTGTTGCAGGCAGCAAAATGTTCAAACAAACCAAAACCTGGACCAAAAAACCTGTGGATCCTAGGAGAGAGGAAGAGACCAAAGGGCCTGGTATTTTTGGGTTTGGGGGAGGCTTAAACAGGCCCTCCTGACTTCAGGCTGCTGCAGGAGGAGACAGGTTAGTTCAGTCAACAGAAAACATACAGTAGGTATTAAGGGTAAAGAGCACAGTGGTTTTGAGCGGAACTTTGTGTCTTTTCTAGAGCAGTAAAACAAGGTTTCAAAAACACTATTTGGGTGGGTCTCAGCACTGTGACTTTCGAGCTCAATCTCTATAACTCAAATGTGGTTGATAGGAAGAAGAAGTATCAACGGAAACAACTGACAGATGCAATATCTTTTCTGATCACTGAGGAAGGTGCTTTACAAACAGGCCGGTTGCTATAACAGTGAGGAAGTACTTTCTTCCTATAGTGGTAAAAGTTTGAAATTTAACATGACTCAAATAGAAATAGCAGTGAAAGTGAAAGTTACAAATATACTTATCTAAAACAAATAGTCATGTAGATGAAGTAATATCTGTTATTTTGAGTTGATTTTAGTTTTAAGTTTAAATAATAGTTCCACATTTTTGGAAAAAACACTTATTCACTTTCTTGTCAGATTTTAAATGACAAAATTGTAATTTTTACATTTAGGTTTTGGTGGATTAGAACAAACAAGATATAACAGTGAGCTTTACAGTAGAATTGCTGGTTGGCACAGAGCCAGGCTAGGTGTTTCCCCGTTTCCATTTTTTACGCTAAGCGAAGCTAACTAGCAATGCGTACATATTCACCATACAAACAGAGTGGTATCAATCTTCTCATCCCTTGAAAAGAGATAGCACATACGCATAGTTCCCAAGATGTTGATCTATTTCTTTAAGCTATAGAAATACATGTGAAACATGGTGAGGATGACTGGTAAAGGTAGTGATGGTTCTTGCCCTGACTTTGGGTTTCTCAAACAGCATTTACTACTTACATACACATCTGTTTCCTGCATGGCGGGAGCTCTAAATGTGTGGTGGTCTCTGAAGGGAGTGTCCTCTCTGTCAGGGCGACCCTCTCGTGACTCATCCTATTGTTCAGCCCAACACTCTTAGTCACCCTTCTCTGAAATTATGAGAAGGTCCTTAGGAATGTTTTACTTCTCTGACACGCACCTCCCACATGTCTTGATTTCAAACCCAATCCTTGGGCCATTTTCTGATCTTTTTGTCATTTCCAGTAAGCTTTCTCTGGTTGGGGTGACTTCTAGCTCACCCAGTAAGAATGTTCACCCCATGTAGGCTGAGTCTTTTGCAGCAGCCCAGGTTCGAATCTGACCTGCAGCCCTTTGCTGTGTGTCAACCCCCATCTCTCTCCCCCTTTCATGTCTATCCTCTGTCACTTTAATACAGGAAAAATCCCCAAAAAAACAACAACAACAACAAAAAGCTTGCTCCAGTAATTGTACAGCAACTTACCAGACTTAGATCTTTATGCAACAGAGCTTGAACCCAGTGAGATATAGTCACGAAGAATGTCCCCCTGAAATAAGCAGTGCAACTTAAACGATAACATGAAACTAGGGGGGTTTTAGTGTGCCGATCTAACAGAAGGGTGGTGGATAAGCAGATCCACTGATCCTTCATCAATAAGCAGATTACTCGTTATCACAAAGAAAGCTCGGGATAGTCAGTCTGCTACAACAACAGACAGTAGACTGATCTGTTGTAATAAAAGTGAAGAATGAAGGATCTTCCTGAGGGAGTGCTGCAAACTTCAAACTTGAATTCTTAAAGAAAAAGATCCGTTAATTTTTGAAGGACACTATAGTACACTTAATAAATTCCGGCTGAATTTTGGATCAATGCATATAAAATAAGGCGCATCTTTTCACTTGATGTCTTTGGTCTGAATATTTCACTATGTTAAAATATTATATAGCTTAAATGTAGACTTGAAACAAGATACTACAGAATATAAAACATGATATAATACCTTAAAGTTACTTCAAATGGGTGTATTCATTTAGTTTAGCCATCTGGGAGTAGCCCAACAAACCTTAGACATAATACTGACGTAAAGATTTTGTGGCAAACATGCAAACAGTTGCCTGTTTACACATCCAGCAGACACAGATCAACATTAGCTTTTATTTGTATTTTTCATGGGGAAAAAAGTCCAAAACTCCACTCTCCTTTTATCCCTGTTTTTGTATCCATAAGCTTAGAGAAATAACCTTTCTTCAGCTATAATTGCTGCACTATTTTCACGGCAGGGTTTGCTAACTTTGACTTGCTGTTTGGTGCTGGATATACAGTATGTTTAACAGAGCTGTTTGAATGACAACAGCTTCCATTGGTAATGCGGGTCATGAAACCAAAACAATGAGCTGAAAGTTGCTAAAACACTCTGTAGAGCTGAAGAGGATGGCAGGCAGCTGTGTGATAACTATCTGTGGGTTTGCCACAAAGAGAGAGAACTCTTTTACGTTACACATTATTCAAATACATATAGTGCTGCTTTAAGGGAAAGAAAGGGAGAACATTTAAGGGGTAAAACAAATAATATGAACACAATTCAGTCATTGCAGCTGAACCCACATGTCAAAGAAATCATATTAAAGGTTTACACTCCAGCAACACTTTATTTATTTAGGGTCAGAAATAAATTATATTGTATTATCGATGGAAATAGCCTCACACAACATATGTTAACATATAAAGTACATGTATTTAACAAAACAGACAAAATACAAATAAATACAATTTACCACAGAACATTTCAAATCTAGTGTTTATCTGTGTGCGCGTGATTGTGGGCACGCGAGCCCTTCCATCCACACCCCGCCCAGCGCTCGAGGAGTCCCCACTCATCTACTTCAGTGATCAGATGAAGAGGAGGAGGAGGAGGAGG
Source organism: Percina caprodes (assembly GCA_013375575.1). Lineage (NCBI taxonomy): Eukaryota > Metazoa > Chordata > Actinopteri > Perciformes > Percidae > Percina > Percina caprodes. Next base: position 8,307,040 of record JABXJD010000001.1, read on the forward strand.
AGGAGCGTTTGCGTGACGTCACAGCACCCTTCCCACCCAGCTTCAATTTACATTTTCAATGGGTCCTGGCTGAGTGAACGTGCGCGTGTACTAGGCACAGCTATTGAGCAGTTTTCAAAATCAGAGTCTTGCAGACACACCTCAAGCATCAAGAAGTGTTCCGGAGACGCACTGATGTGGCCTGAACCACTTTGTCATTTTAAATATTAAACCGTTCGAGTTGGAGAAGTCGCGTCGGGGTCGACTTTGAGGTAGGTGTGTGTGTGTGTGTGTGTGTCTGGAGATCGTTTTTTTTTTTTTCGTGAGGTTGTTTCACGAGTGCACTAACAAAAGCAGCACCTTTTAACTGGGCTGTCTGCTCCCGTCGGCAGAAGCAGCAGGTTTGGTTAAAAAAACAAAAAAAACAACCTGGAAAGTAACAAGGAAAAGAAAAGACCCGAGGAAAGAGAGAATGAGATTGCAAAATACAAACTCTTGTTTCATTGTCTCCTTTTGTTGCGGCGCGTGACTTCAGCCGACGGGACAGTGAAGAACAAACACGTTGAGCATGTTGTACAGCATGTCCAGACTTCACTTACGTTTTCTTTGGAGCAGATACTATTACTGGCAGTTGATACTCTGGTAGAAAGATAGTAGAAGGAAGAAAAAAAAAATGTTATTCCTAGTGTGTCTGAGGTGTACAGAGAATATGTTATGGGCGCTTGTGACATATGTGATATTACAGTTGGCATTGTCTGGACACAATTCTTCTAAAATATAGAGTCACTCTTGTTTTTAAACCAAGTCAAGATTATTAACCTATCCCAAAATCCCATGTTTACCTCAGAGGGCTTTACAATCTGTACAACATAAGGCTTTCTATGCTCTCATTTGTCACCATCGTTTCTAGACCATGTAATTCAAGATTTCTTTATTGTCATACCACAGTACACTGTAACTCTTGAAATGAGGGCCATTTGTGAGAAAAACAACATCAGAAGAGACCATATTTAATGGATGACCTGGATCTGAGTAATACTTTGTGTGTAATAGCACAGCAATGACTGGTGCCTTCTATGTCAAAGCACATGGCTTTCAGTCAGAGCTGACACACTGGCCTGGGTTGTCATGAGGTGCACAGGCCAACTGTCATGTGAAGAGGTGTGTGTGCGTTTGCGTGTCTTATTATTTATTATAGATGTGGCAATAAGTCTTAAACTTAAACTTATGGTGTTTCTTTTTTTAACAGAGTCCTGTGCAAAAGCCTCAGAGAGTCGCTGTCAAACTTTAACAAGACATTACAACAAACAGTGAGCCCTGTTTGTTTAATTTAGCCCTTTAGCCCTTGGGGATGTTTGCTGGGTGGAGGCGGAGAAGCAGCCTGGCAGATATGACTGAGCAACTTCAACATAGTAGTAGTTTAACTATGGTTTATCAGATGGATTCTAGTGATAGGAGAAGTGGCAAAGGCAGGTGGTATGAATGAGTATGTTGTACTGTCTAGGTGCTGAGTTTTCAAGAGTGTGTGTGAGTGTATGCAGGGAGGGGAAAGTTTCATGCACATGTGTTAGTCATTTAGAGGGGAGTTTGCTTACATCTGTCTTCTGATCTTTGAACCCCCTCCTTCTCTCTTCTCTCTCCTGTTTCTCTTACGCTGTGGCTCTTGCTGTGTTTCCCGTAAGGGCTGATTGTGTGTGTGTGTGTGTACAACTGGAAGGCTCTCTGCTCCATTATTATTGCACTCACAGGAATTTAAATATGTGAATGAAATGTCTGAGTTTCCATTCTATAATAGCACGTGTCCATTAGTGGTTCTGGTGTGTTTCTCAGATGTATCATTATAGCGTCTGTGTCCATGTCAAGGACTCAAGCTGACCTCAAGAAAAGCAAGGTATTTGGGTCATGAAGGGGTGTGTGTCCAGGAGAGGTAACCAACCACATGTGTGTTGACAGTGTTATCTCCCACAGACCCACTGGTCTGTCTGTGGGCACAAAACTTCATTACTCAGCAGAACGTACTGATCCTTTAGATCCACACTGCACAAGACACAGTGTTACTGTGTGTGTCATGATCAGGCTCTGTTGCTAGACATTTAATTCAAGAGAGGTGAAAGACTACCTTGTAGTTGTAGTGAATGTTTTTAAGTCTTTTTTCCCTGTAATGAGCCATGTAAACATTGAGTGAGGTTTCAGAGGGTCTCTGTACTGAGAGTGGAGTCCTCATGGTTTTAGCAAACACATCCCCTTCCTGTTCAGTTCTAGCCTGCAGGGATACATAAACTTAAAATTGTGAGCCTATAGGGCTAGGTATTGTTTTGATTAGAAAATAAAAAAGTCAATGCCATGGTTGTGTTTTGACACTGATGCCAAAACAATACTTATTTAATACCTTACTTATGGTGTTGAATATGTTTTCTTCTAAACAATGTTTCCTAATTTAACAAAACAAATACAGAAGTATTCCATGTTTTTTTACACAAACTACACAAATAGCAAGCCAGGCCCTTGCCAAATTAAAACAATGTACAGTTGGAACCATTGCTAACATCATAATTACTAACATCATAATTAATTTTTTTTAAATAAAATATTAACATTCAGACAATTCTATTTTACACAGCAAGTGTCCTACAGTTGAGTGTGGCTGTTGTTAAAAAATATCATAAATAAAATAGGAACTGTGTGGTCACCTCGTCTAAACATTTCCTGAGAGGAGACCCTGAAGACCTGAAAAGAATGTAAGTCAATGTTATAAACACTTTAACATTCAGTTGGTATATGCCGTATGTGAGCATGGGCATTTTTGGTGGGCATTTATTAATCTTGCTAACATGGACGTGTTTTGACAGGCACTAGATGCTTTACTACCCCTCTCCATGCTGACTGAATGAAATATTATGATGCAATGAAGACACAAGTGATGCAACAACATCATATAACAGGACAAAGGATCTGTATACACTGTGCTGTGGTTTTGTTACCATGGTTTTAGGTTATGATGTCACAATTCTGGTGTTGAGTTTCATGAGATGGAGTTGTGTGTGTGTGTGTGTGTGTGTGTTTGCATGTTTGTGAAATGTACTCTTCTGAGGACTGTGTGTCTCTGCTCTTGGTTTCATCAGTATAGGAAATCATTTTATGACAACATAGAATGTTGTCTCCAATTGTTGAAAGGATTGGGTGTGAATGTGCTGCTCTGCTCTCCCTCCGATATGGTCTTCTCTCTGTGTGTCTTGTGATTCATGTAATCTGTGCATTTGTATAATTTGGATCATTAGAGATAACATGCCAGCATGCCAAGCTTTCCATGTTATATTTTTCCTAGAAAGTGGGTGTGTATGTGGAGTTGTACGGCTCGGATTAACTAACTGTTGTGAGAAGAAACCATACACAAAACTACACTACAACACTTTGGAGAGTTGATTTCTAGTCAAGTCAGACAAACTCGCCTGTTGTTCTCCCCATTAGCCTGCACCAACTGTTGATTAAGTTTTAATAGACTCTCACTAGTTGGTTTCCTCCGCTTAGTCTCCTAATAAATGCAAATGACCGCTGTGTGCTGCTGCACTGTGAAATCAATAGCCTTGGCCTATCAGAGCCTCAAATAATAGCAAATTACGTGTGTGTGTGTGTGTGTGTGTGTGTGTGTGTGTGTGTGTGTGTGTATGAAAGTCAGACATGCACAGGCTTGGTTGTATTTGAGCAGGCTGAGGGCTTGATGTTGATTTAAGATAAGCTATGTGTTCCAAAGGCTAAAACAGAGACATGCATACACACCTACAGAGACTCAGCTTCTCCCATTGATTTTCCTGCTGTTATGCTGGAGCTTCAATCACAATAAAGCACCATTACTGTGCTGACCACTTTGTGTAGTCTTGGAGAATGGATGATACACAAATGCACACACTCATACTCTGCCTTCCTCCTGGCAGCTTGTTAGGTTGAAGTATAGAGAGATTTGGAGTCTCAGCGGCATGAATCGGATTAAGCTCTTTGTAAATCAGTATCAAGACATATGATCCTGTCTTATTACAAACGCAAACAGGAACACACGCCCACGGAAGAACAGAGCCACTTCTTTCTGTTACAGCCTGAAGCCGACAGGGCTTTCTGAATACATACCCATACCGGCATTGGAAAGTTTTACAAGACAACAAAATCACATGATTGCCTACTACCCGAACTAAAAGTATGCATGTATTTTGAATCATGTTGATTATAAAGCAAAGAATCAGAGAGAACAAAGAACTTTCATTTTCTCTATCCCTGATTGTGTGTGTGCCCAAGGTAACAGTTGTTATTGGGGTTTTCTCTACTAGCATGTAAACAAAGCCAAGGAGAACCTCTCAAATCCTCCCCGGGTGTAACCCCCCCTCCCCTGGCCAATGAGAATTGAGCTCCCAGCTGGGCTCAGCCAGTAGACGGTGAGGAGGGGCGTGACTCTGCTCCATAAGGAAAGAGAAGCAGTAAAGCACAAAGCTTTGAATCTGCAGCCATAACAAAGACTCCTCCTTTATGACTGAACAGCATTTTACACTGCTGCGCCAGACAAACAGCTGTAGGTTTTCAGCTATATGGCTCTTCCAGCACTAAAGAGACCGATTGAAACTTTAAAAGGCTGATATGTGTGCGCAGTAAATGAGCACATGTTTACATCTCAGCGAGGACAAACCACATGAAACATGCTTGGGCTCTGCCTATAAATTGTCTTCTTAGGGTGTGTCTATCAGTGGTAGTTAAGTTACTAAGCATATTTACGCAAGTATTGTACTTGCAGTACAAGTACAAATTTGAGGTAGTCCTACTTGTACTTGAGTCTTTTCTTTTCATGCTCCTTTCTACTTCTACTCCACTACATTTCAGAGAGAAATATTGTACTTTTTACTCCACTACATGAATCTGACAACTTCAGGTATGTACTAGTTACTTTACAAATTGATATTTGCATACACAAAACACGTTTTTATTAAATGCAATGTTTTATTTTAAATTAAACTACCCAACAATATATAGGCCTACAAGTCCAGCTGAAATGATTGGCCGATTAAACACAGAACTGTATTGATCGTTTCCAGTTTCTAAAATGTGAGGATTGTTTAGCATCGAGGACTTTTAGTTTTAATAAGAAAAGATGAGATACTTTAGTAAACCCACACTAGTGAAATTCCTTTGTAACAGCCGCTCAAAAGAAAAAAAATCACACACATGAGAATAACACAAATACACATTAAATAGACATAGGAACCAATATACAGTACATAATACTTTAAATACATTGTTCTGATGATACTTACATATGTTACTTAAGTAACATTTTCAATGCAGGACTTTTACTTACTTTACTAACAGGATGTTTTTAGACACTGTAGTATTAGTACATTTATTTAAGTAAAGGAACTGAATACTTCTTTCACTGCTGGTGTCTATGTAACCTGTAACGTCTAGCCCAGCGCATATGTCTCAGTCCACCTGTTCTCATCAGGCCTATACATATACATACAGGACCACTTGTCAGTGTCAGCTGTAAGAGAGTATAGACCAGCCTTTTGTATTTGACCGACAGGTGTGACCTCAAACTGAATTCCCCTCACCAATTATTCAGGGCATCTGTTCAGAATATGGTGTGAGTAAGCATTTTGATTTTAACCTTTTTATAGAACAATGCACATAGCACCCAAATGTTTCTGTCACTCGAAGATGTTGAGTGCATGAAAATAGTTCTCTGGCTATGTGTCCCTAAACGTAGTATTTGCTGTTGTGTGCCCCAACTAATAATCACTTTGCAAGTTCATCACATTCCCACGGCGTGACTCAAAAGTGGTGTCTGTGCCCCCCATTCATTCTGTAATCTGCCTCAGCCCGGGGCTCACAAGAGGACCATGCTTGAGCCACTGCATGAAATAACCAGTCATTGTTGAACACAAACTGTCAACACAGGCATGTTAAAATTCAAAGGGAGAGATCACAGATTGACAATTGTGTGTGTCTGAGTAACATCATTTTAACAATACAAGATGTCACTTACCCTTCATCCAAACACATTAGGGCAAATGAACTAACAGATCTGGATACTTGTTTTGCAATCAACTCTTAAAAGCCAGATATAGAAGTAGTCAAACTGTCATTATAATCAGACAAGACCAAATGCAGCATCTGTTGTTATCCCACAAGTGCAAGACACAAAGAGGGATGGGAAGCAACACAGACATAGATCTGAGCCACAGGAGACAACAGTTCCTATCAGATGCCAGAAATACATTAACATTTTACACACAAGCGTTGCCAAAGTGATACACATGCTTTTTTTTCATCTCACTTTTATTAAATGGAAATGACAAGAACTTGCTTGTGCGGAATATAGACATGAGAAATAGAGTTATAAAGGTTCTTCTATTTCGGCCAGTTCTCCATAATTATAATGTCAGGTCAATGAAGGCCTCTGTGTGATGGGGTAGTTCAAACTTTAAACGTGTGTGTGTGTGTGTGTGTGTGTGTGTGTGTGTGTGTGTGTGTGTGTGTGTGTGTGTGTGTGTGTGTGTGTGTGTGTGTGTGTGTGTGTGTGTGTGTGTGTGTGTGTGTGTGTGTGTGTGTGTGTGTGTGTGTGTGTGTGTGTGTGTGTGTGTGTGTGTGTGTGTAATTTTTTTTTTTTTAATTTAAATAATCAAACGCGTAACAAAACAGATTACCTAAACATTAGTTATTTGAGTCCTCACTAAAATAATATGAGAATTCAGTTTAAAAATGTTGTTTGTTTTATTTATCACAACAGAACAGAGGAGCATCAAAATATATTAATGTTCTGATAAATAAAATGTATCAAAATACAAGCTCAAGATATAAAACTTAAAGTCCTTTTGAAGAAAAAGACAATTTAAAAAAAAAAGAAATGTTGTAGAGCGCCCTCTTGCGGACAGACTATGCAACGCCAACTCTCAACCGGTGAAGGGTGTTTTGTCCGTTTTTATTGTATTATTTAAATATTCCTTAATCAGAATCATTTGTCATTATAAAAAATTATGATAAATAAATAAATGTAAAATAAATGTATCGGCTATTATAAATGCCGATACCGATAGTTTGTAAAATGCCTAATATCGGCCTATAATATTGGCCCGCCGATTTATCAGTCGGGCTCAACTGTGTGTACGCCAACACCACTTTATCTGCAATAATCTAATATCAGCTCGGAGGATTTATCAGTCCAGTTATGATATTGAAAACTTTTTACAGTGAACATTGAGGAGCCAGAGAGATGGGAACCAAGTTAGAAGGGGAGAGTCGCAGTGATAAAGATGTTTTGGTATGAATATTACTCCTGGCTGCCAGGCGTAGTAATGAGTTTGGGTGTTTACTTTTTTAATCCTGACACTCTAGAGTTGCCTAGTACTCCCTTAATGACATCAGGGTTTTAAACAGACACACACACATACAGTTCAGCGTAGCTTAAACCTCTCTCACATGATGTACTGTTTTAAATTATCCTTTCATTGTGTGGGTGTTAGTGAATGGGTGTGCATCTGGGCTTTATGAACCCTAAAACCCTGATTGTAAATTCCCATACCCCCGCGTCTCCCTAGTGACATCATCATATTGTGGGAGCGGGGTGGGTGCTTTCGGAGGTCAGTACACAATGAGGCCCTAGAATTCCCTAGCTCCTCTTCTCCTTTGCTCCAGACCCCCACTTCAAGGCAGGAAATACAAAACAGATCTCAAGCCCCAAATTCCCAGGCATACTTTTGAGGAACCATTTCTTTTTCTCCCTTTCTAGTTCAGTCCTCTTTTTCCAAATGCTGTCAATGTTGTATTTGTGTACTACTGTAAATATACTTCATTAAAGATCACATCTACATTTGCTGCTCACGCTATCATCTTCTGTAGACCGGTTGTAACTATACATTTGAGCTATTTTTTTTTTTCTCAGCACTGTTTACAGACAGAAATGTGTCTGATCCTGACTGGTTTATTGTGTTCTTCTTTCTTAGGCTTGTACTGGCAGGTCAGTTTTTCCTAGTGGAACTCACACATTATTTTGCTTACACACACACACACATGCACTGAAAACAAATGTATGTATGTGGGCTTTTTGTTTGAGTTGATAATGACTTTGAATGTCTTTGTAGTTGCAAGTGACAGGAAAATGTCTGTTTGTATTGTTTGAATCTGTGCTCTGGAAAAATGTGCACATATACGTCACGGTGCTGCCCACCGTGATTTATGTGTCGACACAGGGGAGGCGTGTAAAGGACCACGTACACGGGGGCATGTCCGGGAAATGAGCTCATTGTCACTACTGGCTCCTGACACACTGCTTATCCTTCACTTTCTCTGTCACTTTCTCTCTCACACACACACACACACACACACACACACACACACACACACACACACACACACACACACGCTCGCGCTCATCTATATTTGTGCTGTGGTGTTTTAATTAGGGCCTCCCCTATTTATGGCTGAATGGCCGGTTCATTACGAACAAGGCTAGGAGATGCACAGAGAGAGAGAGAGAGAGAGAGAGAGAGAGAGAGAGAGAGAGAGAGAGAGAGAGAGAGAGAGAGAGAGAGAGAGAGAGAGAGAGAGAGAGAGAGAGAGAGAGAGAGAGAGAGAGAGAGAGAGAGAGAGAGAGAGAGAGAGAGAGAGAGAGAGAGAGAGAGAGAGAGAGAGAGAGAGAGAGAGAGAGAGAGAGAGAGAGAGAGAGAGAGGTTGTGGAGGTTGCTTCAGGGGTATTGGTGACGCAATTTCCCCTGAGGGGTAGATCTCCCATCTGTGAATGGAATGGATAGGATCTTGCCCCCCCAAAAAAAAAAAGAGGGTGAACAAGACAAACTATATGGGACAAGAGGGAGATATAGGAACAATAGAGTAAATGGTAAGTTTAGTTTCTAAAAAATGTTACGGAAGTGTTTCATTAAACTATATTGTGGAGTCTGAATCAAAGTCAGCTGATCTTGTTGTTTTATCTTCATATAATTATGCATTCATGATCAGAATATGGGCCATTTATACTTTTCATTGAGCATCTTTTGGTGTGTCAGCTTTCCGAAACTGCAGCTCATATCGAGACATCTAGTTTAGCATTTATTCTCATGGATTCAGGTTAAAAAATGAATTGACTTTGGTTTTGCTCTTTCAAACGTCCAATCCCTTTTTCAGGTGAGTGTCTATGATGAGCATACATCAAACCGGATGCTAAAATGCTGATCAGTCCTTTTGCTAAACCAGAACCCTGCTTAGCTTTGTGCCAGATAGTGTGGAAAACAAATCCTGGCTCGCTCATGATCGAGTGGGTGTGGTCAGCCATGTGTTCACACAACCAATGACTGTAAATGGCCCAACCCTGCTCTGTGCAGAGATCTGGTTTATGCCTGCATCCTGGAGGAGGACAGAGGGGTCAGATGGTGAAACAGGCCAACAGCTGCTCTCCTTGCCTTCATTTTCTCCATCTTCCAAGGCTGTAGCAGGAGGAAGGCCACAGTTGACTTAGGAGCGCTAAACCATGTAATTTCTCAGTTGTGTTTTTTTTTTTTTTTACCATCTTGGCACTGATCCCAACACAAAGTTCTCGACCTCCATGTCAGTAACAATCCACTTTTTTGTAATTGTTCCTCTTTCCTGTAGTATTCCCAGTATTGACCATTTGCTTCCTAGCAGTTAAACAAAAGAAAAGCACTGATAATGGCCAATTTAGGTCATCCATCCCAGTCCCCCATCATTAGCCTTTCTGCCCATCTGTGCTCTTCACTGTTGGGTTACAGGAGGAAGAATGCTTTTCATGCATTGATATCTGGCTCTTTAGCTACTAAATGCTCCACTGTGTTTAGCAGCTTGTCTATTGTTTGTTGCTGAGCAGGTAGCAAATAGTGGGTTCATCTGAGCTTTTTTGCTGAAAATAGCTGCCTGCCCCGAAAACACCGCAATTAGAATGGTGGGAGGGAACTAAAACCTTAAAGTTGTGGGCTGAAAAACAAAAACCTTGAGCAGAAAGAAGTTATAAAGCTTCGTCAAGCTGATGTGATAAGTCTCTGTGGCTTTATCACTACGAGCGACACCTTTTTACATTACACAGTCATTTGATCCATTGCTCCAAAATGCTTTAAGATCCAGATCCAGTTTTTGAGTGTATTTCGGTTGTTAAAAGTCTCTTCAGTTATGCCCATTGGAAGGCTTAAGATGTCAGTATTAGCAGCTCCTTCCTGTTCCTGAATGCTGTGTCACTAAATGCAGTGTGGTTGATGGCAGGACTCCAAGGCACCTTAGAGAAGATGACAGGAAATTGAGAAATGAGTCAGATTATGAATGCAAGTCTTTGTCCATGCTCATATAGCAGAACTGGCTTCGGTGATGCAATAAGTTGGCACCCTTATACTTCTTATCATTCTATCAGCTCTAATGCAGCTTGCCACTGTGGAGGTCACTTTAGCACACACACACACACACACACACACAACATGCTTATCAGACACATTCATTCAATGACTTCCTTTTTTAAAAAGCTTTCCCAAAAAAAAGGAAGCTGCCAAACACACGTCTCGTGAAAAGCAAAGTCTGTGTGTGAGCATGATATGAGTGCTGCATTATTGAAAAGGTTTGTGGATAGTTTCAGTCTCTATGTGGATTTAACTCTCTGTGCTACTTTTTTAGCTTTTCTTTTGGTATTTTTCATAGGTGATTGATCAGATCATTTCTGTAGCCGGCTGATTCAAAAATGTGACATTTCACAGTATATTAAATCACAGTCATACGGTTATGAGGAAGACAGAGAGAGAGTGAAGGGAACAGAGAAAAGCTGTCTTCAACTCCCTCTTCTCTCTTAGACTAAACTCTGACCCAGTTTTTGTCCTTTCTTTTCCATTGTTTCCACCAACCTTCTTATTTTATCCCTGAATGCTTGAGCATGTTGAATCCTCTAAATGCAGAACCCTTTCTCTTGGACATCTTGGAGATTCAGGTCTTTTGAAGGCTCATTAACGTGTGCACGTGCACGTATGGTCGGCTGTTGTCTGTGGTCTAACGGTGTGTTTCCAAAACCAATAAACAAACTTTTTTCAATTGGATTCCTGGAACAGCAGGCGCTGTTGTACCAAAAACACTGACATGCTTGGAAGGTTGCTTCCATTGTACACATTTTGTTGTACAATGTTGCAAATATCAACACATGCAATCGACGTCTAAGTGTTGAAAGTGGCTGTTCATTACACAACTCTGTTGTTCTGAATCCAAATATGGCAAGACACCTGTAGAAATTCAGATTTTGGAACTGGAACATTGGAACATGTTAACTTGCTCTTTAGGTAGTGGACTTTTAATTGATCGTGAAACATGTTATCTTGATATAGGCTTTCAAGTAAAACCAGAAGGGACATTGACTAAAACATGCAGAACTGACAGTGATAAAGCAGACTTTAAGGGGCTCCAGGGCTTCAATTTGAGGTTGCAGGTTCCTTTTGAACTCCCTATGTCACTTCCTCTCTCCCTCGGGGCACAGAGGAAGTAGGAGCAGATGTGTTAAGCTAACGGACACTTTGACAACACTGCCAGTCTGTAAATTCCTCTACCCCCTGCTACCGGCATTAACAGAAACCGCCTTTGATGTACACACAGCACGTGTGTGCTCGCACGCAGCCCCTGTTTTTTTTAGCCAGACGCTGTTCTGCCCACCTCTGCCACCTCACATGCACAAACACTGCACCATATATTGCTGTTTCACAAATTTCACTGTCTGGCATGTTGTGAACAACATTATAGCCAGTGATGTAGCATGTAGATGAAAATGTTAACTAAACTGGAAAAATCTTTTTATTTTTAGCAACTGATTCATGAATATTTTCTTTTCTCAACTTTTAAAATCTAAGATAATGATTTTATGAATTTACTGTATACTGTTAAGATTTGTGTTGGCCACATGAATGAGGCCACAAATGCATCTGATGATTTTTAAAGGTTACTAATCTGAGATTAGAAGGGATTACCTATCACTGTGAGTGTAGATCATAGCCAAAGCAGTCTCTTCATTTGTCAACATATTCCACTATATCCATCAAGCATATTTATTATGTGGTATTTCTCCCTCCTTTGTTCTGCAGTGTGCAGCCACAAACCATGTTTATCTTGGGCGTCTTTGTTATGTAACTGACACGGTTTTGTTCCTGGAATGCAAGAATATGGACCTCTAGTGGTCTCTTTGACTCATTACAGCAATCCTCCATGTGTATGTTTTGATTCTGAGGACACACTCCCACCCCTCCTTTGTGTCTAGCACGTGCAGGAAAATGCTTTTTGAGGTACCCTTGATGAACAAAACACCACTCCATGTTTTTAGTTGCAGGCAAGAGAGACTTGCTCACACGCACTTTTAGAACACGATTGTTAATAAATCTGAGTCATTCCTCAGACTGTGGGAGAAGAAATGCACGTGACTTTGCTATCTGATGTCAGCTAATATGTGTTATTGTGCTATTATACCAATTTAATGCTATTTAAAAAGACCTCTTGTCACCAATTCTATGTGGGTCTATTTTACTGACAAGATAAAATGCCATTAAGCTCCATACCGGGACGAGCAAGAATATTCATTTATCAGTGAAGAATCTTTAGGGAAACATTGGTTATACACTCTTCTTCACCTATAGATGTACATCAAAGGGGAGTGGGTGGGAGCAAAGAGAGAGAGAGAAAGAGAGGGAGGAAGGGAGAGAGCCAGTGTGAGCGTAGCTATAAAACAGACATTGAACTCCAACCAGCTCAGTCGCAGACAGTTGTGCAGCACAAAGCACCTCTCCTGTGTAAGGCTCTGCAACATACTGATAAACAGGACAGCGAGTTCTAATAGCTTTTCCTGGAAAATACATTCTGGATCAAAATAGCAGAGATGACAACAATGTTCAGATGCCCAGTCTTTCCTCATCTGCAGGGTGAGTTAAGCAGAGATTGAATGTGGTGCCTTTTTTTTGTTTTTAGGAGCAGGCTAGATAAAAAAAAGTAGGCTACTCAGCTGTTTTAGACTTTACCAAATATGTGTTAAAATATCTTTTTAGTCAAAGATTATTCTGTTCTCAGTTCAGTTGGTTAGATAGAAACTTTTATCTAAAGATTCCTGATCATTCATTATAATTGACATTATAATCATTCATAAATATAATTTTAAATGCATATTAACCGTGAGTCAGATGCAAGTTGCAATATTTTCATAAAGCAAAGCAGACTGGGACACAGAGGCACTTAACTACTAACTGTGGTGTTATTGAATGTAACCTGTGATAACATGAGGCATTGGTCAGACTTTCTGTGTCCCAGTTATTTCTCCACTTTGAAATTACCCTTTTGGTCAGGATATTTCCACACACAAGCTGATTTGTTTTCTATAGATGGAAGAAATAGTGTGTACGCTGTACTTGTAAAATACTGAAAATATCTAATGAGTTCATATTGAAGCAGTGCGCCTACATTTGGGGGTCATGGATAGGAATTGCTGTGATTGAGGTCATGGAAAACAATGGATTGGACCTTTTATGGTTATGTATTAGCAACTTCTGAAATATTTATAAAACTATGTGCCTGAAAGATATTGACAGTACTGTTCTGATTCATTTATTCATTATATTGCATATGGCTTCTGAAAGGGGAATGAAATGTTTCTCTTTACTCAGTGTGAACAATTATGTAATTCCAGCGCTGAGGCTCATATGACTTTTTTTGAAAGGAGCAGCGGTGAAAGACATATTCATATCCTTTAGTAAAAATACTCATATCACACTGTAAAAAATACTCTGTTATAAGTAAAGGTCATGCGTTACTTAAGAAAAAATATGTCTCATCACTTAAAGTATTAAAAGTAGCAGAAAAATCCTCACAATTTAGAAACTGAAAACAGTTGAAACAGTCCTGTCAGTCAAGTAAGTGTTTAATCAGCTAATCATATCAGCTGGACTTGTTGGCGTATAGATTGTTGGGTAGTTTAAGTTATAATAGCATATCCTATTTTATTGTGTTTTATGTGCAAAAATCGTAATTTGTAAAGTAACTAAAGCTGTCAGATGAATGCAGTGGAGAAAAAAGTACAATATTTCTCATTGAAATGTAGCGGAGTAGAAGAAGAAAGTGGCATGAAAAGAAGTGACTCAAGTAAAGTACAAGTACCTCCAATTTTTACTTAAGGACAGTACTTAATGTACCTAGTTACATTTACACCACTGGGAAAGAGAAATAAAAAAAGATCCCTGAACATGTTTTCTTTGCGACACAGATTTAAATATTTCTTGTATATCTTAGTGACATAGTGGTTAAATTAAAGTGTTTCTGTCGATTCAGATCCGTGTGACCCTGGTCTATCGCTGTCACCGGGAAGGAGTGTCATGGCGGAGCCCGAGTACCTGGAGGGAGACTGTGATGAGCTCATCAAACCCAAGAAGTTAAGCAATCCAGTCAAGAGTTCCCGTAACCACCAGGACCTGCACCGAGAACTGCTCATGAACCAGAAGAGGTCAGGAGACAGACGATAACACCTTCAATACCTTTCTCCCTTTGCCTCTACTTCTTTATTTCCTTTCCATTTTCTGGAAAAACAATTCCCAAGTTACTATTATAGAAGGGATTCTTATTTTACAATTAGCAACTCAAAGTTTTATCATGGTTTAGAGTACATAAAGAAAATTAGATTGGTGTTCAATTCCAAGCCTACGAGTGGAGATAATGGTTCATTCATTTATTGGGTGGTAAAAACTATATTGATGTCCAACACTGTCTGGATTGTCATCATTTCCTTGTTTTGTTACTGGCAAAAACATCAAGTTTGCCCCCATCCAAAACAGATAGAGGAAAACAGCACAGATGCAGGCTAATGTAGTTTACTAATGGCAGCATGACTTAATAAAGTAACCCTGCTACTTTGTTGTGATTGGTCGGATACCAGTGGGTCACTGTAGTCGACTTCACCGAGAGTGGGTTTTATACAATATGTAAAGGTCACAGAGAAATACTGTACAGGATAAACCTGGTCTGGCTGCGGATACCGGATCATCCAACTCTGGATCTGTGTGAGCAACCATGCATCGGTGTGAATGTGCATGCACACTGGGGCTTGTGATCACCCTTTTGACACTAAATGTTTGTATTTTCTCTCATCAAACGGTGGCAGCAGCTTTGTGCCTGAGCTATAAATAGCTATGTAAACACACATGCTGTTGACAGCTGTTACATCACAGCGGTGATGCTCTGTCCTAAACAGGTCAAAGAGTGAGGTGTTTTTGTAGCGATGGTGACAGGACATTAATAAATGATGGGAGAGAGGACAGCGTGGTTAGGGTAAGGAGGCCATAGAAGAAATGTAATACATTTTTTTTTTTTTTAAATAAGAAAGAAATTCCATTCCAAATGCTGTAGAATATTGTTTCTAGTCGTCTAGACGGAAAATGTCCCGGAATACTGTGAGATAAATCTAGTAGGAATTTGGGGGTGAGGGTGGGGGGGGTATACTTGTTATGATTGGGCTTTTTATCATTCACTGGAAGTATAGAAAGCTTGCCTGCATAGTGGATTAGTCACCCTGATGAAGGTGGGTGGGTGGATGGATGGGTGGATGGGTGGATGGGTGGATGGGCTGCATGAAGAGAAAAAAAATGTGTTATGTAATCAAGATTACAAAACCGTTTCTAGCTGAGGGCCTTTCTCTGCCTTTTCTAGCTAAGCTGTGGTGACCCGTCCTACACACACATGACACACACACACACACACACACACACACACACAGAGGTATTTCAGATGCCAAGACTAGTGAAGCAGTTAAGCAGATGGTGGTATTGATGTGTGGGATTTTGAACACACGTTCTTCCTAGTCTGCTAGAGGGTATGCACTCATGGGAGGGGGTCATGGATGGTGGGGGGGTCAGTGTTTATGTAAATGTTGCCAACAATGAAAGGAGAGTGGAAGAAGCATCTTCATGGCCTGTCTTATTGCTTTCAGTGGCCTTGACCCTCCTCTTCCCTTTCTGTGCGTGGTGGTGCTTGAAAAACAGCCCGACGCGGTCCTGCCTGTTACCCTCTGCTCTGCGTCAGCACCTTAAGTGCTGTCATAAGACCTGCACTGTCAAGAAAATCAGGGCATTTAATTACAGCAGTGACTTGAAATAAAGTAGTGCCTTGTTATGAAATAACTCCCACTCCATCTTGGAACACCATAAACTTGGTTATGCAATCTTCAGAATTTAATAATGTATTTAATTAAGACGTTGTTGCTGAACTGCAGGCAGGTAGGCACGCTGTGTTTTCTTTGAAGAACAGACGCAGCCTGTGCACAGCCAGGATTTCATGGCAAGAGGAAAATGAGTAACCACAAGGAGCGTAATCTGGATAAAATGTTTTTTAAATTGAATTAATTAATTAATAAAGGGCAAGGAGAATGTATATTTGACCAAAAGAGCCTCTGTCCTTTTACTGCTCTTGATTATTTATTCTTCTTGTGTGGCACTTTATTGTGCCTCCTTAATCCTTTTGTGTTTTTTTTTATTTATTTATTTATTTATTGGCTTCTGCCTTTTCTAGCTGACTCAACCTATCTGTTCCCCTCTGACATAAGTAGCCCTTCTCCCAAAGCTCATCCTCAGCCCCCACCCTTCTCTCTCATAATTCGGAGGAGGTTGAAGCATTACGTAACATTCGGTATTTTCGCTCTTCTTCGCAAGACACGATCACACTTTACTGATGTCTCTTTTTGAAGGCTGCTGCCCTAACCCAGGCAGTTGTGTAACAATCTCTCTGGTTTCCCAAAGACAAGTTTAAGATGTGGGTTAGTGTATATAGTGTTTTGGCATTTAGGAAGGGAAAGAAAATGAGAAAAGGCCATTGGTCTCAACCCTCATTTCCAAAATCAGTTGCAATGGCCACGACTGTACCACCACATACACAGATTAGTAAATGTGGAACATTCTGTGATTGGGTTTAAAATTAAAACTTTCCTGAAATAAGACCGACACGTCAGATCCAGAACATCTACTACAGATTTACACGTTGGTCATGGTCATCATCTGTTACGCTAGTCTGGCTGTCACCAGACAAAGCCAAGCTCAATAGGTTTGAGATGGCGCATTGGTCTGGGCAGGGCGAAATCAAATCGGAGGTAGAGTTGGCAGGGTCAACCCAGTCTACTGTTATGCATGAATATGAATGCAAATCTCTCTCTGAGTGGGGCCCCGTAGTGTCATCAGAGGTTGTTCATGAAGCTTTATTTTAGTAACATACTGTCTCACTGATTCTGCACAGGGGTCTGGCTCCTCAAAACAAACCTGAGCTCCAGAAGGTTATGGAGAAGAGAAAGAGGGAGCAAATTCTCAAAGCTCAGAAGGAGGAGCAGGAGGCCCACAAGAAGAGGAGCGACCTAGAGATAGAGCTCATGAAAAGACAACAGAAACTAGAGCAGGTAAATGATTGAAAGCATATGTAGAAACTGTCATTTTTGTACTTAGATGGATGCACATTGTTACTGTATCTGATCACAAGTGGGAAAAAACAGTTATTTTACCTTTTTTTTTGACCTTAAGACCTGCAACAAGATGCGGTTTATAGATGCTATCAACAGATTATTGCCTCTATATTTTGTTTAATCTCAATTTGCCAATGTCTGTTCTTGCAGCTGGAGTTGGATCAACAGAAAAATGAAGAGGAACAGGAGAACACCCCTGAGTTTGTCAAGATGAAGAGCAACCTGCGCAGGACCAAGCAGGAGAGTGATGGGGAGGAACGGACCACCTAAAAACCAGCAGGAGTGTCTGGGTCTGGCTGATTGTGCGCATGTTTGTGGAAACGGAGACGTCAGGAGTGTGTACAAAAGAGAGAGTGTGTTGTCTGTGGTGCACAGTGCTGACCAGACCGTGGTCCGAGATGAACTTCCTGGCTTCCCCAACCTAGCTGTTCCACCCCGCAGTGAGGAGAGAGACTTTACAGACTAAAGACCCCCCCTCTGTCTGCCTGCCACGGACTGCCAGCACTTGCCTCTGCTGCCCACACCCATCCTGCAGCACACAGCACCCCCTGCAGGAGGGACCTAACACGGACATGTTACATGTTAAATGCCTTTGAACGTGGGCAAGCAAGCTTCCACTGAGCTCTGATGAAGAACCAACCACACACACACACACACACACACACACACACACACACACACACACACACTCACACACACAAGTTTTAATCCCATTTATTTTCCCTCCTCTCTCCTCAGCAAGCTGTCGTTTCTCTTTACTGTTATCAATGTTGTCGTTGTTGTTGTTGTTGTTGATGTTTTTTGTTCTCATCTTCAGAATCAAATAAGGAAAAGTGGACACTGGACTCTTGAAGCTGTGTAATGTAAAAGCCAAACAAACGTGCTTTTGTTATTTATGTTTGTAGCTTTTAGCCCAAGAATAGGGAAGGACACTTTTTAGTCGTTCTGTATTTTAGTTTGTTTTACAGCATAGTTTATGAAGCCAGAACAGGACAAAGGGAGTGTGTGGTTGTATGAAACACTCACGTTTGCTTTATTATTTTTTTTAAATTCTAAACATGCCATTTCCTCAGCTAATGCAATTTGGAGCAATAGTAGAACTCCCGGGCATGAGAGTGAACTTTTCTCTATATATTCTGTTGTTTTTTTATAAATAAAAGTGTTACTACTAATTTAAGTTTTTGTTAGGTTGGTCAATAAGAATAAGCCCTGAGCCCTGTATGATCAGACTTTACTTTTATGAACAAAAGACTTACAGCTACAGGTGGAAAGCTTACACATATAGGCAACCTGTCAACAAAATATATACATAATACATCAGTATTTTGTCTTCACTGACAATGGAGCCATGAATGTGCAGACAGATAACGTTAATCAGTGAATCTGAAATAAAGTGGCCATTATCTGCAAAAAAAAATTAACAATGTAGCCATTACCATACACACATTCCAAAATGGTTACACAATGTAAGAAACTGTGATAACTTTGGATGTTAATGTGCACGTGCAGTGTTTATTTAAATACTACACACAATAGTATTATGGGTCTAACAATCTGGTGTGTGGGTCTCCAAGAGATGATAGCTATTATTCTAAAGGGAAGAATCAGATTTATAACATAACCCTGTGTTCTTTACCAGAATCGTCTTTTAAATAAACATAATGTTAACATGTTCCATTTATTTTTCTTTATTTTGTGTGCTGCTAGAGTCTGAATTTGTGGATTTATTTTCTAAATGGAACGTAAAATAACCACAAAGCAGTGCGCCTATCAGTCAGAGTTTATTGCTGTGATAAGATCATCTTATTTAGTCCGAAGCTGATGTTGATTTCCCTCAAAAACTGCAACAGCAAAATGTCTAGTAAGTAAATATTTGGAACAGAAACGGGGTGAGGCAGTTAGGTTTGCACTGTGTGCACATAACACGTTTTGGGGAAATTATCAAACTGACACCGGTAATAAAAGATTTGTTAGATGAGAGGAATATAGTGTGCTTAAATAATTGTAGTAAAACGGATAGATACAGGAAATGAGCACATATTTGTTCTTACATTAGATTCTAACAATATATGTGACTAGAAAGTATACAGAAGGAACCGTAGGTCGTGAGCATTATCTATCCATCCTTGTGTAAAATAAACATTGATGCATCAGTAACTGAAGTGGACAGAGGTGGAAAAGTTTAAGGGAGCTAGTGATAAATATCTTAATCAGAGTAATGGTTATATGACTACAGAAACTTTTGATAAACTAAGAAAGGGGATTAAAACAGCTGCACTCCCTAAGTGTGTCCATCCTAAGATCCATCCCTAAAAGTAAAGGTACGTGTGTATATATATATATGTGTGTATATATATACAGGTAAAAGCCAGTAAATTAGAATATTTTGAAAAACTTGATTTATTTCAGTAATTGCATTCAAAAGGTGTAACTTGTACATTATATTTATTCATTGCACACAGACTGATGCATTCAAATGTTTATTTCATTTAATTTTGATGATTTGAAGTGGCAACAAATGAAAATCCAAAATTCCGTGTGTCACAAAATTAGAATATTGTGTAAGGGTTAAATTTTGAAGACACCTGGTGCCACAAAGTAATCAGCTGATTAACTCAAAACACCTGCAAAGGGCTTTAAATGGTCTCTCAGTCCAGTTCTGAAGCCTACACAAACATGGGGAAGACTTCAGATTTGACAGCTGTCCAAAAGGCGACCATCGACACATTGCACAAGGAGGGAAAGACACAAAAGGTTATTGCTGAAGAGGCTGGCTGTTCTCAGAGCTCTGTGTCCAAACACATTAATAGAGAGGCAAAGGGAAGGAAAAACTGTGGTCAGAAAAAGTGTACAAGCGATAGGGATCACCGCGCCTAGTCAAGATTGTGAAAAAAAGATTCACAAGGAGTGGACAGCTGCTGGAGTCAGTGCTTCAAGATCCACCACCAAGAGACGCTTGAAAGACATGGGTTTCAACTGCCGCATACCTCGTGTCAAGCCACTGTTGACCAAGAAACAGCGCAAAGCGTCTCACCTGGGCTAAGGAAAAAAGAGCTGGACTGCTGCTGAGTGGTCCAAAGTCATGTTTTCTGACGAAAGCAAATTTTGCATTTCCTTTGGAAATCGAGGTCCCAGAGTCTGGAGGAAGACAGGAGAGGCACAGGATCCACGTTGCCTGAAGTCTAGTGTAAAGTTTCCACCATCAGTGATGGTTTGGGGTGCCATGTCATCTGCTGGTGTCGGTCCACTCTGTTTCCTGAGATCCAGGGTCAACGCAGCCGTCTACCAGCAAGTTTTAGAGCACTTCATGCTTCCTGCTGCTGACCTGCTCTATGGAGATGGAGATTTCAGGTTCCAACAGGACTTGGCGCCTGCACACAGCGCAAAATCTACCCGTGCCTGGTTTACAGACCATGGTATTTCTGTTCTAAATTGGCCAGCCAACTCCCTGACCTTAGCCCCATAGAAAATCTGTGGGGTATTGTGAAAAGGAAGATGCAGAATGCCAGACCCAAAAACGCAGAAGAGTTGAAGGCCACTATCAGAGCAACCTGGGCTCTCATAACACCTGAGCAGTGCCAGAAACTCATCGACTCCATGCCACGCCGCATTAATGCAGTAATTGAGGCAAAAGGAGCTCCAACCAAGTATTGAGTATTGTACATGCTCATATTTTTCATTTTCTTACTTTTCAGTTGGCCAACATTTCTAAAAACTCCCTTTTTTGTATTAGCCTTAAGTAATATTCTAATTTTGTGACACACGGAATTTTGGATTTTCATTTGTTGCCACTTCAAATCATCAAAATTAAATGAAATAAACATTTGAATGCATCAGTCTGTGTGCAATGAATAAATATAATGTACAAGTTACACCTTTTGAATGCAATTACTGAAATAAATCAAGTTTTTCAAAATATTCTAATTTACTGGCTTTTACCTGTATATATATACAGTACTGTGCAAAAGTCTTAGGCAGGTGTGAAAAAAAATGCTGTAAATTAAAAATGCTTTCAAAAGTATAAATAATTGTTTATTTTTATCAGTTTACAAAATCCAAAGTGAGCGAACAAAAGAAAAATCCAAATCACATCAATATTTGGTGGAACTACCATTTGCCTTCAAACCAGCATCACTTCTTATAGGTACACTTACAAAAAGTCGGGCAACGTTAAGGATCGTAGACGCAGTGGTCAACACATCATGCTTATTTCCCTTCAAAATCGAAAAAGTCCAGTTTGCAAGTTTGGGGATCCATTTCTGCAAATGGAGTTGGAGATTTGGTCAGAATTAATGGTGTCCTCAATGTTGAGAAATACAGGCAGATACTTTGTGTTGTGGTACCGCCAACTCAGGCATTGTGAACGCAGCCTTAAGTCTGATTTACAGTAAGGAAGTCAGAATCCATCATGCAATACCATCAGGAAGGCATATGATTGTTGCCAAATTTATTCTGCAGCGGGACAACAACCCCAAACATACAGCCAAGGTCATTAAGAACTATCTTCACTGTGAAGAAGAACAAGAAGTCCTGGAAGTGATGGCACAGCCCCCACAGAGCCCTGACCTCAACATCATCGAGTGTGTCTGGGATTACATGAAGAGACAGAAGGATTTGAGGAAGCCGACACCCACAGAAGATCTGTGGTTAGTTCTCCAAGATGTTTGGAACAACCTACCAGCCGGGTTCCTTCAAAACTGTGTGCAAGTGTACCGAGAAGGATTGATGCTGTCTGCATTCTTAGTTTACAGCATTTTTCCCTATCTGCCTAAGATTTTTGCACAATAGTGTATACTGTATATAGTACAAGCCAAAAGTTTAGACACACCTTCTCATTTAATGCGTTTCCTTTATTTCCATGACTATTTACATTGTAGATTCTCACTGAAGGCATCAAAACTATGAATGAACACATATGGAATTATGTACTTAACAAAAAAGTGTGAAATAACTGAAACATGTCTTATATTCTAGTTTCTTCAAAGTAGCCACCCTTTGCTCTGATTACTGCTTTGCACACTCTTGGCATTCTCTTGATGAGCTTCAAGAAGTAGTCACCTGAAATGGTTTACCAACAGCCTTGAAGGAGTTCCCAGAGATGCTGGCCCTTTTGCCTTCACTCTGCGGTCCAGCTCACCCCAAACCATCTCGATTGGCTTTAGGTCCAGTAACTGTGGAGGCGCAGCACTCCATCACTCTCCTTCTTGGTCAAATAGCCCTTCCACAGCCTGGAGCCTGTTGAAAAATAAATGATGGTCCAACTAAACGCAAACCGGATGGGATGGCAAGCCATTGTAGGATGGTGTGGTAGCCATGCTGGTTCAGTATGCCTTCAATTTGGAATAAATCCCCAACAGTGTCACCAGCAAAGCCCCCCCACACCATCACACCTCCTCCTCCATGGTTCACGGTGGGAACCAGGCATGTTGAATCCATCCGGTCACCTTTTCTGCGTCGCACAAAGACACAGCGGTTGGAACCAAAGATCTCAAATTTGGACTCATCAGACCAAAGCACAGATTTCCACTGGTCTAATGTCCATTCCTTGTGTTTCTTGGTCCAAACAAATCTCTTCACTTGTTGCCTCTCCTTAGCAGTGGTTTCCTAGCTGCTATTTGACCATGAAGGCCTGATTAATGCAGTCTCCTCTTAACAGTTGTTCTAGAGATGTGTCTGCTGCTAGAACTCTGTGTGGTATTCATCTGGTCTTTAATCTGAGCTGCTGTTAACTTGCGATTTCTAATGCTGGTGACTAGGCTGAACTTATCCTCAGCAGCAGAGGTGACTCTTGGTCTTCCTTTCCTGGGGGGGTCCTCATGTGAGCCAGTTTAATTGTAGCGCTTGATGCTTTTTGCGACTGCATGTGGGGACACACAAACTTTTTGCAATTTTCCGGACTGACTGACCTTCATTTCTTAAAGTAATGATGGCCACTTGTTTCTCTTTACTTAGCTGATTTGTTCTTTCCATACAGTTGTCCAATAGGGCTGTCGGCTGTGTATCAACCTGACTTCTGCACAACACAAATGATGGTCCCAACTTCATTAATAAGGCATGAAATTCCACTGATTAACTCTGACAAGGCACACCTGTGAAGTGAAAACCATTTCAGGTGACTACCTCATGAAGCTCATTGAGAGAACACCAAGGGTTTGCAGCACTATCAAAAAAAGCAAAGGTGGCTACTTTGAAGAAACTAGAATATAAGACATGTTTTCAGTTATTTCACAATTTTTAAGTACATAATTCCACATGTGTTCATTCATAGTTTTGATGCCTTCAGCGATAATCTAAAATGTAAATAGTCATGAAAATAAAGGCAATGCATTGAATGAGGTGGGTCCAAACTTTTGGCCTGTATATATCAATTATTAGTACTGTATAATATGGAAATAAAATTATTAGATGTGAAAGAGTATGATATGCAATGTAAAGAGATGCTTCTGATATATCGAATGGGAATTGGAATTTTTTTAAGGGAACTCCAATAAGTATGTGGTAGAAAACTACACTATCTCAATTATGATAAATGATAGGGTATTTTTTATTTGCAGATTATGGGGCACTGTGGAAAAGAGGGAACCATTTGGGTCATCAAGAAATTGACAAGGAGAAGTGTGGGGGGAGAAAGGGGGATTTATTTTCTCAGGATTAAAAAAAACAAAGGTAATTTTCTTCACAAGAGTAACATTGGAGAGAATAGCGGACAATGTAGGAGTTAACTAATTCCAGGAGATGGCAGTAATGCAACACTAAGGATGCCAGCTGCGAAGAAGCTCATTGGAGGGCAGTAAAGAGCTAACTGATACTGATATTCACGAAAAAGAATTCCACCCTTCCCTCATCATCAGTAAGCGACAAAGATGGCCGCATGTGGGCTATTTCGCTCCCTTTCTTCCAACTTTTTCACAGTTTTGCCTTTACTTAACCGCTCGGTACCTCTTTCACCGTTGCGGCTGGCATCTAATGCTTACTTTGGAAGAACACTAGCCACTTCTAGTCGATTCACAGCAGGTATTCCCTCGTGGATGTGTTGTAGTGTAGCATGTTAGCTTACCTTTTCGGTAGCTAGAGGGTAATGTTAACATTAGCTAGCTAAAGAAAAGGACACCAAAGCTCACAACGCTGCTGCCTGCCTGTCTGTCTGTTTTTCTTCTGGTTGTCACCCTTTACAAAATACTACAAACTCTTCCAGTGGAAGGCTTTTTGTATTTCTGAGTCTGTTGTGTTATCTTGCAGCACTTAAATTCACAGACAAGCACGAATGGATTCGAGTAGAAGACGACGGAATTGGGACTGTCGGTATCAGCAAGTTTGCGCAAGTAAGTTTCATTGCCGTGCGCGCACTCACACACACAGACATGATCACGTACATGCGCAAGCACACAAAGTTTACCTTTTGACCTTGCTTTTTGCCCTTTGCAGGAGGCTCTGGGAGATGTAGTTTACTGTGGTCTGCCAGAGGTGGGAACACAGCTGGCTCAGCAAGGTATGAAGTTCAGGGCAGTGTGGCTCAGGCTTCATCATTACAGTACACACTTGTAAGGTGAATCTTGATCTTGTGCATCTTATTCCATGGCGGTGTAGAGAAAATTCAAACGTTTAGCTCTATAGTTAGTTGGTACTAATAGCCTGCAACAAACATGTTTTGATTTGACTCAAGCTTTCTTGATGGCTACAATACAATGATTTAATACGATTTCCTGAAAGTATCTGAGCAAAACAAACAATTATGCCTCTACGCTTTTGATCAACATGCTATTGGTTGTCAGATTTTATCAGTATTATCCCAGTTATTACTTTATAGATAATAATAAGGTTGCTTGCTTTTATTGCACAGGCTTGAAAACTCAATTTCCTGTATGAAGTGCTTTTTTCTTGTTTTTAAAATCTAATCTTGTCTCAGTTCTGGGTATTAAAAATTACATGTAGGATGAGTTTTGGTCTCAATATAATATAGTTTTTCTAATTCAACAGGCCTTGCAAAGCATGATGTAGTATTAATAACCAATCAATCTGCATTTTCTGCCTCCCCTCAGAAACAGTTGTTGAGAAACAAGCAATTGTTCAACTACTTTTGATTCTTTCTTTCGCTATACGATTATCATTTTTTTCATTTTGTTATAGCATGCATTTAGCTTGTAGCACCTGTTTTTGGCAGAACATGTATTGTCATCATGCCACAAAAAACCTTCATTAATCAAGATCAACATAATTTAGCTATATCTGTGCCTTCTGTGTAGTCATACTTTAGAAATTATATAACTGATTCACTTTTCTCTAACATCTACTGCCATAGATGAGTTTGGAGCTCTGGAAAGTGTAAAGGCTGCCAGTGAGCTGTATTCCCCTTTGACTGGAGAAGTTGTAGAGGTCAATACACTACTGGCAGACAACCCTGGTCTGGTGAACAAATCATGCTACAAAGATGGTAAGCACACATACAAATACATAATCCAGTCCATGTAGATGTTGCTGTTATTTGCTGAAGAAATTGGAAAGGGGAAGAGGTCAAATATACATTAGACTATTGGGAAACTTAAACAGGAACAGAGTTGTAGGTAGGGGTAGGAATCTCTGGACACCTCACAAGTCCAATTCAGAGGCCAACAATTCGGTTCTAAACCAATTATCGATGCAAACATTTTTTATGTACGTTTCCATGGGTGATTTAAAATATAAACACATAAATCTGAGTTTGTTAGATTTTGACATTTACAGTATTTGTCACACACAAGTTTTAATGACATTTTTTTTTTTTTAGTCTATTGGGTTTTTATTTTGTAGTCATTCCATGCTTAAGCCTTAAACATGCTCATGAAAGTCACCTTCTCTCGTTTGGGGGAAAAAAAAAATCAGAATCGATCATCAAATCGTTCTAGAGAGAATTACGATGCATCTAAGAATCAATTTAGTTGTAGGTAGGATTATGTTTGACTCTTTAGAGTCATTTGTGCAGTTTGTACATTGACACCAATTTACAGATTCATTGGACTGTAGATTGGTGTACCTTGTACAACCTGGTACATTTCTTTATATTTCAAGTTGAACCATCTTTATTCTATACCTAAATAATATGTGGCTTGTGCTAAATTGGCTAAAGTATGCAAAAACACTGATGTGTTAATTTATACCTTAACCTGATGTTACCCTTTCAATATAGGCTGGCTGGTGAAGATGACCATTGGCAACCCTAAAGAGCTTGATGCTCTAATGGACGAAGCAGCCTATGAGAGATACATCCGCTCCATTGAGGACTAACCCAACACCTCCTAATAAGTGCAATGCTCCCTCTCTCCTTTTTAAAACAACTGGCAGGGAGCTCGACACGTCGTGCCTGTGTCAGCTACAACTCTATGCTTAGCATCCACCAGTGGAGCTCAGGAGCTTCAGATTGCTGACCTGCCAGTGTTGTAGAGCTGTGAACATTAGAAATCCTTTATCTACTGTTAAAGACTGACTCTAGGGGACCTGTCAACCTGGACTGACTAAACATCCAATGTTGAGTTGTTGCAGCCTCAAATCCCCAAACAGAAGAGACTGAGACACGGTCACTAGAACAGTTTACACACATTTCAGTCAAAGAAAAACTTGAATTTCTGTTGTAGGACATTGTTAGACTTAAAAAGCACTTTGGACTTTATGGTATTAATCATGTTGGTCTACACTGCATGTATGACCGCTAAACTGTAGACATGGGACCGGTAAAATAGATAATAAACATTTCCTAAGACATTGCATATTCTCATTTTTTTTATTTCCCAAAGTTTAGACTTTACATTATAAAATTAGGCAGTATTTAAAAAAAAAAAAAAAAGTCTACCAGTGAAATGTAATCCCGTCAGCTCCTTCAACTTTTGCAAGGCTTACCACAATGCAGAACGTGACTGCCAAGTCAGTACACAGAAAAACAGCCACCCAGTTGAATGCTGCCTGCAAGTGACTGAACAAGATATTTGCTATTACACAGGTATTGAACAGGTAATACACCTAGTCAGCATCACATAAAATAAATGCTATTCCCATATTTTGTCAATTGCATCACTTAACAGTTTCAGTTGACTCACACACGCATGCACATACTTCCAGCCTAAAGTTAGAACCCTCTATACAAAATGTAGCCTCTGAACCTAAATTAAAAACAGCAGATTGGAGTTTGTAAACACTAAAGTAGAAATCTTTTTTTTTAAATGACCTAAAATACACCAAATGACCTCAGTTTTGTGTGTTTAAAAATGCACACAGACTTTTATGAAAGGAGGCTGCATTGGCATCAAATATTTTGCTGACTCAGACCAATGTTTTTCACCTAGGCTGGTCTAATGTGCCTGATATCAAGACAGAATTGTCAAGTAGTTACTCTATTTACATATTCATCATTTGACTCTGAAGTGGGTGGATTCAAAGGCAATGGTATACAGTACTACCTGAGATTATACAGAATACTTGATGTACAGCATTTTGCAACTCTGGCAAACATGTCTCAAGACAAATGCATGTTTCTCACTCTATCCACAGCGTTGTCCTTTCCCTATCTTTGCACTTTACTTGTGCATTTTACAGCTAGAAACAGTCTAGTCATTTACAACCTGTAAACCTTCAGTCTTGATCTCTGGTTCACTTGAGTGAGGAGACTGCCCCATCAGGTACTATAGAAAACCTGTCCTTGGATTTTGGAGTTTGTCTGGCCCTGCCCTGAGGTGCAGGAGGCTGAGGGAGCCCATCGATTCTGCGATGATCCCGCTCCAGCCTCTCCTTTCTTTAAACTCCCTTGTACATCACATTTGCAGTAAAGTCTCTCTCATTAAGGAAATAAATGGTGTAATCCCTCTTGTGGCTTACGTATCCTTTTAGAACAGCATTGTAGGGATTTATGGGGGCATCTGGATCTTTTAGCTGGTGTTTGAACTCCATGTGGGTGATATCAAGCAATAGGAACCGCTTACCTTCTGTCACCGCACTGCCATCCTAGTGTGATGAGCCCAGAGACTAGGCAGAGGCACCAAGTCACACCCTGTGCACTTGTCCACATACCGTTCATACTCTTTCTGCACCAGAGCTACATCTTGCAGGTAACAACTCCTCCACTCCTCCAGGTCTGTAACTTAGCTCAGGATATGTCTGACAAAACACTACACCTAAGCAATGAGGATAGCAAGGAAAGGAGATAATATGGACTTGTATACTGTAGGTTTCAAAACAAGTTTTATTATTTTTAATTGTTTTTGGACTAAACATAACTTTCACACCAGCACGTTGGAGCACGGATGCAGGACATTTCCCGGGTTTGTGAATAAACTCATTAGGCAGCTCTGCAAGTTCAGGACCCCATTTCCTAACATAGCTGCCGTAGGGGTCACAGGTCATTGATGCATCAACGGGGTGCATGACAAAGTTCCAGTGATCCAGGCCACCCATGCCCCCATTCTAGGTAGTTTTTTTCTGTATT
The DNA here is from genome assembly GCA_013375575.1 of Percina caprodes. Classification (NCBI taxonomy): domain Eukaryota; kingdom Metazoa; phylum Chordata; class Actinopteri; order Perciformes; family Percidae; genus Percina; species Percina caprodes. Next base: position 8,335,947 of record JABXJD010000001.1, read on the forward strand.
TAGCCAGAACCAAAAACGGGGACTGTCCCCTGAATCCGAGGATCATTTGTAAATGATAGGTATTTGCAAAATACCTACATCACATATGTGATAGTCTGTAAAGTCAGATATTTAAGTTCAAGAAACAATATGATTATATTATTAGAGTCTACTTGAAGCGTTTTATATTTGTCTCTCTCTCTGTCTCTCACACACACACACACACACACACACACACACACGGTACTACCACGTTGTTCTGCATCCATCTCCTACCAGCCCTTGACATTTAGCAGCCCCACTCCCAACACACACACACACACACACTAGGGTTGCACGATATTGACAAAATGTGATTTTGCAATATTGATATGAATTCCGATATTTTAAAACGTGAAATTACAGAATCGATTCATAACAAATTAAACAAGTTTTCTTACAACAAAAGGTTTATTTCAACTGGAAGTCATATTGGACTGGTCCAACATGAATAAATAAATAAATAAATAAATAAGGACCATGTCTCGTCAGCGGCAGTAGGCAGTAGCGTTCGATGCGGCGGCTACTCTTTATATGTCTACGGGTGAAGACAAAACACACAAACAGACACACAGGGAAAAAAGGGGAGGGAAAAACGAGCAGGACAGGAAGACTACAGCTGACCATAACAATAGTAACAGTTAACTGCAAGAAATATTAAGAGAATTTAATTGAATCTGCTATCTGAGTATCAACGACTTTAAACTATGAAAAGACCTTGGCGTAATACTAAACTCTTCTTAGTGTCCCTGCTATATGAAAGCTTAATTGTGTTTGGGTGAAAATGAAAACTCATCTTCTGTTTACAGAAAGAGACGGGCAATAGCTGTTTCACTTTCTGGTCAAGTGATGAGAGACGTATTATACATTAATACGGAGCCCTGGAAGTCTTTAAAGTTTATATTTTGCGCACACGCTATAAGATTTATCTTTGAGCACAGTAGCCTACATGTGTGTTTTGGGCAGCACAATAAACTTTATTTTAAAAACATATTGTTTGGTGAAATAAAATCGAAAACTGGACTGAAACTGGTTAGAAGAAGAATTTATTTTGAAATATTGTTCCAAAAATGTTTTTTTTATCATCACTGTTTAGCCGGATTGTGGCTGATTCGCATTTCCCATATTCTCACGCACGAGTTTGTGTGCCTGTGCGCATGCGTGGTTTGAAATGGAACGCGTTCAATGACGTCAGTGGCATGACCCGTTCGATGGAACGCTGGCATGACATCACTGACATCAAGGCATCAAACCTCTTTGATGCCTTGATGTCAATGATGTCATGCCAGTGACGCTGCATCAGTTTGATTCTAATACCAGCCTTTAGTTTTCACTCTTGACAAGTGACCTGAAGACTACATTCAGAAACCACAGTGAGGATCAACAAACTACTGAATTATACACAGAAAGTTAAAAAAAAAACAGAGCAAAGCAGCGTCGTAAACGAAAAATCTCAAACATGGACAAATCCGGATCTGAGATGGACAACAATGTCCGTATCACACCAGAGGATCTTCTGCCCATAGTAAACAAATGTTTTGAGAGAATTTCTCCAGCACAGTGGAGCATGATAGCTGCAGATACGTGGGACTCAGACACACAAGCTACTCTGACTGATATGCTTACGGAAATCGTGCAGGTGCTCTCCACAGACGTCCTGAGAAATGGAATACCAATGTGTCAGCGCATCCTTGAGAATAAATCTCAGGCTGATATTATTGCACTTTTGAATACCTTCATCACTTGCATAGGAGACTCCATCCATGGTAGCTTTGCTGCAGCTTTTCACGTCCCACAAGACAAATGTGAAAGTGCTGAGAAGCTGGCAGCACTGGTCGAGAAAGAAGTTGCACTAAAGGTACACTTTGCTGTATCGGTGGCCATGGACAGTCCTGTTTGGCCATCAGAGCCCGTCGTTTTTGTCAATGGCTCCATGTCCAACACAACATCGCTTCGTTTTATGGTGTTTCATGCTAAAAAATGCCTTAGAAGATATTTAGGTAAGCTGAACTCCCAGTGCCTGGGACTGTGTTTGCCGAAAGAAAGCACTGAGCCACAAAAAAGCTCTGAATCTGCAACAGAGATGGAACCGGAAGAACCAGAGAAATGTGAATCATCTCAGAGCATTACATCTAGGATCTCTGTCCCCTCAGCAACAATTGCTGTGAGTGAAATCCTCGCCAAATGGTCTGGCGAGGCACCAAATATAGAAGAAGAGGATGAAGCCGCTCTCCCGCCTCTCAGCACCTCTCTGGATGCTCATTTTGCAGCGTCTAAAATTGTCAACACCATAATTACTGACATGAATGACAAAGACTATGGACATGTCCCTGACGGCACAGAGAAAAGCAGCTCATCTGGACCTCATTTTGATATAACGTTAATACTAAATGAGGTAAAAGACTTCTTTGCCTCAAAGGCCGCACCTTCAGAGAATACCGCCAACGCCAGCCAAAACGTTCGTTGCAAGTTTTTCCAAAAACAATTTGAGAAAATGAAGACAGAGCTGAACAGCTTGTTTACAACTAAAGACACAGGCTTCGTTGTGAGTCTGAAACCGGATTCAGGGTTCTCTCAGAATAAAATCATACAAGATTGTCACTCTGTCGAAGACATTCTCCCAGGAGCTGTACCGGAGTCTACCACACCCACCCACGAAGCTGCTCGTCTGACCAGCAGGCAGAAACTGATCACTGTGAGAAAGCAGTCTTCTTCAGTAGATTATGAGACCATCAAAAGTGATGTTGACAGCTTGTTTAACCAATTAAACCTACCACAGAAACCTGCAGCAAACGGCAGCAAAACACCAGATACTTCTACGTCAAATGCCATGTTCAGGAAGTTCTCAAAGGAACTGACTGATAAAATGTACCACCATCTGATGACTGGCCCAACATATCAGATTCCTATGGTTGAAACGGAGAGATGTCTCTCTGACTCTGTCATCTCTGGGATCAGAAGAAAGTCTCACCATTCACCTGAAGTTCTATATGTCATGACAGAGGACGCAGTGGGAAAGTTCTTGCAGCAGGGCCTGCTCTGGTTGGAAAAGGACTCATCAGAAAAAGCAAGTCGCAGTGATGAAGTCTGTGGTGCTCTAACTGACATCCAAAACGTAATCGCAAAAATGCTGACACAACCCACAGACAAAAACGACAAGCAGAAGTCCCCTAAAGCCAGCGACAGTCAGCGTCAGACACCTTCTCGTTCAAGTCAGGCATCAAACGCTAATGATGCGACACTATCTGAGTACATCTGCAATGATGATGATGATGATGATCAACAATTTGAATGTCAGACGCCACGTGGATAGTGTAAAATCAATTTCATGCAATGTGGATCCAAGAGTCGCAACTAATGAATTGTCCTCTGCGTTTTTACCGGTCTCTGACCCCAGTCAGACGACACGCTCCGAAAAGTCAAATGATACCTCATCTTCTAAAACAGAGAGGTTGACCGACCTCTTAATTGCTGCTCTACTCATGAGACTTCTCAAAAAAGTCTCTCAGAGGACCAGAATGTCCCTGCAGCTGGCAGACATCGACGCCATCATCAAACGTCTGTCAGAGAAGGTGCAGAAGGAAATCGACATCCCTGGACCTGCTGTCATAAAAAACACAAACATCTTGATAAATGCACACAAGACGATGTACATAGACCTTGAAAAGGAGTTTGGTTCTCCAAAAAGGCTACTGAAGGCTGCAATGGCATCAAACGATACATCTTTTGATGATGCTGTTTTGAAGAATCTGAAACGCCATCTGAATATCCTCCTCGATCCGCGGCCGAAGAAGTTTGCAGCTGTGAAGTCTGCGGTTGTTAAGTTTTTTACAACAGTGGGAAACCTGTTAATCAAGCCCTGTAGGGGTTTCCCGGGCTGCAGACCCAAGCAGTCTTAAAGCATACTGCATTTGTCTTGGGTATAATCTGGGTGCTCCAGATTACAAGCAAAAAACAAAACAAAACATGGCAGCTGTACCTTGAGGCATACTGTATTCATCTTGAAGGAAACGATTTAATAGGTCACACCTTCCATCTCAACGGACTTGTGATAGGTCCAATGAGATGAAGGGTAGTGGTGATTTTATAACAAAAACCTAAAAAATCTTTTCCTTCAAGATGAGGGCCATGAGTGGACCTTTCTCACAGCGGCCATTTTGACACATAATAACAAATGTTCCATTTAGGTGTTGCACTTGTGTTGGACAAGTCAAAATGTCCGCTGTGAATTACATTAAAAAATAAAAAACAAACATTAAAAAACAAAATTAAATGCATATATTCTGATTGTGTTTTCCTTTGCAGTCAGATCAGTCAGGTCAGGTTACTTTATTGGTACCCGTAGGTAGACTAGGTTTACAGTCTAAGAGGCAGGACAACTTAACATGCAACACAAAAAACATTAAAACATATAAAACCGACAGTAGAACATGGATAAAAACAGTACATGACCACACTGATGGTGCTTGTGCGTTGTGTGCAAGTAATTCTACAGTTTGTTTAAGGGTAGAAATACTTAACTCAGTTTGATTCTAACAAGAAATGTTGAACAAAGAAGATAAAGTGTGCTAGTTGTTTCCTCTTTAAGGTGGTGTTCTGTTACGCGTATAGCCCTCCTATTTTGTTCCAGGCAGAAGCGGCCAATTACAACTTTCTTGTGTAATAAATATTGTATATTTCATTTGACTGACCAATGGCTTAAAGTATTTCTACACACCAGGCATTTAACATATAAAATAGTGGATTAAATATATGTATGTAAAAATGTATGTAAGATAGGATAAAAATAAGATAAAATAGTATTACAATAAAGAAAGTGGAATAAGGGTTCATTTGCCTTATTCTGTGTCTGAAGTTAGCTGCTAATAAGGGATGTTGCAGAAGGAGGCGCTATTACATTGAGTTATGAATCAGAGTATGTTATGCTGACAGGATGTTGTCTCTAAGTGTAGAAAGACACCGAAAAAGTTGTTGCTAGCTTGAGACATGTACAAGTAGCTTCGTAACTTGCAAAGATGTCATGCCTGTCTGTTTGTATTAAACGTTCAAATGATTTGGGATGTAGTGGACATTAAGTTCTTCCTTAGAAGATATAACAGATAAGACTTGCACTTCACTCTTATAACCATTTCAATAGCAATGTGCTTGGGTACAGAGTCAACACAACATAAAAGAGGTGTATCTGTCCAAATACTTACGTAATAAGAGCTGAGACAACTGGTTATTTATCAAATATATCAAAAGTCTCAATAAGTAGGCCTATGCAATATTTATTTTATTTTGTGGAGCTGTCCTGTTAACTTTATTTATATATTTTATACTGTCCAACCAGTAGAACACGTCCTGTTCTGTGGACATGGTCCTTATTTATTTATTTATTCATTCATGCTGGACCAGTCCAATATGACTTTCAGTTGAAATAAACCTTTTGTTGTAAGAAAACTTGTTTAATTTGTTATGAATCTATTTTGTAATTTCACATATGTTTTAAAATATAGGAATTCATATCAATATTGCAAAATCACATTTTGTCAATATCGTGCAACCCTAGTCTGTGTGTGTGTGTGTGTGTGTGTGTGTGTGTGTGTGTGTGTGTGTGTGTGTGTGTGTGTGTGTGTGCGTTGGGAGTGGGGCTGCTAAATGTCAAGGGCTGGTAGGAGATGGATGCAGAACAACGTGGTAGTACCGTGTGTGTGTGTGTGAGAGAGAGAGAGAGAGAGAGAGAGAGAAATATAAAACGCTTCAAGTAGACTAATAATATAATCATATTGTTTCTTGAACTTAAATATCTGACTTTACTGACTATCACATTTGTGATGTAGGTATTTTGCAAATACCTATCATTTACAAATGATAGGTACGCCGGGGACGTCTGGTCTAGGGTGACCGGACGTCCTCGGATTCAGGGGACAGTCCCCGTTTTTGGTTGTCTGTTCCTGGCTAAATACAGAAAAAAACTACCTCTGTCCCTGTTCTGTTTTTAAAGACACAACATTAGGTTTTTCAATCAGATCGATAGTCAAACTGGAAATGTCCCCGTTTTTCTCCCTTTTCGGGGATTATGTTCCCAGTTTTGATCTCGGACGTCTGGTGACTTTATATCATATCAGAATATTCTATTATTGTTAAGCACACTATGAATATTAAAATACGCCTAATCATGTGTCCTGTATCATAGAGCGGGTGACCGGTCCAAGATGGCGGCCCCAGGGCTTGTCAGCGCCAGTAGGCAGTAGCGTTCGATGCGGCGTCTGTCGGTACACGATCCGTCCTGCCTGCACGATCCGTTCTGCGCATGTGCAACATGTTTGCGCATACGCAGATGATATCATGACGAACGTGGATTTACGACACTGCACGATCTGTTCCCATAGACAGTTAAAGAAAGTCCGTTCGCCTCCACCGGAGAGCTAACGTTAGCTTTGCTAACAGCTAATTCGGCTAACCACTAGCTGAGACAGCATGTAAAAGACCTTCAAAAGTTAAAATGATCATCTGCGCGTGCGCGAACATATTGCACATGCGCAGAACGGATCGTGCAGATGGGACGGATCGTGTACCGACAACAACCATAGACATAAGAGTAGACGCTGTCGGTACACGATCCGTCCCATCTGCACAATCCGTTCTGCGCATGTGCAATATGTTCGCGCACGCGCAGATGATCATCATGATGCACAAGGATTTACCTGTGATTTACGGCACTGCACGATCTGTTCCACAGTAGCGGTCTGCTGTTAGCCTCCACCGGAAAGCTAATGACGTTAGCTTAGCTAACAGCTAATTCGGCTAATCGCTAGCTGGCAGCTTGATTCAGCCTAAAATAACGTTACTCAAACTAAACAGTGGGAAAAGCAGCTACAGCTAAATTAAGACTTTACAGTAATAATAAAGACAAGTTTTGAGTGGTTGTGTTTTAAATGAGCACAAGTAAAGTAGAACTGACATAACAGCTGTTATATATTTAAACGGTTATTTTAACTTTTGAAGGTCTTTTACATGCTGTCTCAGCTAGTGGTTAGCCGAATTAGCTGTTAGCAAAGCTAACGTTAGCCCTCCGGTGGAGGCGAACGGACTTTCTTTAACTGTCTATGGGAACAGATCGTGCAGTGTCGTAAATCCGCGTTCATCATGATATCATCTGCGTATGCGCAAACATGTTGCACATGCGCAGAACGGATCGTGCAGGCAGGACGGATCGTGTACCGACAGTTGTCACTGCTCAATGTGAGGAGAGTGCAGATTGAGTCGCGCATGCTCAGAAATAAACGGTTTACGGCATAACGCGTCATACCCATAGACAGTTAAAGAATAGGCTTGTTTGAGATGAACTGCACCTCGCCTGTAAAGTAGACGAGAGCAGGCGGCAGCAGCAGGGGGCGGGGACAAAAAGCTGTGGTAAAGTCGGACAGTTTCCATCTGATTCCAGCCGCCTTCAGACTGAACAGGAAGTGACAAAAACACTATGGTGCGATTATGATTTAATAAAATATAATCAGACACACATATCAATTGGTACACACTCTCTAGTTGTTTTAATTATGACAGGGTAGCTCTCAGAATGTTCTATATGCAATCTGTTGCTGATTTTAATTAACAACAGACTGGAGATGATCAGTGATCTGAACGGATTTAGTCTCTCTGACTTCTTAACATCACTATCAGCCACATAAGGTGTGTTCTGTACAAAATAAGTCTTTAAATCAGACAAATAGCAACTAAAATCCCTCCGATTAAAAAACAATAAAAAGTTTATGCAAAACGTTATCATGTTGTAAACCAATCAGCTGTTAAATCAGCTGAGAAGCCGGCGTTTCCCAGCATGCTCTAGGTCCGCCTGGCTCTTGCAGTCGGTGAAAAGCAACTGCGCTACCTGCGTCTCAGAACTGCGGCCGCCTTGTTCTCGTGAGATTTCCGTTGCCCACGTGTGCATGACGTCAGTGCAAGTCGGGATCAAGTCGGACTCATATCTAACCGTCATACTGAAATTTGTGAAATACATGAAATAATAATCTTTTCTCATTACAAACAATAACAGAATCTTTTCCGGTTTAGCTATCTATGATTGTTTGATTGCTAACGTTAGCTCAAAACGCCATCCCAGTGATAGCCTTTGTTGTGTTTGATTGCTTTGTTGCCAGCATTAATTTCCAAAACGTTTTAGCTATCTATGATGGATTGATTGCTAACGTTAGCTCAAAACGCCATTCAACTGACCGCCTTTGTTGTCTTTGATTGCTAACTTGTAACCAGCAGTGAACGAACTTCGTTAAGTACGTACATTTTAAATGTATTGACATTACAGGAGTCTCTCGTTTACATCTTGTATGCGACTTGTCGCAAAGTGACGCATGCGCAACTCACAGCTTCACTCGTGCCAAAGTGACGCAGGCGCGACTCTCTGCAATCGACTTACATTGGGGAGGGACAACTGTCGTTTACTACCTAGCGTTAGTTAGTTAACGTTAGTTCTTTGTTACACGCTAACCATGACAACTTTGGCTTAGCTATTTGGAGTATGTTTGCCTCTCCTACTGGTCAATGATGGCTAACTACAAAGTAAATGGGCCAGCCTGCTAGCTAAGTAAGACACAACAGACCACAGAACTTTAAATTAACGTTAGACAAACGTCTTTTTTTCTAGCTAACGCTAGCTAACTATATTTATTTCATCAGTAACTTCGAACCACGTTAATTATACTTAGTAATTTAACTAACACGCACTAACCTTAGAGAAATATCCCCTGTAGATGGACGTGAGGATGGAGTGCAGGGAGCTGTTGGCCGTGGATAGGGGCTGGGTGAGGGATAGGAACTGTGAGCGGGTCTCCTGGTGCCCCAAGGCGGATAAACCTCTGGATCCTCTCGACCCACTAGCCCTTTCGGTAACGTCTTTATCACCAAGGTTTTGCTATCTTCGGCAGCAGCCACTGAATGAGTCATCTTCAACAGTAAGGTGACGATAAATTATAGATATAAAATGTATATCTGACGTTAAGTCTAGTATATTTTAAACTAAAACATTTTGCAGATAAGCGCTCCGCGTCCTGAACATAACGTTACCAAAGTACCGGTTACCGAACTGATTTTGACTTACACAAGCCATGTGTTCGTGTGTTGTAACCTGCAAAGGTAAATAATTGTAAAGGGTTAATATCACCAGTAGAGGGTGTACCAGTCCCATAAATACCTATGTAGGGAGGATAGTGAAACCTATGGCTCCCTGGCTGTTTTTTTTCCAGAATATGTGTAACAGTTGGGATTCCCTGTTTATATTTCATTAATTTAATAATATGGTAGAGGGATATAGCCTATATATGATACATGCTACGGGAATGTCTGTTTGTTTCCCTCCCTCTCTCTTCCTCTTATTCAGCTTCTCATCTACAGTGTAATCACTCCTTTACCAAATTGTAGTCTATACTAAAATATGACATGACAAGGGCCCAGACAAGCTAAATCCAATCAAATAGAGATCTTTGGTTCAATTGAATTTATGTAAAAATGATGGTGGGGGGCATCTCCCTTAAGAAAATCATTCTATAATCTTTGCATAGCCTTCATCTTCACAGGAATGTGATCCTTTTCAAGTGCACCCTGTGATGTGAGACTGAAAAACAAAGCCAGAAAACATTGTACCAGCAGTGAATTTTAAATAATGGTCTGTATTCAAACTGTAAAAGGGTTGCTAAGTAATTGATTTTTTTTAACTAGACCATGCATATGATTTTGAATATACTCAGCAGGCAACAATAATGTGTGACACTTGTGGACCAAACTCTAAAATGCTTTTTAGTTCATAAGTTCCATTTTACTGAAATTACTCAAAGTCTTATTTTGTTAATGCTAAAAATCAGGTATTCATATAAAGTGTGACTCAGGGCATAATATACAAGGATACATGGTCTCAATTTATTAGGCTTTTATCTGAGAAGAGAGTATGAAAGGAAGATGTGTTGAAAGCTGTGGTATGTGGCGAGAACAAGACAGAAAGAGAGAGAGAGAGAGAGAATCAATAGTGTTTAGACAGAGAAGTGGAGTCTAAGTGTGTGATCAATAGAGAGCAGAGAGGAGAGATTAGCTGCTTTTCTCTCTCAAACTAACACTGACAAATTGGTGAATTGGTGTATCGGCCCTTGGGCTAAACGGATTGACCTGCTGTTTCCATGTTTCAACGTGTACTGTCAATAAAGATCCCTAGTCACTGTGTCTCTCAATGAAGAGAGTGAATGAAGCACCAAAAAAAGAGGAAGGAAGGGAAATGGGAGAAGTGTAAAGAGTTAAAAAGCAAAGTACAGCTCAGGTGCCCAAGTAGCCTCGATCCTCACAAAATGTCCACACCTTTTGTCTCATTAACCCATACGTGCACTTACAAGTGCATCCTCGTAGACACTGTTATAAAACCGTAATAACGTCTCCACGAAAATTAATGGAAAGACAGATTAAAAACTAAGTGAGGAGAAACGGGCCACTGGTGTAGCAATGTGCAACTCATAAATCATTCTGACACACCCACGCGCATGTAGACACATGCATAGGCACACAGACATACGGTACACACACACACACACGTACTGTAATTAACCACAGGCTATTTACTCTCTCCTGCTGTAAATTAGACATGCAGACACAGTTATTACATTAGGGGGATCTGCCATGCAGAATACTAACATGGGGGCACCGGTCTACACAACAAACTGCTCATACAAACATAAGCGCGCACACACACACACACACACACACACATAAGAAAGAGGGTTTGGAAGAATCATAGACTGACGGGAGTGAAAATGAAGCTGCAGCACAGAGAATAGGGGCCCCCAGCTCTTTGTTCCCTGCTGCATTTCATTATCTGAAACGCCAGCCAAGACACACGACACACACACACACAACGCACCTCCCCCTTCCCTAAAGCTGTCTGCCTCTACTCCATGCACACAGCACAAAAAGAGAGGAAAATAGAGATACTGCGTCAGTGCAGTCGTTCACTGGCATCTGGACTCGGTCATGACAAGCATGTCTGCATGGTCATCCTAAGCAGATCAGCCCGTTCAGAAGCTGATCTGAGTTGAACACTTCCCTTCAACCTGCGCTGGCAGAAGGCACTTCCCCATATATTCTATTTTAAGCAGAACAATAGGCGATAAGGACTTGATTAAAGCAAGTATTGATACCCTGTAGCTTGTCTCCATTTAGTTCATTTGAAGTTTAGTTTTTTTTTCCTCTGGCGGTCCACTTCCTTCTGTTTATGTGTGTGTCCTCTGGTTCCCCCTACCTCCCTCTATGCCCCTCGGTTTTCCCACGGTGATCGATAGCTCATTACAATCATTGACTGTGGCTCATCAGCACCTGTTAAGGTCTGGAGAAAAAGAGAGAAGGTGCATGAGCGTCTCAGAGTGTGTGTTGTGTGATGCATGCCTTTTGATAAATAGAGAAGATTGATCTGGAATAAGTCAACGGTGAAGTTTGACATTTGAATGGTTATTTTCTGATTCACACTAATAGCTGCGGGTGTGTAGTTTGTCGCTGCTTTATGGTCCGTGGTCTTGGAGAACATCTTATTATGCAACTCACGTGGGTACCATGGTTTGTTGCTATGGTGATTGCCAAGGGAGCCAGAGTATTATAGGTGTTTATCCTAGACAGGAGCAAGGCTACTCACCGTCTATCAGGACATTCAGTCCTTCAATTTACCACACAGTTTGGACCACACATTGAGATCAACACAATCACAAAGGGACCAAATGCAGCATAAAACAAAGTCTAGTGTGGATGTGATTTAGTGGGTAGATTATTCGTATTCCTGGAAGAAAGACCTTGTTCAAACACTCAGTTGTTGGTTTAATGCGTCACTGCAGGGTTTGCAGAGGACAGTCTGTGAACAGAAAGAAGCAAACAGAGAGACTCTGAAAGATTATAAGAAACTACAAACCATGGTTAAAGGCAAGGAGATGTAGGAGGTGTAAAAAAACACAAAATAAAAAGAGACAATAGTAAGACCTCAAGAAGTCCCCAATGGATTCATTCACAGGATGTGGTCTAAGAAAAGAGGAAAATTGGAGTAAGAATGTGAAGTTTTAAGGAAAGGGGATATAATTAGAGTGAATACAATGGAGGACTGAAAGGAGAACAAGTCTCTTAGCCCATGCATAAATTACACACATCATTTACATATTCATTATGTTTTGTGTACTAATGAGAGTATTTGCTTAATAGCTCCACCACCACTGGCAGCTTTTGTTTGACACAAGAGATTTTACAGAGTAGAGAAAAGCAAGGAGGCACGGGTCATCTTCGTAAAGTGGGTGAGGTCAATGGTACACAATCGATTTTAGTGATAATCGGATCAATCGTACTGCTGTATAGTGTTTGAACAAGCACAACCTGTACAAGGCTCTTAGAGATGTGAAATGAAGCACACATGATGGGGGTTGGTAAAAGTTAATTAAAACAACACAAGCTTTATCCAAACTCAGGGCTCTCTTTGTCTTTCTCCTCTTGTCTCGGTGGAATAAGTAACTGCTGCTGTAATTACCTACAGGGCAGTCGCTCAGAGCATTTGTTTAGGTGCCAAAATAGTCTCCCAATTGACAACAAAGACAGCCGATTTGCGGCACATATTTTAGAAATGAAAAGTTCTATATGCGTCAATTAACAAATGTTGTGTAAATACAGTATACAAACAGCATTTTATACACATAGAGACGGTAAATGATTCAGAAAGTCGATGAATGAAATGAGGGGAAGAGAGAGGGATGGAAACGTAGAGACAGGGGGAAGGGCAACGGAGGGATGAGCTAGAAATGAGAGGGATGGCGGTGGCAGGTTGGCACAGTGCCATCCAGTCAGGACTTGAGCGGGGGCGGGCATGGGCATGGGCGAAGGGGTGAGGAGAATAAGAATGGAAGAGAAAGAGAAACAGACCTCCATACTGCTACCATGGTGCCACCTTGGCACAGGCACAATCCGGCGAAACGAACAGTAGAGTGGGCAGAAAAAAGGAAGATATCTGCTGACAGCAGAGCATAGAAGTGGGGAAGATGCCAGCAGACACAGGATGACTCGGATGTAGATGGATGAAGGGAAACATAGAAGTATGTTGAGGAGAGAAATGGATTATACTATGAAATTGTAAGGTGTAACTCGTTGACGACCGTTGATCATACGAAGAAAAATATCAAAAAATCCTGCATTCTATTCATTTTTCAAATTTTCTTTCTCTCTATGCCAGCCTTTGCGTGCCAGCCAGCAGGCGCCATGCCAGCCTGCAGATGTGGCACACCCGAAACGATCAAAGCGGTCGGCGGAGAACTGTCTTAGTCAAAGACAAGGGGAATCACCTCCTGAGGATTCGCTGCTAATCGCCGTTTGTTTGCTTGGACAAAGCCAAGAAGAGGTGCCCAGGCAACGGTTGCCAGCGATTCTGTGATGGCATCTTTTCAGGGGCGGCAAGGGCACGGGGAGAAAGATGGCATGCTGCCAAGCCAACATAACACACATTTGCAAACAGAAACCTCCATACGGTGAGCAAAACATTTTGGAAGCCTTAAATGTTTTGGCGATGGCATCCCCTCAAGGGAGAGACAAGAAACAGAGATGGCACCATGCCAAGCGCAACAGGGAGGCATTCATGGGCGCCACCAGAAGCTGTAGAAAAGCGTATTAAATGCGGACACAAAATAGTAGCAGAAGGTCTGAACCAGAGCCAAATGCAAGTATGGTAGGAGTATGGGACAAATACCATTTCCTCGATGCCAACCCTGCTCAGTGCCAACTGCTGCACTGAAAGGAAGCTGCTGCCCATCACAAGGAGCTACGAGAGATCATGCCATTCCATAATGAAGAGGAAGAGTATGTGTAAGAAGAGGAATAATGTGCCAAATGAATAAAGTATATAGAAGAAGAAAAAATGGGGAATTTTGTGCTTTACGAAGAACATGAGGAGTGGGTGGACAAGGATGATGAAGAGCCTCTTTCCTGCACATGCACACCTGGGACATTCTTAAAGGGATATCCCCTCAGCCTGCTGTGTGTGTTAAAGGGAGGGATGTGTTGGCATCAATTCCAGGGTGTCAAGCTGTGTTTCTCTATTGCCAGTCAGGGAGGGGGCTGCAGTCGTCAAGGGCGGGCAAGTGTCTGGGCATCATATATGCAGCTAATTAACAGCCACACACTAATTCTTACAGCCGATCATAATTAGCGATTTAATCGCTCGTCAACGCTTTACTCCCCCCTTAAATTGTGCCTCCTATTTGGACACGTACGGATAAGCTAAGGAACGCTGGATCCCCCCCTCCCCTCCTCCTCGTCCTTCTTTCCTTCATCCTTGGCTCCAGACTCCAGTGGGATCTTAATTAAGCCTGGGCTTCATTATGCAAATGGAGTACAATAAACGACAGCAGAGGTGGAGCTGAATCCAGATTGAAACGGAACAGTGGGAGGGGAGCACTGGAAGTGGAAAATGAAGAGATGTGGAAGGTTACCAAAATCGTCTATATGATGTTGCTGCGTTCCAATAATTATATATTGTAACATGTATGTCTTCGGTGTACCACTACCACATGTGGTGTGAGAACCAACATTTCTCGCTCTGATGCTCCACCTCGGTTGCTTCTGAAAAAGCACTGGATACGCAGAATGTCATCTCTCAAAGCAAATTCATAAGGGAATGGTGACAATGAACCCCTTAATATCACCAGTTGGCCGTTGTCGTGGATATGAAGAAAGATGGTAGAGATAGGAAAAGAGGAAGGAGGTAGACAGAAACAGTGACAGTGGCTACAGCATGGCAGCTAATGTCATCTCAGTTTAATCATCGCATGGGATCATGGGGTTCATGAAAATTAATTTGCATATCATTAAATGGAGAGAGGTTATTTGGTGCAGGCAGCCAAAATGGGATTGGATGAAGCAAGAAAAAAAAAAAGGCAAATGGAGGGAGTCGTTATTAAACAGCAATGTTTTATAGTCCGCCAGCCGATTCATTTAATTTGGGCGTAATTAAAATGTGTCGGACTCAATCAATCATTCCAACTGGGATACTATCAATGTTTCAGTCTGAAAAAAGGACTAATCAGTAGATGTGCGGTCGGACATTTTCCAATAACAGTTTAAGTGCTTTAGTCTACTGTGAGCTTGACCCATCCACTCTTTTTTCTAATTTATCTGAAGGAGTTCAAAACATCCATTGTGCCTTCTCTGTATTGTGCCAAGACATGTCTATCCCTTACACATGGTAGTGCCACCCTGTGTTAGTCAATAACAGGATATCTCACACTAGTCATGTTTCCATCTCATTTTCAACATTTTAAAATGACGCAAAAAAGAAAATGCAAATTAGAAGCGTTTCCATCAACTGGTTTAGAGCGAATAAACTACACTAATACACTTTGTAACTGTAAATTACAAAGGGTAATTTTGTTGACGCTACGCATGGTTGTAGATTGCAAACCGGCTTGCTAAATCAAAGAGTTTAGAAGCTAAGTTATTTTGCTAAATGGAGAGCGGTAGCATTGTACAAGTTGGCAACCTGTGCAGAATACAAGGTTGTGGCAAAGATATCTGGTGTCAGCGAGACAACCATTCACCGCTGTGTATACATGGTGTGAAGGCCATACGATTCAAGCTGTTGAACCAATTTGTCAATTTATCAGACTATAGCGCACCGCAACTCCACTACGCAATTTGTGTCTTAAGTGTACGGCGCACTGGATGGGACCCATATCCCGATCCTTACGCCATCTGATGGATACCAGGACTATAGTCATGTGAGTTACATGTGAGTTACATGTGAGTTACATGTTTGCTACGTCACAACATATTCTGCAAAGCTGTTTCCATCTTCCATTCTTTTCTTTTTCGAGAAAAAAATGAAGCAAAAACCACCTCAAGCCAGCGGGAAAAACCTTTTTCAAATTTTCCCATTTCCATTAACATTTTCTTTACTACAAAATGCGCATAAAAATATGTTGATAGATACATAACTACTGTCTTTTTGACCTTAGTAGTAAGCTGTCAGTAGTGTGTATGTATATGCATGCATATGTGCTTTTCTCATTTACATAAGTGATGAAATTAGACCGTACTTTCACATGCAGATCAGTTTGACAACATGGCAATCACTCCAACACACATTTACAGCCATACACACACAAACACGCGACGGCACACGCTTACTGCCGTGACCACCCCCATATCATGGGGAGTCTGTTGTCTGTGAGCAGAGGGTGTAAAGATTAACATAATCCAGCTAATAAGTGTGAGTAATATTCACACAGTGACGCGTGGCGTAGACACTGTCCTGCTGATGCGTATTTGTATCTCATTATAGATGTAAAGCACTGAAGGGGGTCTGAGAGGGATGGTGCCAGTGTGGATGGGGGATGGTTAGGGGTCAAAAAAAAAGTGTAGGCCTAAATGTAGAATGACAAAAAAAACAGCAATATTTTTACAAGCTATATCAGCCACCCTTTCTACAGAGGTCTAGTGATATAAAGACAGATTACACAGGGTACCTCATAACTAGGATGCAGGCGATCGGTATAGGAAGTCTTTCTATTGTTTCCACAAAATCAGAAAGACAATTTCACTCATTTTTGTGCTTGTTTACAGTAAAAAGAAGGCACAGAGGTTTTGCAGCAGAATATAGGAATTATAAATAGAGTGTATTTGCGCTTGCAGGCTAGCTATGCCACATGATTGATTAGGATGGTGTGACGACCATTAAAAAGTCATTTAAAAGATGGATAGGGACCACATTTCCAAATAAAAACCACTTTATACCTGATGAAGTGCTGAACAAACTCCTTCAAAGACATTTACTGATTACTCTCAATGTGTGAGTGAGTGTAATGTGGGAAGCACCCATTTTCTGTGTGTAGCTCTGCATCAGCTGGGGAAGATACCAATGCAATCTTCAGGACACAGTTGAGAAGTGGGTGGTGGTGTCTGCATTTTTAAAACTAAAATTAGATCTCAAAGATTAAAAGAAGCAGCATGATGCTCATTTGGGAACAGATGTAATCTATCTGCATATGCACAATGTCACAAACAGGCCTACACACACACTGATTGAAATGTATCTGATAGCACAGCGTTGCTTTGACTAAAGCCTTATCCAAAGAGGCAGAGCTGTGTCTAAATGTGCGAATGTATTTCAGCTCTGTCTCTTTAACTCGGGACTCCACTATAGCAGCATGCTTTGGGATTCATGCATAAACATGAGCTGGCCTTTCAGCTCTCTCCTCACATAACCAATCTAAATCTAAATGAGCCCCCACTACAGATACACCAGCAGGCAATGACATTACACCCCCAGCCCCAGCCCCAGCCCAACCCCCTACTCTACCCCCAGCGACACATATACACCAGCAGGCAATAATTTCACGCCATCTCTCAAAGTCCCCCACCTCCTCTGCACACACACTCGTACCCCCTTTTTGCCGCAACCCCACCAGCTGCACAGTACTCATTTGATTAAGAGGGGGAGGACAGAGAGAAGGAGAAATTGTGGGGGATCACTTTATCGGGATGACTTTCTAAGATGACTATCATCAGCTACGAAGCTATCTTAAGCCCTCTTCTGTGTTTACTTTCTATTGTTCTCCCCATGTATCAGTTTTTCTGTTCCCTGCCTTCAACCCCAATCAGAACTGTTTCACAGATATATTGCCTCCGTTGTCGCATTCATGTGTAACGGTTAAATGAATGGCTTGCTGCTACAGAACAAGGAGCTGACACCAGTCTGTGCTGTAAACTCATGGTCACACTGGACGACACATTCTTGCATTGTAGTTTTTTTCTTTGGCGAGTTGTCCCATCAACCACTGGAAGGTTTTACACATGAAAAGTAAATTCAACAAAATAAAATCTGTTCTGCAAACCTATGCTGTGGTCTGAAATGTTGCATATGAAACTCTGAGTGTCCTAAATGTGCTGTAGTGCGCAATTTTACTCCCCTTTCTCCCAGTCGTAAAACACATTATCATCAGAAGCAGCAGTGTAATTCATCCGAGGTCGTTAATATTCATCATATTATTTAGTCACAAAGGAAACTCATCTGGCTGAATGTCACAAATGTAATTAATGAAGTGACCCCAGAGGTCATGGCTCCTTTCACCAAACGCCTTCCACACATTGCTGTTTCTCTCTCTCTCTCTCTCTCTCTCTCGCTCACACACACACACACACACACACAAAACCTGGAATATGAAACACACAGATATAACTAGCAGACACATACCACATCATTCATAAAATGGCTTCTCTCGGTTAGACCAAAGGGATGAGACCAGAGCATGCACCAAAGCAGACTTTATTTAGCTCAGTGGAGTATGGGAAGGGAAAGGAAGAGAAACACACACCAGTAGGGGAAAACTTGGGGAGGGAGAGTATAGAGACACACTAAACCACTGGAGCAGGACATAAGGACAGGTGCACATCACAGGTATCTTTTTGGTCATCACTATGGCAACAACATATCCAGAAAAAAATAAAAGAATAGTTTTACCTACAGTAAGGATAACAGAGTCCCTTCAGCATAGAGGACCCCAATATGTACATCTTACAGTCACTAAGATCAAGAGAGTACGACAAATTAAATTTAAAATAATCAGTATACAAAAAACTGCCTTTGTGGTATTTGGAATGCACATTTCTGTACAGAAGAAAGCTCATTGGTATTGTCGTAAACATTGGTTAGTTTAAGAACAAAACATGACAGAGTTAGTCAGTCCACATCCTTTGGAAAGTTGGCTGTGATGTCAGTCTGAGTTCAGCAAAGCTGTTTTAGCTGGACAAATGGACTAGAGACATTGCAACACAGAAAGACTGACACCATACCAGTGAAATGTTCAGGGCTAAACTCCTTCAAATAGCTATGCAGTATCTCCATAAGTATTGAGAAGTTAATGCCCCAAGCGGGTTTCTCTAAAACTGGAAGCTTAAAAAATATTTCTGGTATTACGAAAGCCTTTTTTTTTTTAATCTTCTGAGTAGGGGTAATTCATAGGATACTGAAAAACAAACCTGATGGAATAGAGCCCCACATATCTATTTGTTTTCAACATAGGAGCAGTTTATCAACAGCATCACAGTTATCATTACAGTTTGTAGTCATTAAAGCCTAGTGGTAAAGCGATCAGAGCATGCATCTTTCTACAGTATCGTTAGAAACTACAGTACATTAGCAGCAAACTGGACATCCTTAAGGGCTGAAGTTCAACACTATGGTAAAAAAGAAAGAAAATAAACTGCAACATTTCTCAAGAGAAGTAAAACTCTTTAACCGCTATATTACAGACTGCCATGGCTCTAGTTTGGGGTTTTGGTTACAGTCTCCAGTGTGCTTATGAGAGGCAGAAAACAGTAGCTTAGATATAGGGACTCCTTCCTTCTTTAAAAACAGCAATACATCGTCAAGTAAACAGTAGCGCTTATTTTTGTAGGTCATATGGTTAAAGTATCATCACGTCTTTGGATTTTTGTCTTAAAGCATTAATTATTGTTTAGCTATTATTGTTATATTATCATTATTACAGTTAGAATAAGGACTGGTTGCAAATGAACACAGGAAGAAAGGTAGAGAGCAAAAGAGGAAAGGAGGGAGAAAGAGGGAAAATAAATTAAGTGTACAAAAATAACATTGATAACAGCCAAAGTTTTTCTCAGCTTTCCGCAGTAGCTCCCTATCTATAAGTGAAAAAGGGAGCCATGTCTCAGTCATCCAATGAAGTCTTGAGTCAACCATACAAAAGCTAAATACTGTACATTTACCCCTCACACTATTAAACACTTTAGTTTCAATAAGGTTTTTGTCACAATCTATTACTCAGTGGTGAAAAGCTCAGATCTTTAAAATACAGATGTTTTTGTTGATATCATTAAATACTTAGTCCAAGGTTAAACCATGCCTGTTCTGTTTTAAAAACAGAAAAATACAGTATTAAGATCACATTTGAAGCAGAGCCATGTTGAGCTGTTGACCTGAGCATAGAAAGCTTTACATTAATCACATAACATTGGTCAGCCATTGGTATATTCAAATAGAACGGAAAGGCAGTAAGTCACCTTGCCAGAACATATCAAAGCTGTCATAATCTTTTCATAATCATGACACTATTATATCGAAGCAAGACAGTTTATCTCAATCCATAAGATTTATATTAAGAAACTATTACTAAACACACACAATGTAAATTTGAGTTTGGTTAAAGTTTTCATATACAGTATAATGGTTGAGTGCTATAAAAAATAGTTTGCCCCGTTCAGGACAAACTGGCCTTCACGTTCTGTGCTATTTGGGCTGTTATCCACTAAAGGAACATAGATGGTGTACATGTACAACAGAAGACTCATCATTGGCTTGTGGAAGGTGAAGCTGCAGTCTGGCACCGTATCAGTTTATTGGTACTCGGCTTACTTTTGCCAGCTGCAGATCTCACCCATTCGCTGTACAGAGGTCAGCTCTGCAGTTTGTTATTGAAAACAAACATGTTGAAACTAAATCCACAGACATGTAAAATTTTGGTTACGAGCTTTGGAATCTGAGTCAGTCTTTACAAAAGCTCTATGTGAATACCTCCATCTATTTTTCCGTCTTTTTTTTCATCATCTTCTTTTTCATCCACTGTTAACTGCTTTGTTTTTCTTCAAGTTTATCTTTTGGAGCTCTCTATTTACACTAAAATCTCTTTGACAATTTCTTTTCCTGCCTCTTACAGACTGGCACAACATGCTACACAGCTAGTCATTAAGCACTGTCTGGTGGAGGGCTCACTGTAAGTCTGTCATGCAGACTGAGAGGTAGACTGCAGGTCAAGCTGGGCAGTGAGGTCACATACTTGGAGAATGCTCTTTGGCCTCTGTGGCATCTGGTTGGTTTTTTTATCAAGGTGGTGTTTGGTTGTAGTAAGGTGTCTGACGGATAGGGAGAGGGACTCTTTTCAACAAGACAGAACAGACCAGGAAAGAGTTTAAGAACAATATGAAAAGAGGAAAGCTGTGGTGGAGAGGACTTGGTTTAGGCTCTCTCCTACTTTCAGTTGAGAGTTTCTCTTTGGGCCACTGTGGCTCAGCATCTTTGGGGTGTTTAGGTTACAGGTTTGGCAGCGAAGTGGAAAAGGTATATGGTTAGAGGACGATAGGAGGTGCAGGAGAGGTTTTGGGGAGAATGTAGTAGAAGGATGCAAAGGGACCGCAATCTGCCTCTCTACGCTCTGTCTCTTTCCCCTGCCCCTGTGGACAGCTCCGACTGCTCCCTCTCGGCAGAATCAGAGCTCAGGCTTCTGGCCCTCTTCTCCTTGGCTCTGGCATTCTGGAACCACACCTGCAAAAAAGATGTGTTTGTAAAAATGAGCTATTGGCCTTAAAAAAAATAATTAATTGTTCCGAAATTACTGTTTTTTTTATCTTTAATACATTCAGATCAAACTGCATTTTATCATTTATGAATATTTGAAATGTACCTGCACCACTCGGTGAGGCAGTCCCAACTCTTGGCCCAGTGTCTCACACTCATGTCTGTTGGGGGTACGGTGACTCCTGTAGAAGTCTCTGAGTTGGAGTACTTGGTAGTGGCTCATCTGTGTCCTTTGGCGCTGCTGCTGATGTTGGTGCTGTTGCAGACTTTGCGTCTCACCCCAAAATGAACTTGGGCCCCCAGATCCCTCAGGACTAGGAGACCCTTGGTCAGCCATACTGGAACCTTCCTCACATTGGTAGTCCTCATCGTCTTCATCATAGTCATCATCCTCCTCTGGGTTGTTTAGATCAGTGGTTGAACAAAAAGAGGTCACAGGTGTTTTTATAGTTAATTCTTTGTTAGTGATGACATAACCATGGTTTGGGATGAGGTTGGAGGAGATAGATGGGCCTGGTCTGTCCATGACAGATGACATAGCCATCCCAATCTGCCCATTGGATCCGTTACTCATCGATAAATTGTAGCCTGCTCTTTCAGCCTCTGCCCAGTGGCGAGACCTCATATGGGCATCCAAAGCACTTTTCACCTTGAAGAGAGCCCTGCAGAATGGACAGCGTAGGTGGTTCAAACCCAAGCTGAAACTGGATCCTGGCCCCATTGACCGAAACTGTCCTTTTCTCTCTCTGGCTCGTGTATTCTGAAACCAGACCTGAAGGAAGGAAAGACCCGCATGTTTTAAAATTTGAGATACACAAAAGGCATTAAGTCCTTTTCTATGCCTTGATTTCTGTCCCTCTCTCTCAAATCATTTACACATATTCAGACACAACAAACATTCATAAAATACCTGAACCACACGTCTTGTAAGGCCTACATCGCGTGCAATCCCTTCCAGGACTCCTCTGGTGGGGTTAGAGTCCATGCTGTAGCGCTGATACAACACTTCAAGCTGTTCTGGGGTGATGGTGGTTCTCTGACGCTTATCCCTTCGGTGATCCTCCTCAATCTCTCTACTGCTCCTTTGGCCTTCAAAACTGGTCTCTGACATAAGCTTTGAACTCTGCTTAATGGGTGTCAGGGAACTTTGAGAGAAGCTGCTCAGGGTGTTAGTTGAGTGATCAGAGTGTGTGTTCTTAATTTGCATGCTATTTAAGTGTGATATCATGGGATGTGTGGTATTAGGGTGCATCTGGGATATAGCACCTGAAAGCATTTGGCTGGCCATCAGGGAATGGTTGGCATGGAGCATCATGTAAGGCATAGGTCGGTCTGTGAACCCAGTGTGGAGAAATTGGACCTGGGACTGAGCTGCCAGGAGGTGCCTGGTCTGATGCTCCTGCCACAGCTGGAGTGAGGGCAAGGACACTGGACAGAGACTGCACTGGAACTGAGTCTGGGTTTGGGGTTGGAGATGGTTTTTTGGCTGGGTTTCAGTGGATAGGCCAGAGGTGGCACCAGGCAGCCGAATGTGGCTTGTTTCAGACTCTGGAGCAAGTGATGTATCAGCAGGCTTTTCAACAGCTTGATCAGAAGGAGGGCTGTGTGCATGGCCCTGGCTGGAATGAGCTGTGGACGCAATGGTGGGTACTGTTTTTTGTGAAGTGGAGGAAGAGCGAAGCTGGGTTCTTTCTGGAGTCCCTATTGGCTGCAGATTGGGCTCATGTTGTGGAGAGGACCCTATTTTTATGGCCTGAACAATTTCCTTACATTGGATGTCTGCATCTGAAATTCCATCTTTAGTTTGAACAAGAGCTGTGCTCTTGTTAAGCGGTGGAGAGATTGTGTTATCTGGTTTCCTAGTAAGAGGTGTTGGTTCTCCTTTGGCTGTTAGAAGCTCACTTTCTGTGCAGTAAGAGGAAGAATCAAGGACAGGTGAGTCAGGGTTTGTGTAATACTCATAAGTCAGATCCATGGAGTTTTCATTCTGAGATTCACTTTGTCCTTCATCCCCACAGCTGTTATTATCATCATCATCATCATCATTGTTGTAGCAGCCATTTCTCAGTCTCTGACTGTTGTCAAGCTTGTTCTTCCCCTCTAACCCATTATCAGCCCCCCGGTCTTGATTTTTGCGGGCTCTTTGCCTAGCATTTTGAAACCATACAACAATTACTCTGTTTGGAAGCGCCAACAGAGCAGACAACCTGTCATATTCTTCCTCTCTTGGGTAGGGGGTCCCCTCAAACACCCCCTGCATGGTTTCCAGCTGTTGCTCTGTGAAGCGGGTTCGGGAAGAGCGTCTGCCTCTATGGGGCTCTCCTCTCTGGAGGTCTGTTGCCTGGGCCTGTGGGGAGGTGATGGCTGGAAGGCCCGGAGACAGCGAACAAGGGGAAAGTGTCAGAGGCAGGTTTTGTGCTACTTCCTCTCTGGATTCCTCCAGGGCTATGGTTGGGGGGTTATTAAAATTGTAAGGGGAATCCTTGTCTCGCTGGCGCTCTTTAAATAGGGTGTTGCGAAACCAGTGTTTGATGACTTTATGAGGCAAACCAGACAGAGCAGACATCTTGTTGATCTCTTCATCACTAGGTAGGCTGTTAATATCAAAGTGTTTCCTAAGAACAGTCAGTTGCTCCTCTGAGATCCGGGTTCGGGTTCTCTTACCTTGATGTTCAAGTATTGTTGGGCTAACTTGGGGTTGCTGTCCTTTTTGGATAGGGCTGAGTTGGGATGGTTGACCCAACAGCGCAGAATTGAGCTGTGGAGGCTGACCTTGCAAAGCTGGACTGAGCTGTGGTTGTTGCCCTAGTAGGGCAGGGTTGAGTTGAGATTGGAGTTTTGCAAACTCAGGGTTCACACTTGAGTCTAACCAAGGTTGGGGCTGCAGACCCACAGACTGCAGGACTGGAGAGAGGAGAGGTAGGTCCATGGGAAAAGGAATGTGGGGTAAGGGAAGCTTAGGTAAAGGAAGCTGGGGCAAGGAAAGAGGAAGCATTGGCATTTTAGGTAAGGTATGGGGTATGGAGTTAGCTGTGGATGTGGTTTGAGAAGTAGCTGTAGCAGATGTGCTTGGGATGTGTGCCTCTTTGTGTGGTTGAGAAGAAAATGCTGGAGAAGAAGGTGCGGGGGCATTTGGTGTTATGTCTGTACCTGAAGTACATGTTTTGGTTATGGGATCTGAACATGAGGATACAGGTGAGGATGCAAGACTTTTGTTTTTAGGGATAACTGGTTCCAGTGCTGGTTCTGACTCTGAGGATGGGACTGGGGCTGCAGCTGAAGCAGTTGAATCCCCAGATTTAGGCTGTGTGAGTGGATACATCTGGTCATACTGCATCCTGTATTCTCTAGAAAACCTTTCCAGTGCAGGAGTGGGAAACAGTATCCTATGAATGTACTCCCGGTGGCTTTTTAAAATCAAGGCATCTGAAAAAAGCTTGCCACAGTCTCTACACTTTTCTCCTCTTCCACAACATCCTTTCTCTTTGTTTGCCGATTCCTGATCATTCTTTGTCTTTTGTGGCAACTGTTCTATTTCTCCATTGCCCTCTATTCCTTTGTTATCCTTTTTACAGCCTTCCATCATTCCATCCTGTAGTCCACTGAACTCAACTTTTTCTGAGCATACCTCCATTTTGTTGGTGTCAAAGCACTGTTTATCTGGTATCACATGAGTTGATTTTTGCTGCTGGTGTCTGTGTCTACTTTGTATATATTGCAGTGCCAACTCATAGCCATAACTCTGTAGCAGGGCTCGGAGAGGCTCCCCATTCACAGCCGCATAGGGCACTCTGGGGGGAGGACACTGCAATCCAAGAAGATTAAATGAAGAGGAATCAGTTTCCACCTTCTGACTCTCATTTTTAACAGTAGGAACAAGCATTTCTTCTTTTTCTTCCTCAGGACTATAATTGCTGTGTTCTCCTTCTGACTGGTTGATGAAGGATCCACTGCAGCCAGCTTTGACCTTGGCTTCACACTGCACATGATCCTTTGGTTGGTTAACAGTTGAGTTTGAACTTTGTTTTGGGGATTTTTTTACCTCTATTTGAGGTTGGGACTCCCTTTTAACTTCTGCCTTAACCTGTTCTTTTAGGATAGAGTTAGCAGATAATAACTGACTAAGTTCTAGGCTCTTAACAGCCAACTCTGGGTTAAGATTCATGTCTCCTGACATGTAAAAGGGCAGAAGAAGTTGCTGATGCAGAGAGAGCAAGTTGTCTGGTGCCAGGGAGAAGTGTTGGTTAAGGAGATTATCTGTCCCAAAAGATAGGTGCTGCATCAATTGGGACTGGAGTAGAGCTGTGTGTTGTAACTGTGCTTGGGCCTGGGCCTGGGCCTGGACTAACTGTTGCTGCTGCTGTATTAGCATTAGCTGGTTTCTTGATGCTATAAGTTCTGCCACTCTCTTTTTAGCATGCTTGCTGTCAGTTTGGTTAGAGATGGTTGGCTGGGCCTCTGCTGCTAACCCAGGGCCTAAAAGTAAAGAGGTTGAAGAGCTTACTACAGCTGGCCTCTTGGTGAAGGGCAAACTCTTGGATGTTTCTTCTCTGTTGGTAGCAGCCTGAGTGGCAGTAGTGGAGACTGACAGTGGAGCCGCTACACTAGATGCTGGGCTCTGTGGAGCTATGTTCTGGGCAGCACGAGCTCTAGTCTGATGAAGGACAGAGCGAAGATGTATGTCCAGTGTGGAGCTCTGGCTATAACCTACTTCACACAATCGGCAGCGGTAGGGCCTAGGATCTGGGCCACGGGGAGCCTCAGGGGCAGTAACACTTGTGCCAGAGTCCTGTAGGGCTCGTCTGGCCCGGTGTAGATGGGACACAGAGTTATAGTGGACTAGAAGAATGGTTTTCTGCGTGAAAGATTCAGAGCATATTGTGCATTTATAGGGCCTGGTTGGATCCAGATAGCGGTCAATTGTGGGGTTAGAGCTCTTTTTGACAGAAGAGCTAGAAGTAGGTTCAGATATGATCTCTTTCTCTGTTAAATTCTCTTCACCTCCATCCAGTTCACAAACCATGTCCTTCTCTTTTAATTTTACTTCTTCATTTTGTTCCTCCTTTCCCTCCATACCTAGTGCTTCTTCCTCTACCTGTTCATCCTCATGCTCTCCTGCTTCTTGACCCACTTGAGGTGATAAGTTAAAATCTTGTTGAACTGAACTCTTAGTATGCTCCATGTATTGAGTAGTGTGAGGCGGTAAGAGTGTATTCTGCCCCTGTGTGTTGTCAAGCTGTGAGTGCGTGTTCTGCATGTGTCTCTGCAGGGCTTCCTGACTACGGCATTGTCTCGAGCAGAGGGGGCACTCTGTCGCCGCCCTCATGGCATGGTACTGCCAGTGCAGCTGGAGCTTCTCCTGAGTGGGGAACGCTAGGCTGCACCTGCTGCAACGGAAACGGTAACCATGGCGATCAGGAAGGGGAGGGGGGTCGCCGAGCGGGGAGGATGGCGGGGAGGAGGGGGGGGTCTGAGTTGGGGACTGAGGAGCCAATCTGCCATTGGAAGGGTGAGTAGTGTCTTCCAAGGGTGGGGTGAGTAGAGCTGTGACGTCTTTGGGTGCGGCTACATCTCCCTCAGTGTTCTCTACTGAAATTCCTGCAAAATGCATAAAAAAGTAAATCGTAATAGTGCATTTTAAATACAATTAGGCTAAGAAGACCATGTGTTTTGAACAAATTACCATGACATGTTTGTTTGGTTTGGCATTTGATTAACATCTAAATTGATGATGATTGGTCAGTTTTATCATCATTTTATACCAACCTTTGTTTTTCTGTGAATCAACCGAGGCACTGGAATCAGCAGTATCTGTACAATTTGTATTGTTATTGTTGGTATTTTTATTTTTCTGACTATCATCTGTCTGTGGTTCTGTCTGCAGCTGAGGTTGTTCCATGGATAGTGTGACCTGGAAGAAAGAAAATGTGAAAGTCTGTCAATTTTGTTAGTTTTTTTTTTTTTTATTGCCAGTTACACACCTATTCGGACTGAAAGAAATATGGGATATTACCATATTTTCTTAATCCCACATTATGAATAAAACATTTAATTGTACAGCACAATAGCAAGCAAATATCAACATGTATAAACATGAGGGCCTGCACACCCAGTCCTAATATCATAAAACATTAAAGTGTGAATCTGTAAGTATATCGTTACATCTTGCACCTGCCTGCACAGCAGTATGGACAGCAAGGCACATCAATTTAGTGTATATGTTTGAGATATGTGTGTGTCTGCCCTTCAGCTCCGGTGACACCCTCCAACATGCCCCAAGGGTTTAATAAAACTTTACTGAGCTGAATAATGAATTTATTTAAAATCATTCTTCATATAGAAAAGCTCCATCTCCACAGCTTCGAGCACTGAGAGCAAATACTATATCTATGCGAACAGCTAGCTACCCTTAGGAAAGGACAGACAGCTAAAGATGAGATTTACATGACAAGAGTTTTCTCTGCGTAACAGCTTCATAAGAGAGAAAGAGAAGAACAACCACATGCACGCACGCACAAACACACACACACACACACACACACGGCAGAGAAAACTGAAGGTCAGGCTTAATCTAGAGAACGTAATTGGAAAGCAAGGTACATAATGGCCATCATCACCTCAGTCTGAATTAATGAACCTCAATTACTATCAGAGAGAGAGTGAGGAAGGGGAGGGAGGCAGGACGATGGTGGGGGGTAAGGGGTGTAGAATATGAAAAAGAGAGAGAGAGCAGGGAGAGAGAAAGTATGGGGCAATGAACAAAAAAAACTGCTTCGGAGAGAGAGTGAGTAAGGGAGGGGTAACATAAGAAATTGAGAGAGAGAGCTTGGGAGAGACAGAAAAGGAGGGGCAAGGACAGAGATTGCTGAATAGGAATGATAGGAGTAGTTGGAGGGGGGAGGGAGGGACAGCAGAGGGGAGAAAGGGTGAAAAGCAGTCAGTCAAGTGGAGGCGAAGAGCGCAAGAGACAAAGGCCACTTAGCATACGGGCCAGGGATATGGAGGATGGTGATGTGGATAGATGACCAGTCTTTGTTAGTTGGAGAGACACAGTAAAAAGCATGGGGGCCCCTTTTTAGCTTGACTGCACTTCTGGTAATAGAGGGCTACTTAAACATGCATTATAGAAAGACTGGCTTTTCCCTCACTCAGTCAAATCCTCTCTCTTCCACTCTAAAAGACGCGCATACACATACACACAGAATGCAAGGCTGCATCAAAGATGATAGCGGGGAGCTACTTAAACATGCATTAAAAAAGCGCTGCCTTTCTCTCTGGTGCCTTCTTAATGGAATTGTCTCCCTACATTTCACTCTCCCCCATCCCCCATCGCTTTGCCTTCTCATTTTCTTTTGCTTCCTGACAAACGCAAATACAAACAAATACACACTTGCATACACTTACTGTGCTGATGAGCTTGTCTACACAGTCCTGCGCCACACTGTGCACATGTGAGAGATGCTGTCGAAGGTGTGTGTGTGGGAGTATAACCTGGCACAAAGGGCATTGGACAGTCTAAAAAAGTTAAAAGAAGAAAAGAGAGAGAAGTTAGAAAAATGGTTAAAAAAAGTGTTAAATTAGAAGGCTTAAAGAGAGCACTGATTTTGTGAGTTTGTGGAATTACACTAGGACAGCATTTATTGTGTCTGTTGTTACATTTTATATTTACCTCAACATACTTAAATTATTAAATAATAATAATGTATACTTTATTAATCCTGCAAGGGAAAATTACAATTTACGCTCCGTTGTTATTACACACAGGCCTGAATTACACACACATGCTCAGTACCTATACATGCACTAATGGAGAGATGTCAGAGTGAGTGTGTTAACTGCTCACCTGCTGGTTCTCATTTTGCTGGTGTATTCTGGGGCGTTTGGTTGAGATAGCGTTTTCCACTTCCTCGCATCCAGAGGATCGACGCTTGACTGAAGGCAATGAGTCCCTCTTTTCTCTTTCCTCGTCACTAGTTTCTTATTCAAGTAAAAATACACATGAACATGGAATAAGATTGATATTTATGTAATATATTATCATGCTATTATTTGACAACTATAATATGTTGTAGAATGTGTTGAATTGTTTTGCACATTGAAGCAGCCATACCTTTCTCCTCAGAGATCTGCTTCACCCCCAAGTTACAAGTGTCTTTGGTTGTGTCCAAAGGACTAGCGGTAGTCTCACTGGAAGTTTCCATATCCTCACTGAGCTCTCCTGGGAGGGGACACAACAAATAATTATGTTACACAAACATTGTGCTTCAAACAATATGTTCTCATAAACTATCAAGCTAATTTTAGTTCATATTATCCTCTAGATAGCATCCTTTAAAAAAGGCCAATGTCTTTGGTCCAAACTTCATTCTTCTTGCTTGCCTCCATACACTATTGATCAAGTATTGATTCTCCATTAGATTCTCCTCAGGGGTGGAGTACACATAATATGGACTTACAAACAATCAGTTCACCTCAATAAGTCTTAATCCACACATCCACCACACAAATCACAGGATAGACTTAGTTTACAACTGAAATGTTGAACTACTAATTTTAGATATTGTGCCAGTAGGTCACACACTCCAAATGATGTAAATTCAGTGTTTTATCTTAAAGAGAATGCAGACTGGTGACTAGCCTCCACCTCCTCCATTCTTATCCTGGAGATTTGTATTGGTCCGTTGATTAGCAGGTGCTAGTTAGCTGTTGTCAGGGGTTATTGGGGATATAACAAGGATGTGTATCGACAAATCAATTTCCTTGGTCAATATCTCAGCAACAGCCATTACTCATTTTCTCACTCTTTTCATCTTAATCCCGTGTCTGCTCACTGATGTCAGCAAACACATAAAATCAAATAAGGTCGCACAGTTCATATTCTCACCTGTGACCCCATCAGGGCTTTTCCTGATGGTAAAAATGGCTGCCAGCTCCTCTCCGCCTAGTGGCTGCAGCTGTAGTAGTCCTTCCCTCTGCTGATGTGTCGGGGTTTGACTGTGTTTCAGTACTTGGAGTTTAGAAGAGGAGGAGTGGTTGCATAGGAGACAATGGAACAGCCACGAACCTCCATCAACCTCACCATCATACTGCTGCAAGAACTAAAAATAATGAGGTAGAAAAGGAGAGAAAGAAAATAATGAGGTTGGACAACAGTTCATAAATCTAGTCTGATTATCATGGATTGTTGAATACCTATTTGTTTACAATGCTGCTTGCATGTCCTAAGACAAAGTTATTATTGAGAGTGTACTAACTCGGTAAACCCGGACGCTGGCCTCGTGGTGTGAGCTGAGGGAATGTCCTCGTAGCTTGTCCAAACTGCTGGTCACGTAGTCACACAAGTTGCATCTCAGCTGGACGGGGTTGCCCTTAGCAATAAGGGATGCCCCCTCCTGACCCCTGTCCCCACCCTCCTGGAGGTGAGCAGCCAGCTGGTACCGGGTGCGGTGTCTGTCAGTCTGGCAGTGCAAGGAGAAGTTAGCCCTCAGCGGGGTGGTGTAGCCGCACAGCATGCAGTGGCAGCCACCAGCGACCAGGGAGCACCACTCAGACTGAGGCAGAGAACGAGGGGCGTTCAGGTGCTGTTCCACAGACTCTAAGCTGTCGGACGAAAAGCAGGAGCAGACAAGGCATTGAAACATACCCTGGGAGAGGGGTTCAGTGGGGGACAGAGATGGGGCTGGAGGGGGAGAGGGGGAGGGGGAGGGCGAAGGAGTAAGTGTAGACCCAAGGGTGACAGGCTGATCTGTGACTTGTTGACTGGTTAGTCGCATGTTCAAGGAGAGCTCGGCACCTAAAACACAGAGGGATCTCCTGTAAGAATATCTTAATTTTTATTTTATTTTATTTTTTTAAAGTTGGATTACACCGAGAGACACATTACTCACCTGTGTTTTGTAGGTGTTTGAGCTGCGGAGCAAGACTCCGGCAGTGAGACAGATAGTAACCTCTCTGGAGCCGTAGCATATTATGTGTGTGTTTCTCGCTGGTGGTGTGTATGCGCAGGTTGCGGGCAATGCTGGTCTCATAGTCGCACACATCACACCGCCACCGCTTACCATGAGAGTGAGTGTGTGCAGCTGGTGTGAGCTTGGCGGGCTGGGTAGTGGCCGTGGGAATAGAGAGTGGGGGCTTGTATGTGGGCTCATCCGCTGTGTGGCCGTCGGAGGAGCTGCTATTGTTGGTAATGTTGGAAGTGTGCACGTGACCATTCGAGTGTCCCCCATTTTGAACATTATTAAGGTGTTTATCCGACTGCATGTGTATGCTGAGGTTGCCCTTCGATGACGTAGCATAGTCACACACCTCACAGCGGTAGGGCTTGTAGCCACATGCGTAAGTTTCACCACGGGCCAAGCGAGGATGGGGTTTCCCCGAACTGCAATATCCACACACACCTCGTGTTGAACCGCCACACACACACTTTCCCCCGGCGGCACCACACACACACTGGCCTCCTGTCTCCGGATGTTTCTCTTTCATGTGGACTTGCAGTGTATGCTGAGACTTATAGTGCCAGTTACACTTGGGGCATTTCAGTGTCTTGCAGGAGTTGCGTGAGTGCATTATGGTCATGTGACTGGTCAGTGAATTAGGAGAGAGGTCTTGGTTGAGGTTTTTAAGGATAGCTTCTTTCTGTTCTTCTTCTTTGTCTCCCTCGTCATCCACATCTGTGTCTAACTGGTTGTCATTTGGTTCTGGAGCTTTGGCACAATCTCCATTGGAAATGGAAGAGTGAGGAACCCCTGTCGGCCCATCATCCTCAGCAGGTGTATTGGCAGGCTCCGTACCTGCCAGTGGAAAAGCCGGAGTAGACTGCTGGGATTTAAAGCTCTGAGGAAACCCAGAAATCCAGCCCTGATCTCCCTTAATGTCTTTTACCTCTGTCTCGCTCAGCAGGGCAGAAGAAGAGGACGGACAAGTGAAGTGCTTTGGAGATGTGGAAAGAAAAGGGGAGGACTTTGGAGAGGTGGAAGGAGTGGGGGAGGGCTTTGGAGAGGCGGCTATTTTGCTGTTGAGTGTGCCACTGGCCTTTGCAGTGCTGGAAGAAGAGCTGTGCTGGCTCTGTTGAGGTAATAAAGAACATTTGGATTTGGTTTGGCTTTGGTTTGAGATGCCCGCCTCCTCTTCCTTCTCCTCCTCTCCGCCTCTGCTGCTGAGGGTTGCTGGGAGGCCCCCTGTAACTGACGTCTCTCCCACACCTACATGTACCTCCCCTTCTTCCTTCCTTTGCCCTGACAAATGTCCCTCCCCAAAGTTTTCCTTCATCCCCTGCTTTTGACACGCTCCATTCTCCTGCAAATGTCGGCCTCCTTCTTTCTGCTCACCTCCCTGGGTCTCTTCTCTAGCCTGGGACCCCTGTGCGCCCTCCTCCTCCTGCTGAGGCAGAGTAAGGGACTCTTTGGCAGGGGCCATGGCTGAGGTATGAGAGGATGACCCCTGCTCCGGAATGACCGCTAGGGTCTGGAGAGGAAGAGATAAAGCCTGGGGACTGAGGTCAGTATCTCTCTCCTCTCCTCCCCCTCCATCCCCTCCTCCTCCCTCACCGCTGTCCATACCAGAGGCTACAGCTGCCACGCATTACTACCCGACCTGTGTTTTAGAAAAGAGAAGAATAGAGCAGGACAGACAGAGACAGAAGAAAAGTGAAGAAGAAGAAAAAGGACAAAATGAAATACATGAGTCATGTTAATAATATTGCATAACAGTGAAGGCCATTGATTACAGTCCCTGGATAGCATCTGTTCAATACTGCCCTCACAGTGCACAATACAGAGGCTGGTTACTCAGGGGTTAGCCTTAGCCCTTAATGGGCAAATCAATAGCATGAGTGCTAAACTAGGTAGAGGAATGCGGGTAAAGGCTACGTAGGAGGTCTATAATATTCCTCAGGGGATAGGATTAAAAAAAGAACTGAATGCTTCTAAGCTAAAGGGCTTCCACTAAATTGCCACACTTAGATAAAAGCGGATAAAAGAACAATTTTCAAAACCAGTGTATCGGTCTCTACATCTTTTATTGGGCATTGGTACAGAGATATTATGAGAGGAAACTGGATCTCTGTTTAGCACGAGCCATTTTATGACATGCAGTGCAAACACGGGTGGTAACAATACATTAACACCTGTATAATCTAATTTAGTCCAAAATACTTGTATGAAGCTTTTTTGAATGAATGAAATTAATTTTGTCAAGATTTAAGACATGTGTGTTACAGTGCAGTGTATTACATTTCTCCTCTCCCTACTGTATGTGTAGCATTGTGTACACCTCCTGTAAGTCCCATTGCTTACATACTAAATACACAAACACTGAAGCAATGATGTACATTAAAATAATTAATCTCTTTTTGCAATAAATGGAAACTTTATGTAATATGCATGTACAATCAATAATGGTGGAGTGTTTAAAAAACAATGTAAAGCAAATTAATCTCTATTTCAAGATTGCATTTCCTTGGCTTTTGGGATACAACATTTTATCATGCATGAATGACCATAAACATTTAAGTTAATCATTAAAAATGTTCCACTGCGGAGACTTTCTAAAAGATAAATCGGGCCTTTCCTCCTCCTCTTTTGTTTCTAACTGACAGATGGATGCCAGATGAGACAGATACATCTCTCTTACTCTGTGTGTCCCACAATCTCATTACTGACCTTTTTTTTTTTTTTTTAAATCAAGGAGAGACCTTAATGTACCCTTTCACCTTCTCCTTCAACCACCCAACCAACCCCCTCCTGGTGAAACACCCTCTCTCTCCTGCAGCCACCCCCTCTCTGCACCTTAAAGATATATGGCTCATATCGGCACTCTGATAGTGCTTTAATGTACTGTGTTTATGTCACAGGCCAAAGACCCTTGCCCACTGCAGCTGTCCACTGTCCCGCTGGATAGTGCTGAGGGGCTAGCCTGCCTGCCAGCAGCTGAGAACAGTCTCTAATCTGATAAAGATTTTCATTTACACTGCAATCAATACCCTTTGTCTATCGGCAATGTAACTATTTATACAAACATTCCTGTCTCTCTATTGATCCCAAGTGCAGGAAACCATAATTTTACAGCGTGTGTGGACATCTACTGTATGTGTGTTAATGTGAGTAAATCCTCATGTGCACTGCACAATTTGATTTATAGAAATATGAATCCACAAGACATCTTTTTTATTATGAATACAGATTTTGCAACATAAAATGATGTCCAAACATCCAATGAATTTCTATGTTAGGGTGTGTGTGTGTGTGTGTGTGTGTGTGTGTGTGTGTGTATGTGTATGTTAAGAATAGACAGAAAGGAGTGACAGGGGTGTGAGGGGGAGAGAGAAAGACACAGAGAGAAGAGTTGTGTGGCTATACTTTAGGAAAATGCATTTTGTTTGTCTTTCTAGGGACCTGGAAAAATAGCCTACAGTTGGACATGGACAAATACTGTTATGAACGCAACTGCTTTGCGTGAGGACCGCGCATACAGCCTACTACACCAGTCTCAAGGTAATATCACTAAACTGTATTTTGCATTATTCTGGGAACCATAATAACGGGACAACTGGAGAATACCAAACGGGCAGGGAGTTGAAGTTCACTCCCTGTCTCTGTCTGTGTTGTCAAGCCGTTGACCAACACTCAGCCTCCACACTACTTCAGCCTTTGTTTACAGTGGACCGCACCGTACCACACTCCGATTCAGCGAAACCAAGATAGATCGCGTTCAGTATCCAGTAACAGGTGACACAATGCACAAGCAGATTAACAAAAGCTCTATTTGTGCGATTTACAGGCTGCACTAACCAAACACCCCTTCCTCTCCACCGCTGGGTCGCTTCCTCCTATGCCTTTAATATCGTAAACAAATGGAAGACTTACATTTCTGCAGCGGCTCTGGTACAAAGCTCCGTACGCTGAATGTGTAGTAGTCCAGAAAGCAATCGTATAGAGAGCCCACTCATTCCTTATGAATGATCCTCTGCGTTTTTACGGAGCCAGGAGGAAAAATGGGGAGAGGGAGAGAGCAGCGGGGTCCAAGTTGTTACCAAACAACGCTGTAATTAAAGCTACATATAGGCTGTAGTAAACAGAAGATGGGGGACGGAGGGGTTTGTGCGAGCTCCAGAGGTAGAATGAGTTCTGATCACTGTGGGGGGAAAACACTTGGCTCTTTATTCCTGCTAATTAGTTTCCTTCAAAAAATGGCTGAGATTACGCCCAGTGCGCATGTGCGTAATTGCGCAGACACCGCTAATTAGCCCGTTTGGATCAATAGGATTCCGCGAGAGAGGGTGGGAGGGAGGAGGGAGGGGGAGAGGCTACAGGGCACCTATAGAGAGGACAAGGAGGAGAAGAAAATATTTAAAAAGTACGAGAAATTAAAGCTAAAACGTGGAATTGTTATTATAAATACAATAGTTTCGCTGAAAAGCCCAGTAATACATTTTAGATGGATGTTAAAACAAATCCCATGCAGCATTATCTAAAAAATGTAGAGATGAGAAATCGCAGAAAAATCTCTAGTTGCACCAAAATACGTGATAATATACCACGATATAAGTACAATAATGTCAAAAAAGCAATATTCACAAAACAGACACAGAAGGCTTTTTAGTAGAATATTGTGATGCCACAAAAGCTGCTACAAAATGCGACACTGTCACCACAAGCACATTGCAAGGCCCTGGAGGATTATTTTAGGAATGTTATAGACATTTTGTTTGGGATAAAGCAGCAGTTACGCTCACATGTAAGCATTATGTCCCATACTTAAATAGCATTATTTTCATAAAATGTTCAAATTTCTGTGTGATAGCCCACTTGCTTTGGAAAAGTTGTAACCTGTTAATAGCAGGTTTTTGGCACACACTCACGTCTAACAAAGAGATACAAAAAAATTATGTTTTGAGACAAAAGGGGCGGGGGTGACTTCTAAATATTTTTGAATATAAACATATACATATATAAACATTGCACCCTTGACTGTTTTTGGACTGATGGTTGCAAGTCTGGGTTTGGGGCATTGGTTTGCTGGTTAATTTTCTCAGTTTTTTTGGAAAACAAAAACAATATTTAAGCCTAAACTGATGTGTTTAGGTCATCACAGAAGACCTCTTGGGTTTTTCTGCTCTGGCCGTGATCCTCGCCACTCGAGTCTATTGTTATGATAATACTATTGTGAATTTCACGCTGGATGTGCAATCTGTCGATCGTCCATATTTTAGAAGGTGAAAACGGCATTTATTTGTAATATCAAATTGTATCTTTTAACTCTTCTTTGATTTCCAAAGCTGACTTTTATAAATAAAAATGTAGAAAGGTGTGGCCTACAATGTTATAAAGAATCCTATAGAAAAGCAATGAAGGAATATTATAACACAGAATATAAAATAGGCTGTATAGCATTAACTGCAGTAAGGTTACTATCAGCTCACTGTTGCGTGAAACAACCGCATTACAAGGCCATATCGGAATAGTACATGAATATTGATGACATTTTGTTGTGTTCGTTTTGTGAAAGCTACTGGCATTTTGATTTTGTTTTGTTTTTCTTGGTATGGTCTGATTATATTCCTTGCATTTGTGCAACTGTAAATATAGAATCGATGCATTGGCTATTGGTTACAGTATGATGTTTGTAGAACATCCAATAATTATGTTACAATTTGAAAACGTTTGAAGTAATTGTCTGTCTGGCACATGCCAAGCAAAGGTTGCAGGTTATCACAAACATAAATTAAGCACTGTATTGTTCTCTTTATGCATACATGGCTATTTTTCTTTTGTTGTTATGATGGCTGCAGTCAGAACGGTGACAATTTTATGTCATTTTATGAGCAAAAGACAATGACAGTGATTGGTGATATAAATGTAACGTTGGTCCTAGGTGTGTGTGTGTGTGTGTGTGTGTGTGTGTGTGTGTGTGTGTGTGTGTGTGTGTGTGTGTGTGTGTGTGTGTGTGTGTGTGTGTGAGAGAGACAGAGACAATTTACCTGCTGTGCCTTTATGGGTTTGAATAATAAGAAAAATGTTAAAATGTTAATTGAAGCTAAGGCAGTATTTGCTGTTTATGTTTATCCTTACATGTGCATATGATTTAACACTGTAGTGTATTTTAACATATTACATTTGGGTTTTTTTGTGTAAAAATTATACCTGTAAACAGATGTGAAGTCAGAGGAAAATACATGATGATGGAGATGTGGTATTGATAATTTGAAACCAGTATTCATTCAGTATTCATTCAGTAATCATAAACAAATCATCTTAAATTTTACACTATAGTGGTGTGATGCAATAATAAAATTATTTCAAATGATCCATGATTATTTGCATTGCTGTTTCTTATACATTTATATCTGTATTTGCAATTGCATTCTTTTGGCCCCATTTTAAAACAATGAAAAGGAATGTGAACATATATTTGATGTCTACCTTCACGTGGGAGGTATGCGTCATAGACTCTATGTGTGGTTCACAATTTATATACACTAAAATACACAATCCTTTCTACAGCAGTCCTTACATAAAGTCACATTTTACTGAAAAGAATAGAATGCAATAATTCTCCGTAATAGTCTAAATGTATGCTTTAAGAAAATCCAGCACAGATATGAGAGACACTCTCCGTTATGGACACTGCAAGTTCATTTCCGAATATAGATTATTTAACCAATATTAAAGTTCTCATGTGAATGTACATTTACATTTACAATTTACACACTCACACACTTCTTGCATACACACTCCAACATGCACAGGCTGTACTGTAAAATATGCCATGCCCTCAGGTGTATGCCAGGGGTTGTTGTTTTCACTGTAATATATAGTTAGCCCTTCCACCAATTTACCCTGTCAGTGTTAATGGGACAATTAGCTACCATGATACCCCCCAGGCAGAACGAGAGCCAAAAGCTCCCCAACTCCAAACTTGTCTTTATGACATTTATATGACAAAATATGGGAGAAGCTGGGGACCCATCTGACACCTTGGAGGGTCCTTAATGTCACTCCTTCCCTTGCCCCCACCCCTTTCTGCCCCAGGGTATGGCACTGAGCGCAAAGTGTAATACATCATGTACAGGAGAGGCTCGTCCAGGAGCAGAAAACGTGGTACTCTGCATCCAAAGCTTCAATGAGGCAACTCTGATTTACACACTGTGTCCACTTCAGCGTGACTCTGAATGTAAACTGGCCTTTAGTAGGCCACACAAACACACTTCCAGCTGAAATATTCCAACTTGACCTCTCCCTTCATTTAAACCCTTTTTGGTGTCTATAAGTCCCTCTATCTTTGTCTCTGCTCACATTCCCCCTGTCCTTCTTACATCCCCAAGGAGGCAATAACCTCCCTAGCAAGTGTTTCCCCTTGAGCCGTTGTCATAGTAACTTGTGGACTGGTCGACATGACAACCCCACCATGGTCCAGAGATAGATGATAGGCCAGAAATGGGGAGGCAAAAGGCACATGGGGGATTTGCACCCCCTTTAATTTGGTTTGTCCAAATCTAATTCAAAAAAAAAAAATCTTTCCAAGGGAGAGGCTTATTCAGCATCAATCTGCGTTGCATTTATACAGGTATTTACAGACACTGCCGGCATCCATGCGACTCCATGACTGTTACCTGCCTTTCTCTACGGCACCTGGATGGACATTTTATAAAAAAATTGTAATATTAAAAATATGAATGGATTAAATATATGCCCTATAGTCACAATTTATTTATGTTGAAAATCAATATACATGGTAAATGCAGG
The DNA here is from genome assembly GCA_013375575.1 of Percina caprodes. NCBI lineage: Eukaryota > Metazoa > Chordata > Actinopteri > Perciformes > Percidae > Percina > Percina caprodes. The sequence continues at coordinate 8,375,064 of JABXJD010000001.1, forward strand.
AAACCTGTATGTTTTTACATTTAGATTTTTTTTGGCTTTAATCCAGTCTGCTATTTACAGTTACCACCAAATTCATGAAGAGTAAATGCAGATATCTGAAAAACCATGCAGCATAAAAATATCTACATATTAAACCCTCATTTAGACTCCATTTACTAAATCTGAGGAAAGTACTGTAACCGTCCCAGCACCAATTTAATGACTTTGTTATACCACGAGTTAAACAGGTTCAGTGATATCGCAATTCACTCCATCAGTCTATTACAAAACGTGCTGTCGGTGGAAGAAAATTGAAAGCTTAGTCTCCAACACAATGCAAGAAATTCCGAGAATATTTACTGAATACCAAACTGCACGTGTTAAAGACACAAGCATAGTTAATAGTTGACTTAGTATTTGCACAAATACATTTTCATTTATCCCAACTGTGCTGTTTTTATAATTGGCCAGGATGGTCCTTCAAATGGAGTGCTCAGTGAGAAAACCGTCCCTATCTCAGAATTCCTGAGCGAGAGGATGAATCCCAACGAGCTCCAGGGGTGCTGCCCCTCAGCTGACCCTGATCTCTGACCTCAGTGTAGAGGGTACCAAACTAAAAGAGATATGTCCTATTACAATCAATATGTACCATTATTAATCAGGACTATTAAATACATATTATATTTCAAATATATCAACTGTTTGGAGGTGCCATTGTTTTCTGTTTCATTCTGTACACGTCATATAATTTGCTTATATATATATATATATATATATATATATATATATATATATATAGCAAATTATATCGATTTAAAAAATAAATATATATATATATCAAATGTTTAATATACATATCAAATATACATGTACATAACAATATACATTAAGTCTAGTCAAGTATTTTAAGGTAAAATATATAAAAACTAAATCAAGACAACTGAATGATAAATAAGTTTAAAACATTTCACTTTTCATCCTTTGAGCTTTATTATTTTATTGGTGAAGAATCCTGTTTTAAACTTTGTACTGCAATACAACAAGTGTTTGATTGAAAATAAACATGTGTTGTTTGCCAAAATTCAATGGCATTTAACAAATGAAATACTAGAGAATTTCCTACCCCTTAACAACTGATAAAGACTGTGTTGATGAATCCCAAAACATCTTTAGCTCATAAATTATATTATATGTCCATAAGATTTAATTATTTTACACTTTACTTCTTAACATAATGATAGAAATACATTTGTAATTACAGACTCCTCAAGTGTGTGTGCACTGGCCTACCTCATGCCTGTTACAAAGACCTCCAAATTCACTTATGTTCAATAAATGCAATCCTGACAAACAAAACAGAATTTTTTTTTATTTTATTTTTTTAACTTATTGTGCACTTTGATTATGAATTAGTCGTGCTTCACATCTGGATTTCTGTTTCTTTTTTGTTTTGGATATGTTTGATGTGTGAGCTTGTTTTTGTTGCCTCTGCCTTTTGAAAGATGAATTTCTCCTTGGGGATCAATAAAGTGTACCGTCTCATTTCATCTCATCTCATCTCATCACCTCCGCTATGGCCTCCTGCAGGAGAACATTAATAACATTAATGTTAGATGTGGATGAGTGTACCTACAGGTAGCCAATATTTAGCTCAAATCATACTCAACCATTAGTAGAACAGACAGACAGACAGACAGACAGACAGACAGACAGACAGACAGACAGACAGACAGATAGATAGATAGATAGATAGATAGATAGATAGATAGATAGATAGATAGATAGATAGATAGATAGATAGATAGATAGATAGATAGATAGATAGATAGATAGATAGATAGATAGATAGGGTGGGTCGGAGGGAGGGAGATTTAAATGCTATTTATTCTATTTACAGTTCACTTAAATGGCTTTGCAAAAAAACATGATGCCACAAAAGAACTGAGCACCAGCGCCCCTCGTTGTTCGGGTCCGTAACTGAATGTAATGCCAAGCAGAAGAGAAAAAACCACATACGGCTTCTCGGGCACCGTACATTCGCGGAAATTGTAAAAAAAACAAAAGATGGGCGATTTCTGTATGTGATGTAAACCTGTAGGATATAGCCTAGTATTTACGTTAATTGCTATCATTCATCTATATTCCAGGACTTTCAACATGGAAGATGAATGGGAAGAGGAGGTACGAAATACCATCAGCGTAACGTACTAGCGTTTACAGCGTAGCAACATTAGCTTCATGTGGCTAGCATGTAATCGTTAGTTAACGTTAGCCGGGGGGTCTTGATGCGATGAGGACTACCACTGGTTTAATTTCACCATTATGTTAACTTTAACCTTTCAAGTAAGAGCTTCGGGGACAAACCTCCCTACTAAATATTGGTTTGGGTTGTAGAGTGAAAATACGTGTGTGGGACTCCCTGGGATATTCATTATCTGGTCCAAATATTGTGTAAGACCCTGGCAATGTAAATAGTTAACTATATTGGAATTACTTTATTTTATGTTTTCTTCTCTATGCTGTTTTAACTGTTAAAAAATTACGCATTATTTGTCGGAAGTGTCGTTGTGTTGGCATACATTCCCTCTTTTTGTCTTTTCGCTTGTTTAGGAGCAGCTTGTTGTGGTGGAGCTCTCTGGTATAATCAACAATGACTTCCTGTCCAAGTGTCGGGGCACATGCAAGATTCTTGTGAGTATCGGATAGTAATGCTTTGTGGTAAAGAAAGAGAAGAAGCCTGGCCATCATGCATTACATCAATAGCTGGTCCCTATCCGCAAGCAGTTACTAAATAGCTTTTGTCCATGTGTTCTAGGATATTGACAGCGACAAGCCCATGATGCAGGTTGGACAATATGTGTTTGCAGGAGAATATGAAGGTAAGAACCATAGACTGTAAGGGTCTATGGTAAGAACGCAGCTAAAAATCTAAGGAAAAGCATACAGACTATGGTGTAGTGTAACTTACTTGTGCCTGCTGTTAAAACAAATTGCTCATTTCTCTCTTCTAAAAATAAATGGTCATGTTGGAAACATGTCCCTTTACACCACCTCCAAAGAGTTATTTTCTAACCTGAAATGCTGTCACCACTGCCAGTGATTGACTTTTGTGGTTTCAGTAATAACGAATGGCCCAACTGCAGCCTCAACTCTGATTATCATAGAGTCAAGAACATTACTAATACCTCATTTTGCAATAGAATGTATGGAAAGAGAGGCATATTTGTTTTAATAAACATGGTTAGTCATAAGACTGCTGACTATTTTTACCAGCACAAAAGGCCTTCATGAACTCCTATAATATATTTTATTATATAAAGAATGTTAAACATACATTTGACTTGCTGTCCTTGCCTCTTGTAAGATGCCTTGGGAACTTGTGTGCTGTTTGAGGAGGGACCACAGAAAGGTAAGGTTCTCCATGTATTTTCAATGTTTTTATATATATATTTTTTCCTTCTTTCACTTATTGTCCATTATGATTTTGACACATGTCTGCAGGAAAAGCAGACAGTGTTCCAGAACTCAAGTACATGTGCCACACTGTAAAGAAACTGATGATGCAACGAATCTTCCTTGTTGAGAAGAAAGACGGAGAAACCAGCACAGGTCAGCAAGAACATCTACACTTCCCATGGTGCAAAATCGGTTGTGATCTATCTCGTCTACTACAGTTAATTTAACTTGTCTTGTAAAACCCATTCTTATACAATGTTGCTGTTTAAGAGTAGCTTGGCCCAACTGTCTTTATATTATGAAGCTTTACAAATAATCCCCTATGTACAACATTGTTATAAATCTCAATATAGTCTTTTTGTGTTGTCCCAGCAGGAAGTGGTGATAGTGGTGAACAGATGAACACAACTTATCAGTCCGATGAAGAAGAAAATGCCAAACAACAGGGAGAGACAGAAGACAATATGGGCAACACAGATTTGGAAGACTCAGCATTGGGCTGAGAAATGGAGGCCTTGGCATATTATGACCTCCCTATACAAGTGTAGAGACCCACCAGCATTTGCAAGGCTGTAGGGGACTCCATGTCTGAAACAGACAATTCAGAGGCAGTTGAATTTATACAGTTCAGCAATAACAGGAGGGAAGTGACAGTGTTAATGAAAACATTGTGTTACCATCCTTTTCAAGAAACATGTATTGCCTCTTCTTTATCAGACCTCAAAATAAATGAATTTCATATTTGATGTGCAACAAAATATGGCTAAATGACACCTAAAGGTAAAACAATCTTGTACAAATGATCATGTAAATCCTTTCTTTCCACATAGGAAGTGTCTTGGGAAGGACAGTCACAGAAATGTGGCCAGAGACCTCAGCTTAGCAGCAGGAAGTCCTGTCATTGTGCTTTTAGGATATCATCAATTTTTGTTTCCTCTGATCATGATGAATCATTATGCTGTTTAACCAGCAGAGGGAGAGAAATCTGCATGAGCTGCAGGGTTATAGTACCTCATTTATACATTCAAAGAAGTGAATGAGGAGTACCTGACTTAAAAATACAAAGTCCCTATTTGTCTGATTTATGATGAATGTATAATTTGCTATGTTAAAGCCAACAAAAATAAAGGCTTTTAGTCTGGCCTCAGACTTATTGTGTTATTTTTGTTGATTTTTTTGCTTTTGTGGAGTTTCTGCCAGAGATGTGGATTTGGCATTTGGTTACAGAGCAAAAGGCTGTCAATCAGGCAATCTATTTATTTTTTTTTTTTTAGCTTTCAAGACTGTAAATCAAAAATGTTGTCTTCTAAAATGTTTGCCTTTTGTTTATTTGAATAATACGCGAAAAGGTTCTAATTTGGGGCTGCTTTCTTGGAGCTTACCTGTCCCATACAATGTGGCGTTTGTATCATGAATGAGCGAAGTTTTGTTGACTTTGAGGACGTGGCGGTTCTCGGCCAATCCAATCACCGATGCTCCCTTAAAGTGGACCAGTGAGCGAGCGACATCGCACTCGTCTTCTCAGTGCCTGATTGGGCGGTTGGCGTTTTAGCACAGGAAGTGCATGGGTGTGTTTCCGAGGGGGCGGATCTAAAACTGCATCGAAGAACTTCCCTGAAGACACCGGTGAGTTCTCTTTATAAATTGTAGTTTAAAATACAAAAAGTAATCAAAATGTGTCTCATATAGCTGGTGTTTAGAAATACGCAATACGAATATTACATAGTTGCTTATTTGCTTTCATTGGACGAGTGAAATTGCAGCTCAGCAGGTAAAACTAACGGTACGCTAGGTTAGCCAGTCGAATGTTAGTCCCCAACCTTTGATTTTGGATGGTAACGGTAGCTAAGTAATTGCAAATAATGGTCACAAACTGTTGCTACTGACTCGTTATACAAAAACGATAGCAAGATTTAGCTAAGATGTCGCGACGTGCAAAAGTGAGACTGCAGGTACTGTGCTGTGTCACACGAAAGCAGCCACGTTAGCGATGGACGTCTTTAAGTTACATTGAGAGTGGCAAGGGAGAGATTTTGAAATAGTCATAAAATAATATTTTCCCCTCTTAATACTGCGTTCAATTTCCTGCTGCCATAATAACAATATCGTTACAGTCCATTTCTAACAACTTGGATTGCTAGCAAGTGTTTTTTGAATATTTTCTTGTGAATCACTCTAAACAAACAACAAACAAACTTAGACATAGCCTTAACCATAACATTCTGTTGTTAATGTAGGATTACATTGCAGGGCAGTTGTATTATAATGCTTTGGTTTTAGCTATGCTAGTTGTACCTAATGATGGATTTAAGATTTTGAAATGTTAGTTAAATAATGCATACATTGTTGCACATGAATGATAATATTTTTGAGAATTGTCGAGCTGGTGTTAATACATTAATATGGAATGTGAACTTCTACAGCATACCAGAGGGTGGGACAAATAAGGGATTGCATCAGCTAGAACATATTAGCCAACAATTCCCCTCTCACATTTGCCTGCACTGAGTCATGCACTTTTAACTTGTATGCACAGGGTTAAGTAGTACAGAAAAGTGCACGATAAACTAAGATAGACCTGCAATACAATGTTTTAACCAGAATGCACTTTTGAGTAATAACCACAGCATCCTGGTGTCTTTCTTTTTACCCCTAGTTCAGACAGCGTTTGCACATACTCAGGATGGAGCTGCGGCCACTTGTAATGTGCTTTGCTCTCTGTGTGGTTTACGCCACCAGCAAACCCACAGAGAAGAAGGACCGTGTTCACCATGATGAACCCCTCAGCAACCGAGAGCATGATGATGTGGAGAACTTTGACTATGACCATGAAGCCTTTCTGGGACAAGAGGAGGCAAAGACCTTTGATCAGCTCACACCAGAGGAGAGCAAGGAGAGGCTCGGGTAAGAATGCATTTCAGAGAGACTGTTCAAATCTGTTCTTATAATACTGAGAATATATGAAGTCACTGTGGTAATGACCTAGTTTCTCCTGAAAGAGCAGTCAAGTTCATCTGAGGTGGCACACCACCTGGATGATATGAGGGAACAAATTGATTACCTGACAAATTTCTTTTGTTTATCCACAGCATGTTGGTTGAACGTATAGATGAGGATAAGGATGGCTATGTGACAGCTGAGGAGATGAAGAGGTGGATCAAGCACGCTCAGAAGAGGTGGATCTATGATGATGTGGATCGACAGTGGAAGAGTCATGACCTCAATGGGGATGAGGTGGTGTCCTGGGAGGAGTACAAGAACGCAACATACGGATACATTCTTGGTATGGCTGCAGGCAATCTTCTTTTTTATACTTGACGTATCATCTGTGTACTGCGTGGACACAAATTTACTTTGCCACACATGCACACTATACAAAGTTGTGACCTCCGACTTGCAGATGATCCCGACCCCGATGATGGCTTCAGTTACAGGCAGATGATGAATCGCGATGAGAGGAGATTCAAAATGGCTGACCAAGACAATGACATGAGAGCCAACAAGGAAGAGTTTACAGCCTTCCTTCACCCTGAGGAGTATGACCACATGAAAGACATTGTAGTGCTGGTGAGTGACAGTGATACACAGGTGGTAAATGATGACACTAACACTGTTTAAAATCCCTTCTCACTGCCCTGTGGTCTCTTTTCTAACTGTAGGAAACTATGGAAGACATTGACAAAAATGGAGATGGTTTAATAGACTTAGACGAGTACATAGGTAAGTTCCAGCCCATTGTCATATAAGCATCATCAATTTGTACCACATCAGTTTGGGTTGCTATTGGTGGAAAACCAATGCAAATAGATAATACAAAGTTAAGGTATTGGTCAGTGTTTGAGGAGCCACTATGAAATGAGCATTTGCAACATCATCAACGCCATCTTTCTTTGTGAAGGTGACATGTATAGCCAGGAGGGAGACTCCACAGAACCTGAGTGGGTGAAGACAGAGAAGGAACAGTTTACTGAATTCAGAGACAAAAACAAAGACGGAAAGATGGACAAGGAGGAGACCAGAGACTGGATCCTGCCCAGTGACTATGACCATGCTGATGCCGAGGCCAAGCATCTGGTCTATGAGTCGGATACAGACAAAGTACGTACTGTAGAACCATAAACTATTTCATCAAAAATTCACAAGTTGAACTGCGTATGTGAAACCAGTTTATTTTAAGTGTGCTTTTGCAGTATGTGCTTTAAGTAGTGGTAGGATGTTTTGACATTACAATGACAATATGATACTCAATGAAAGATTCATACAAGTAATGTAAACAGTCATATTTTAGTTTTGTACATTTTTTTGACATTTTGTTTTTTTTCACAGTCAGTTTAATACATTGCAAAGGAGGATTTTAACAAAGCATGATAAATACAAGCTACAGGCTTTCATCTCAGTGATGTCTGTAGCACTTTGGGATTTGTTTATTGTGTAACTAAGATGAGAAAATATCTTATTGTCTGCACCCAGTGACACAAGTGCAACTCACACAAGACATACCAAATACCTATGGTAACACATAATGACAACAAGTACCTCCATGTTCTTTTTCTGAAGTCTTTTTGTACTGACACAAATACCAGGTTTATCATGTCTGTTATTCTCCCTCCATCAGGATGGCCGCCTGACCAAAGCAGAAATCGTGGATAAGTACGACCTGTTCGTGGGCAGCCAGGCGACTGACTTCGGAGAGGCTCTGACTCGACACGACGAGTTCTAACATCCACCTGCCTCCAAAGACTCTGTGTTCATTTTGTGTACCGCCTTAGTCCTCCGACGTCGATGGAGTATTTAAAAACGAGATGAGCTCGCCTAATCCAACGCCACGGACAGTAATTTATTTGATTTGTTGAAAGTGTCCCAGTGTACACACAAACATTACACACTAACAGTGTGTCGTCATGCTCAGTTGTGTGTGTGTGTGTAAGATTGGGATATATTGTCAGCCTTTGCTCTGCTTCCACACACCACTCTTACCATTTTCTAGGTCAGGCGAAGAACAAACAGTGTTAGATAATCATTTTGTTTTTCTTTGAAAGAATAATTTTAATAGCCATGTTTTGTTATGAAACCCTAAAAAGAACAAGTTAAAGTTTGCGGTATACAGAGTACTCTGTCGTTACATTTCTTTTTGCAATGCACTGGACTGTGAAGAGTAAAGCTGATGTCTAGCTAGTTTTGTTGTACTACAGAATTTGTTCTACTCCTCTTGTCTAATCATGTAATCGGGCCCAAACTGAAAAGTAGTTTTTGATTCACTTGTGCTTTGTTTTCATGTCTTTATTGATCTTAATGCTGGAGTATAGGGTGTTGGAACAAGGAGTAAATATTAAATTCCAGTGACAATAACGACTATTTGGACTAGTGCAATACAGTCAAATCAGTGGGACCACGCTGTGTTTGCTATACTTGTCCCCAAAGCATCTATGTTAACACAAGCCGTGGGTCCCACATAAGGGCGGGTTGTGTGTTAGTTAAAGGAATCAAGAATTTCTGATTTAATGACTGATGGATGCTTTGTCCTCCAAGCTGCCACCTTTCTTTTTTTTTTCTCATCACCTCAATAGTGTGCGTGTGAATCTGTGTGTACATATATTACTTGTATTCTTAATGACTGATTGTCCCATTTTTGTTTTCAGCTGAACAAACTAATTTGTGTGCCAAGCAAAAACCTTTGTCCTGTTTTTTTTTTTTTTTTTTTTAAGCGGTATAAAAAAGCTTTAATTTCAAACACATCCCCTTCTAAATGTTTGTTATGCTTATATTATCACTTCAACCATTTATAACCACTGAGAATTTTTATGGTATACTATAATGTTTTTTTACAGGCTCACTGCAGCAACCACCCTTTCACTAGTGACTTTACTGTAAATAAGTTGTTGGTTGGCAAACTGAGCACTCTAACAATCAGGTCCAGTTTTTGTGATTGAGAAGAATGTCTCAATAAAAACAAATAAAATTGGAGCTTTTAGTCTGCTGTATTTTTTTTTACTTAAAGTAATAGTATCAGGTATTTTTAATAGTATCAGTTGCTATTACACATGCTAGGGTGTTAAATCACATTCTGTAGCCAAGCTATTCTCAGAAAGTTGTTTCTGTGGAAAGCAAAACTTACCAATACAATTTTAATGATCTTAAATGTGGAAGTTGAAATTTGCCTGTGTTGCATTAGAATCCCTGTTTTTCCCAGGTTTTTTTCTTTTTAGGGAATGTTCTGTTTCCTGCTTTCCTTCGGGCTGTTGATCCATTGATCTCTGGATTGTTGTTGTTCCAGACCATTTTCCTCTCACCATCTGTTTCAGGAGAATCATGTGCTACTTAATCTCCCCATAATAACTCAAACATTGGCTATTTCCATCTACAGTATCACAACTGAATACATCTGTAGTGCTTGTCTATTTTTTACATATCAAACAAATAATGCTTCATTACATCTCAGCATGTACGTCAGACATACTTTATCTTTTTTCAGTTTAACCAAATAAGGTTTGATGAACGTTTATTTTCGGCAGCTCTTCCTTTTCAATTTTCCATTTAGGAGCTTCAATGAAGCAGTTTAACTTATCCTTACTCACCACCAAAACTTTAGATATGCTGAAATAAAAAAAAATGAGGCAGCTTTTAGAGTAGGCATAACAAAACAATTATATAAAAGAGGTACACTGTGTGAGAGTTTTATACATACAGTCGTATTCCACACTTATTAAACTAATTTATGCGATAACAGTGGAACTTTAATGGAACTTTAATCTCATAGATAGAAATGCAACAGTTTTCATTTCATGTACATTTACCTTTAAAAAAACGCACAAAATCTCATAATTTGTAGACATTCACAGACAATGTGTTTGATTAATTACTGATTAATTCAGGCTATTCTACTTATACTAACTTTGCAGTGAATGATGTATTCTTGATGAATCCCTTCATAATTTATACAGACAAGTTTGATTTAAAAGAGTGTTTTTTTTTAACTCTGCATTGTGCATTTAAGGTCACTCATTCCTGTCATATACACAGTACAACGTGTTCTAATTGTGTAAATGTCTATGTTTACATATAGATATGTATTCTGTCTTTGCCCCTCATTAGTACCTACAGCACAGCAAAACCACAATGTAGCATTTCTTTCTTGCTTAATGACGTATCTGGCATCTGTCGTCCATCTTCAGCTTACCTGCTCATTGTCTGCCCCATCACTCTCAGTTCACACAATATTATAGTGACATCACTTAGTAGTAAATGTGATAAACATGGGATTACAACGAGCCATCACTCTTAGCAGCTCTTCTTCGTCTGACGCTAAATCATCGTCATTCTCATTGTTCTTGTCTGCATCTTCATCTCCCAGAAAACCATCATCATCTACACCCCCTGCACCCCGGCCGTCCTGCTCATTTCCTGAGTTCGTCGAAGGCCTCCTGTCCCCAGATGGACTTTCGGTGTCTGCAGCCCCACCCGGCAGCTCTGATTGCTCTGTTTGGTCCAGTGATGTAGAGGGCTGGTCTACTCTGTGTTTTGAGTCATAGACGTTCGCTCTGGTGTTACTGGAGGCGTATCAAGAGGAGAAGTATCTATAAGTACAAGTGTGGCCTTCAAAGACTCATGCTCTGGGGTGGGTGGGGGTGAGGGCAGTAGGGGTGAATATGGGGGTGTCTTCACACGAAGTTTGCGGAAGGGTTTGTCTATTTCTGCTGAAGCAATTCGGGTATGACTGCATGGAATACTGGATTGAGAGGAGGGGCTGGTGACAGGGTCGGCAGGGTCATCATTGGTGGTTGCTTCTGAAGTTTGAAAATCAGGACAGGTGAATGGTGGAGTGTCAGTCTCACCAGGGGATCCAGGGCTAGGACTGGTGTTAGGTTGTGCCTCAGTATGGTCAAGGGATGTATCATTTGGTGAGTCAGGGTTTTCTTTGGGTGGAGCAGCATTTTTAATCATACGTATGGGGCTCATCTTCACAGTGGCTGGCTGAGAACTGGATGAGATTTTGATTGGTGTAGAAACATTGTTATTGAAAATCACAGGGCTAGACATAGTTTCATTGGGGATGAAGCTGGTGTCGGGTGCAGCGGTTGTTCTGGGTGGAAGGGGTCCTCGGCAAGGGGGGAGGTTTTGGTGGGTGTAGATGCCAGGATTGTCTGAGAAGCTGAAGGAAGGATTGCAGTTTCCATATTCTTCATTGTTGTATGGTGCTTCCTCTGTGTTTGTTATGTTGCTATTGTGACTGACCTGGAGAGCCACAACAGTAGAAAAAGTCAACCACTATTGTATCCCAGAGTAAAGGGGAGTGAATGATCCCTGTTTAGTGTGACATGTGTCGAAATTGCCAGGCCTATCATCCAGGCAGTCTAACCTTGTAATGAGTGGGAGTGAGTTGATTAATTACAATGTGAGTAATTTACTTTCCACACTTACAGTATGACTGTATGATACTGAGCTTGAAGGTATTTCGGACCTTAGAAACAGTTTGACGAGAAAATCCTCAAGGTCTCGAGGTCCAACTTACCTGTTGCTTTCAACCACGCACATCTTGTGGCCTTCATCAGCGGATAGAGTTGCTCAGTTGTCATGAAGATGGTTTAGTTGTTGTCATGTGATATTCCATACTTAGGTCATGTTACAAGAACTGAATCATCTCTATGACAACTGAGAAACTCCATCTGGTGATGAAGGGCAGGAGATGTGGTGGAAAGCATCAGAAACAGCTAATAAACAGGACCTTGTGGGGAGAATGTTTTGTCGAACTGTGTATGAACTGACCATTTACTTTCATTAGAATTTGGACAGTTCAGACATGGGCTAATTAGGAAACTATAAGTACTTGTGAAATGGAGATCATGACTAGTGGACTGTACAGAGTTTATTAAGGACAGGAAATATAGGACAATGAATGATGAATATTATGAAAGGACGAATATTAGCTGTGATAGTAAACAAAACACTCACCAGTTGGAACCACCGTAAGCTCTGAGGGAGAATACGCAGTAGAAAATATTTTAGAAACTCAAATTTACTGACCAACAAATTTTGGTGAATATAATTCTGGATTACAGTGCTTAAAATTCTCACCACATTGGGGTGTTTGCCCTGGGCCACACAGCCTCTCTGCAGTGGGTCCCTCTTTCCTTTGTGTTTCTTTTTCAGCCACATCATCATGGACAGGATACATCCAAGTGCAGTCATGAACACCATGCTCAGAAACAACGCTTTGCCCACAGTGCAGCTTAATGGATGCTCATCTCCCAGTGGACTATTAGGGACTGCAGTGTACACAGACAGACATACAGATACATTGTTTCAGTCTGCAGGCTCATCAGTCGTAAATGCCAGTGTGTGTAAGAGTGTGTCCTTACTTGATTGTCCTTCAAATAGCACCTTCACCACTACAGTAGCAAAGGTGGCATCACCTGAGTCCTGGTCTATAGCCGTTACCTGCAAAGTATTTTCACTTTTTATCACATCATCGCCATCTTATTGCTTTTATGCTACGTAGGAAATCTTTCTAAACACGCAAGGTTACATAATGTTGTTTTGTTGTGACCTACGATATGGAAAATCACTGGTATTGTCTTTGCAATCCAACTGAATGAAAAAAATCAAATAATAACAGAAGGTTTTCACTGAGTCTCACCTCTAGAATGTGTTTCTGTTTTGCTTGAAGTTTATTGGTCCTAGCGATCAGAAGACCCTCCTGTGTGATTTGGTAGATGTCTGTGTGATTGGATGTAGGACTGAAGGTGAAGTGGATCATGGGATTGAAACCCTGTCAATTAGTGGAGTAAAAGGAGGTGGGTAGATGTAAATCACATACAGAATTGCTTTGAGAATTTTTGATCTGTGATTGTATATGGCTTGTGTGTTGAGTAAAGCGTGGTGCGTACATGGGTAAAGTCTTGATCTTGTACATGTAACATCAGCGCTTTGCTGCCATAGGTATAGACCAGAGAGGCGGGGCTATTTCCGGCAGTTACAAAGCCTTGATATTCAACCCTGTCAAACTGTGGATAAAACTTGTTCACAGCCAGAACTCTGACCAACACTGTAGCAACAGAATATTTTCTGGGGTCATCGTCCTGATATGCCTGGGTGCAAGACACAGCGAGACAAAAAACAGATCAGTGAGATTGGTATTGGGAGTACTAAAAGTGTGGAGTGGGTGTCTTTCAAGCCTACCGCGAACATTGAGTCTTACCATGACCTGCAGATGCAGCTCTGGAGTTGTGAGTCTGTCTCCAACCCCCCGAATCAATTTCACCTCCCCTGTTTCTGCGTCCATCAGGAAACGCCCATCATCATCTCCTAGAATGAACACAAACATAGTTACTACAGTTACAAATGGAAGCACAGCACATTTGAATAAATGCTAACTTGTGCTGATGTATGGTACCTGAGAGAATGGCATAGCTGAGTGGAGAGTTGAGGCCTCTGTCTCCATCCACTGCATGAATGGGACCAGGAGAGAAGTCCAACACAATGTCCTGCAACGTGACACACAAATGTCGGTCCTACTTCTTGGTTGTGTTGTTAAGTTTAGCAAGAGCAAGTCAGTGGATAATATATGGACATTATTAATGACCATTCCAATAAAACACTAGTCAGTGTTGGGTGTGCCCAAAAATATGTGATTGAGTGAGAAAAACTGCCCCCAAGATTTTAAAATATATAAATAGTGATCTGATATAGGGAGGGTTTAGCAACTGACCTCTTCCCCCTCTGTGACTTTGACTGTGTACACAGGGCTGGTGCAGATGTGACTATTCTCATCCTGAAAAAGTAGCATGCAGGGCAGGAACTGTGGGTACTGGTCATCTCCATCCAGGACGGTGATAGTGATGTTGCTGCTGGTATTAAAGCGCTCAGCAGTGCTCATTTCCTGGGATAATGACAAGTCAAGATTTCTTTAGAGGATATAACCCTGGTCTGGAAGTTTGATGTAAAAAAGAATGAATGCATGAACTGCCACTTCTTTTTATTGCTTATTTTCATCTTCCTTTTTATTGTTATTATTGTTTCTGTACGGCATGTGCATGTTTGTGTGTATGTGGTGTATGTGAGTGTGCGAGTATCTGTTGAATATTTAATGTACCGTTTCAGGAGATGCAGAGCAAGTTTCTTTGTACAATGTGCAATGGCAATAAAGGCATTCTATAATATGAGGTATGGTTCTAATATGCCTTTAGTAATCGTAAAGAGCACCAGAGAATAAAATCTTTACTTTATTTCTTGGGAAGGATAACAGAAACAGATTTAATAAGATAAATGTGTGGATACATTTAGTCTAAAACAGTTAGAATTGTCACGTTTATAGCTCACAGAGGCGTGGATGATGATATTAAGCAGGGTTTTGGTCTCATAGTCAAGAGGCTTGGACAGGATCACCTCTCCGCTGTTGGGGAGATCAATCTTGAAGTATTCTGCATCAGGCTGCAGAACACACACAAACACATTAACAATGGTGCTTTTTGTGTACGTGTTTTTTTTCTAGTGTAAAAAGTTAAAGAGTAGAACTCACGGATGCCTGGTCAATAGAGTAAATGATCTTGTCGTTATCTGCATCTGTGGCCTGGATAGTTAACACCACAGTGTTCACTGGAGTTAGCTGGAAAACACAGATAGAAATTCAGGCGGAGAAACACTTCAGCACTTTATGCTTGTATGTTTGATGTGTGCGTGTATGTGTGCATGTGTTTGTGAGCGTGCCATACCTCGCTGATAATGAGTGACTGCACGGTGTCTTCTGCAAACACAGGGGCATTATCATTCTCATTGAGAATCTCCACCATGATCCTGTACACACTCTACAACAACATAAGAAAGACACAGAGGTTTGAATGTGGGATCACACACTGAAGAGTTATGGGTAAGATGAATGGAGAAATGTGTACCTGAAGTGTGTCATCCTCATAACATGACAAGTCAGCCATTAGAACAGGACCCTGAGCCTGAGTGATTTTGGGAACAAAACATATGAAGATACAAAGAAGATTTTCATTCAATATGATCAACTATTTTAACACAAATCCTAAATCATGATAACCAACAGGATAACTTTGTGAACAGGCTATTGCCAAGACATTGACTCAGGAAAACACTTAGTTTATAATGCTTAATTCCATTTTTAAGGCCATAAGGGTATATGTTTAATCTTTTTCCAAAAAAGAACCCAGTCTTTATAGGCTTTTGTAATTGTTGTACACGCTCACATTTGCCTACTCTAGAAATGTTTACTTTAGTGCCTAAAAAATATAATATTGTAACATGCAGCTTCTCTTATTTGATGTTAATCATTAATCAATCATGCATGTACACCAAAATATATAGAAATAATAGGCTACATAACACACTTTATATACACTTGGTGTGTATAATAAGTGAATTATACAAATGGACCCTCTTGGTCACTCAAAGCTTAGTATACTTGATAAAGATGTAATTTTGAAACTATATACTGTAGCTGTACTAATGTTTTCTTTTGAAGGATAGAATGGCAGAAGTAGATCAGTTGAGAGACAGAAGAGAGAGAGAGAGAGAGAGAGAGAGAGAGATAATGTTAATCTTGTTGACCCTTTAATAGCTGCCATGATGTAAATCAGCTGGCTGGGAAGAGGATGACGGTAAGAGAGATTGTGTTCAGTCCAAGAACAAGGCTATACGGTTCATCCCTGATAGTTAGCTCTAAACTTAGATACAACTTCCTCATTGCAGCCCCACACTTTAACAAGCATTCCTACAGATTCAGTGAAATGGAATTGCACACATGAAATCTCTAATCCTTGTATTTTATTCACGTCTTTCTGATTATAAGAAAGCTGCAACACTCAGATCAGTATTTAAGAGGGCATGTCCCGAGTCCCGAATCAGTTACCTCTCGGTCAAGAACCTTGTCAGCTGATGATTTCAGCCGGATGCTTCTTCCCTCCAAGAAGAACCAATCAGCATCCTTTCCAGCCAGGCTCCAGTTAACACCCTCAATTGTGGTCTCAGCCATGAGTTCAGCAACAACTTCTCCTGAGTGGCTGTTTTCTCTGATTGTCGCATATACATCCTGACCATCCAAGCATCCACCCCACCCTGACATTCCTGTGTCAAGGCAAACATATGCAAGGTGTAAGAAACTGTAAGAAATTCTGGCTACAAGTCCAACTTTGATGTGTTCAAATGTGACGTGGCTGTACCTGTGGCTTTGTGCAGACACATTATGGCCAACAGTGAGCAGACTAGAGCCCTGGCCTGAAACACACCCCATTTAAGTTCAGTGAGGGCCATTCCTGGGCTCAGTCAGGCCTCAGGGATCAGTTCTTTCTAAGTAAAGAGAGAGGAATAACAAACACGATTAACTAAACACGGGCATCCTTTCACTTCTGCGGTATGAATGAGTGGGCTAGGCTTAGTTTTCTTCTGTGCCTTGATGACAACACGTCTTAAGAAGCATCATTAGGTTAAGACCCTCTCCTAATGTATTAACAAAGCATCGCGTGTGCCCACACACACACGCACACACGCACACACACTGCTCTGTCTTATAATTCCTTCAAATCCTCTTAAAGTGTGTTTCTGCCTGGCTTTCCCTAGTCTGAAAGAGCAAACCAGCAGAATAGTAGCCTGCTATCCTTCTTCTCTTCATGTTTCTCTCTGACCTGGAAACACTTAGTGTAAACCCTCTGACTTATATTCTTCCTGCATCTGTGGCTATTTAAAGGTTGCATTTCCTACAAGCAGAGATAAGAGTTAAGGGGTTACAATGACTCAGTGACACAGTATGTCAGTCAATATATCAGAAACTTAGCCAAATGTTTTCACCACAAAATTCCTATTTCAAGTAAATTAAGGTGTGTGACTTAATGTCTATCATGCTCTTGTGAGTCTCTGGGTGCACTGGCGTGTTTGAATGGGGTGAGGGGACTTAATAGGATCTGGGGTCACATCCTAAGAGTAACTCTGCTGCAAATGTGAGGAAAATAAACACACATAACTCATACCGTGGATATGAACACAAATTGTCTATGCTGTTGTTCAGCTGACTGACCTGTGGTTGTCAAATCCTCTGCAGCTGGTCTGTCGGTCTCCATATCCTCCTGACTTGTGATGAAAGCAGCATATCTGATTCCCAAAGCCCTGAAAAGCCACAAAACGCCACTTAAAAGGCAAACTGAGGCTTTTAGGACAGAACAATAGATACAACAATTGATACCACTGGTCACATACACACTGACCCCCCCACATACATTAAAAAGCAGATTTGCACCTTATGGTGTGTATCCTTGGATCAACGTCAGCTCAGAGGCTAAAGCCTGAGGGCGGAGTTTACCTGGACAGGAACAAAGAATGAACCAACCAGATTAGAGATGGCAAGAAGCCACGGTGAGGTCAGACACCAGGTTCACAAGTGAAATTAAGAGATTTGTCTGGTACAAAGACAAAGACATTTTGTCATGTAACGGTCAGCTTGTCCAGTCAGTTTTACTTCAAGCTGAAGTTGCTTTATTACAAAGCATAACAGGAAATGTCTTTTCCTCAGTAAATTAGGTCTTGGAAGCTTGAAACATACTTTACGTACTTAGATTTATGTCAGTGTATTGTTTAGGTTGGAATTGCTAAAAGAGTACGAGTGTTTAGCTCGTCTTTAGCTACAAAGCTTGTGCCTGTTGGATTTGATGAATTAGCGACATGTGACAACTAATGGGGCCTGACAAGGGATTACTTATCAAACATTGGCTGCTCACCTTCTGAAGATTACATCCCTTCTCACACTTGTCCCAGCATGCATAGGCACACACACTAACACCCACACGCATGCACACATACACACAGTTAAAGGACTGTGTCTAGACTGAACATATCTTTAGGGCTTCTGTGATGAGCTATCGTTTGCAGAAATGTTTTGGTTAGAGCAGACTTGTCAGTGGTTTCTATTGTCAGAGAAAAACAGGAGGAGCAGAAGTGTAATGTTTGCCTCAGGGGAAAGTTAACTACTGCACAGCCTGTGTCTCTGAGAGTGAGAAAGTACAGAGAACAAGCACTTCTCAGATCATATTTTTAGGTTTAAAGATGATATTTCAAGCAGCATTTAGAGTTCTGAATTCAGAGGATGAAACAATCACTGCACGTTTATTTTAAGGTTTTTATGTTGACGTAATAAGATGAACAATAGCTAAATAGATTAACATAGAACAAACAGACATGTTGTGGTTGCATTATATTGCTGCGATTGACCACTGGATGTCAGCAGAGATGTGGTTGAAAAGAAGATAGGGAATGGTTGATAGATAACAGTTGGATTGTTGTGTGTGTTTTGCTTTTTCTTGTATTAATGTTACCTAAAATGGCAATCATTAGAAACTTAGCTGAACTTTTGTCAAGGATTGTTAATTCTACTGAAGAAAGACATCTCACTATAGACAAATTGATTGTAGCAGGAGTAGTTTGGAGTCTAACTGTGATGAAGCTCATGGCTGTTGTCATGATAGCAATACGCTACCTATTTTAGTTTTTTTTAGCATGTTCATATGTTCTGTTAATGATCACAATGTTTAAATCATCTGTTAACTTAGCCAATCCTCAAAATAATAATGTGAATTATATATATGATATTCTGTAAATTTCTAGTTTAATAGATACATTCATTTTTGCTGTATGACGCCTTCTTTACTGTCTAGTCACCTGAGCCACCCATGCATTGTAGTGTTGGTATGTTCCAATTTGAGGGGCAGGCTACAGGCCTATATAGACTGGCAGTTGCATTTGCTTGAGATGGAGAGCTTGCGGAACACCTGAGGAAGCAGTTTGCGTTACCTCTCAAATATACAGTAGCAATACCCAGTCAATAAATTAAATAATGAAACACTGATATGTGAACAAATGTTGCATTCATGTTGTGAAATCTCATAAATTTGGTATGTCGTATGCTAAGGCTCTAAAGATGGTAATGTTTTCCATTTTAAATCCACAACTTTGGTAAAGTAAAAAAATATATATATATTTGATGGATGATTGATTTTACACAGACATTCATGGTGCCTAGAGGATGAATCCTAATAACTTTGGTGATCCCCTGACTTTTTCTGACTGAACATGGTAAATATTACACATGTTGTTATGGGCATGTTAGCAGGCTTAGGATTCAGCTCAAAGCACCAATGTGCCCACAGCCTCACAGAGCCTCTTCCATAGCTGTAGATCTTTATCTTGTTCTAAGTTGCTCAATTTGTCCTGCACATCGACCCAACCTTCTTCCACTCAATAGGACGGCCCACTGGCTACAAAGTGGGTGTGAGAGCAACATTATGTACCTGTTAGTGTTCCTCTGAAAGACAATTTAACAGTAAATGGCCTCCTTCATAAAACTTGATTCTACATTAAAAACTAAATCCCTGAACAAACATTTTCTTCAAGTCTATACTGCTTTATCACTGTCTTTAATCAGCCCTTTCTCGGCCTGGAAGTGCAATACCATCCAGAGGAAATGAGTGTATGCTAAAAAACCACTGAAGTGAACAGAGCAAGTCCTGTGGGAAAACTTTTAATAGTGATTATTACAGACTAACTGGCATGATTCACGGATAAGGTTTGGTAAGTGGACAGAGTGTGGGAAGACCTCAGTTAAAATCATGTGTTTAAAAATGTGTCTCCTTTAAACCTGTATCTCATTTAACAGATATAATCTCAATCTGTATATAAAACAATCTGGAGTGACTGTCCCTCCTGCTGCATGCATTAGGAAACATCTGGGTGTCCTATCATCACTTTAAAAATACTTCAACAAGACATAGAGGCATGTCTTTCTGTCTAGAAGTGTCTGTGCAGCCTAGTCTTAGAGCTATTGCTTAGCACTGTAGGATGCACACTGGGACCGATTCCAAAACAGTGAAACATGACTACTTGTGTTTGCACCCTCCCTCTGTCTTCTCTGTCTTCCTGTCACCCTTTGTCTCTCTCTGTCTCTGTACACACACACACACACACACACACACACACACACACACACACACAGTGCGTCTCACTATCTTTGTGGGGACCCATCATTAACATAATGTTTAACCTAATTCTAACCCTAATTCTAACCCTAATCCTAAAACCAAGACCCTCAAACAGACCTTTGAAGTTGTGGAGTCCAACATTTTGGCCCCACAAAGCTGTCCGGAAACCAAAAGTACTGTATTCCCAGACCCCATAAATACAGTTAAACAGGACCACACACACACACACACACACACACACACACACACACACACACACACACACACACACACACACACACACACACACACACACACATTTGATTGCTTCAGGATGGCTCCTCTCCAGTCTCTCCAGACCAGGTTTTAGCTAATTCCCAAAACGGGGGTCTTTGAGAATCAACAACAACACTGAGCAGTGCTGGGTGGAGAGATGTTCCTTTTTTTGCCTAACAAATGATGAAAAACAGGTTGAAGAAAATACTTCACTCACAGCTATCCTTCTGGGACTGGAGACAGAGACAAGAACTGGCGACCTTTCGCGCGCACTGCACACTTTTCTGCATGCATATCTTTTCTCTCTCTCTCTCTTTTTCTCTTTCTCTCTCTCTCATTAGAAATAACAAG
This sequence comes from Percina caprodes, assembly GCA_013375575.1. Taxonomy (NCBI): domain Eukaryota; kingdom Metazoa; phylum Chordata; class Actinopteri; order Perciformes; family Percidae; genus Percina; species Percina caprodes. Next base: position 8,396,084 of record JABXJD010000001.1, read on the forward strand.
CATCTTGAGCAATCATAGTCATAATCATCAAACGCTTCGCCTTTGTGATCATTGAGTGAAAGTGTTTTGTAGATATGGCCCCAGGGGGGTTTCTAACTGTGTGACTGCAGAGAAGTGACGCCCTGCCTGCATCCAGATGTTTCATGTTTCCCCCGCGCGCTCTTTGGAAAAGGTCTGCTCCCAGAAGAAAGACATCTTAAACGTACAGTTCAAGGTCCATGTCACCAGATTGAGGTTAAAAGACGACGAACACTATGTTTTTTGCATGAAGTTGTTGGATTTGATTCCAGGCTTCCCATATTAATACATTTGGAGAATGGAGAGCAGCAAACTGAGGACGCTCTTGCTGCTGGAGCTACATTTGCTCTGGGTCTCTGCGCTGTCTGTGCACGGGCACTCCAGTCCACAGCACGAGAATGGTGAGTTAGAGGACTAACCTCGTTGTTTAGTTGACATTTTTATAGTGGTGTTTATTTAGATGTTTTGATTTGATATTAGTATAGGCTACTTGAAAACAACTGAGACTTTACTTAAAAGTAGCAATACTACAGAGTGAAAGTATAATCTACTTAAGAAGTAAAAATAGGTCTCCAGCAAAAGTAGACTGTAAGCAAAAAATAGTATTACAGTAGGCAATTTAATTATTATTACAAATTAGTTGTGTGCAAGCAACATTTTAACATGTTTTAATGTTTTGGTCATATGTTTGTATTTAAAATATTTATTTGAAAAGTAACTAAAGCCTAATTCAGATACATTTAGTAAAAAGTGCAAGATTTCCCTCTGTAATTTAGTGGCATAGAAGAAGACAAGTAGGCTACTCAGCATTAATTAATTTTTTTAAAGATTTTGTTTTGGGGCTCTTCCCTTTATTTATTTTTTATTAAAGTGACAGAGAATAGACATGAAAGGGGGAGAGAGATGGGGGGATGACACGCAGGAAAGGGCCCCTGGTCGGATTTGAATCCGGGCCGCTGCAGGACTCAGCCAACATGGGACAAATGCTCCTACTGGGTGAGCTAGAGGCCGCACCGCAGTACTTATCTTGTGTACATGTAAATAGCTGCTTTCCACCATGATGGACTCTATACATGTATCCCATAAACAAAACTTTCTAACAGTGTAAGCTTTTAGCAGTGAAGAGTTATTTCCAGATTTATTAAGAGGCAGAGAGATTAGACTGACTGTACCATGCTGTCCTGTTGGTGTTGTGTTTGAGGTCAGTTAGGCAGCCATGTGTGGTGATGAACAGCTTAAATGGGTTGCTGTGGCTTAATGGTAGAGCGGTTGCCTGCCAATCAGAAGGTTGGTGTTTTGATTCCTGGCCCTCAAGTCACATATCAGTTGGAGTGTAAATGTGTGTAAGTGTTGACGTTGTACAGCAGCCTCGGCTACAGTGTGTGTGAATGGTTCCTGTACTATGTATATATATATATATATATATATATATATATATATATATATCCATTTACATTCTGATTCCCTCTCATACAGACTCCAACTCCTCACAACCCAGAAACTTCTGTGTCATCCTCCATTAGACAGAGACGGTCCTCATGCAGTATGATGTTGATGTATACAAGTTTTTCACAAGTCTGTTTTATCTCTATCCTAGTGATCGACCTTCTGGCAGCTCTAAACATGTCCCACCACATAAGCGGCGTGGCCAGACTGCAGAGTCCCAGCAGTGTCATATACAAAATACGTCCCAGAGCAACCTTCCTGACTCTTCCTCGTGAATATTCCCACTTCTTGTACTCAAATCTTCAGGGCAGCATGGGGGTGCATCTGGTGGGGCATCAGGAGTCTGGCTCCAGTGCCACTCTTTTTTCTATCTCCTCTGCATCCTCACCCCTTCTCCAAATCATCTCTTCCACCCTCGATAACACTCTGCGTTTGGACTATCAGGCTGGAGGAGGAGCTCAGAGCCTTGCCAGCTTTTACTTCCCCAGGAGAAACCCTTTCTCCGGGGAGGAGTGGGTACAGTTGGCTGTGAGCCTAGAGACTAACAGGCTAGCATTTTTTGTAGACTGTCAAGAAGCTGTGGTTATACTGTTAAAAAGTGAAGAAAGAATCAACCTGGAACTGCCTCAAGATGCTTTTGTCACTCTTGCCAGCACACCAGGGAAGAAAGACAGCAAATTTAGTGTAAGTTTCTTGCACATACTGCATACTTGTACATACTTACAACATATTAACACATGAATCATGTCCTTTACTAATTGACTTACTATTTGCAGTACTCTTTTACAGAAACAATTGCAGTTACTTTAAGCTCCAGTTGATATGCATTCTGTATACAGCAACATTTAGAATGTGAGCATTTCTGTGTTTCTTTATGAATGCAGGGGTATTTGAAGACAGCTGAGATTTCAATGAAAGCATATCTAAGGAGGCCATGGCTCTGTGACAATGTTACAGGTAAAGAAAGATTATCTATATCGAAACTGAGTGTTTCGATATCTAATATATAATTATTTTCTTTGCTTGGCGGGACGAATGAAAGAAAATAATCTGAAATCTGAATCCATTTAAGCACATAAAAAGAATAAATATATAAGGACATTGCCAAAAATACCCTGAGACCCCACGATTACACATTTTAAAAATATTCATACAATACATTTCAAGGTCACTGGAAAGTTATGATCAATTTCCTTTTTTCTAAATATGTGTGTGCATGTTTGCGTGTCTGTACATTTGCATCCATATATCAGTTTGTATCAGCATGCTGAAAAGCAGAAACTGCAGAATAAGCTACCGTGTCATTCCCTCCTTGTTTTCTTTTGTTCTGTTCTTTCTTTTCAGTACTTTCCCTGATATATTTTGAGTACTCTGGAAGACAATTTTTGTCAGTGAAGAGTTTTCATGTCATAAATGGTTATATAAACTATGAAATAACTGATAAAAATGTATTTTGTAACGCTGTCTATAATTCCAAACATAGATACTCCTAAAAGTAATGGGACCACTGTGGTTTACATGCAATAGATCATATCTTTTTGCCCTCAGGCAGAACTTTCCCCAACAGTCTGTTTATTATTCCTCAGTGTGGGTCTTCATTTTGACATCATTTTCCCAGGATGTTTGTTTAGGCTTGAAAATTTTCTCTTTTATTCATTCAAGAATTATTCAGGAATCTTTTCTCCCACCAACTGCGACTGTCTTCTTCCAGATGTTCTGCCTCCGTCTAAGTATGCAGATAGCCATAGCTCAGATTCTCGGACTGACAGCAATCGAATGTTGCAGCAGGATGCATCCCCCAGTAAACCTGAAACAAGCCGCAGGCCAATGGACCAAACCAACCATTATCCACAGGATGTCCAGAGTGACCAGCTGCAGAGAGGTGTGGTGCTGGGGCCCCGGATCTCCTCAAGAGGTGAAGTCTGTTTCTCAGGCACAGAAAGATGACAGGCTAAAGAAGCTGGATAAGAGGCTGGAAGAGCTGGCTCGTATGCTGGATATGGTCAAAACTCAGGTACGTATTGCACTCCGATTACGTGACTTTCCACAATAAAACAAGAATGTCAAGTTGTGCTTTTGTTTTTCTACAGAATGCAGACCTACAGTCTCGCGTACAGTACCTAGAGGGATGTGAGTGTGTGAGGCAGCGATGTGTGTGGGAGGGCCGTGAAGTGGAGGATGGCCAGCACTGGCAGATTGATCACAACACTGTGTGTACATGCACATCTGGAAAGGTGACATGCCAAGCTAACATCAAAGGTAAAAGTGATACAGATTCTGACAGTTCTCATTCTCACCCTCATTTGCTTACTGTGTTTATCTTTGTCAAACACATACAAAAACCCACGATAAAATCTAACTATGATTTTGGCACACTTTCAACAACCTTACACTAACGCACATGAACCGGTGTTAAGTAGCTAGTTTGCAGATGACTGTCCTTCTCCCAGATCCTTGTCTGTCTAACCCCTGTCAAAATGTGTTGTCTTGACCTCTGACCCCACTGGGTTTCACTGCTCCTGTCCCCCAAACACCAACGGACCAGTGTGTGAGAATCAGCTGAGACAGGTATTTTTGTGCCAGGATTAGTGGAGTAGAGTATAAATGAAACAACAACAAACATGTCCATGTTGGTGTCAAACTTGTCTGTCCATGTTGTGAAAATGTCTATCAGTTCCAGCCTTTTTTAGCCATGCTAGAAGCAATGTCCAGGGGTACCGATGTCAAGCCACTTCAGTCCAAGTATTGGCCGATTGAATGGATTCCAATTAAAATCAGCTTCAGCTATATTTTTTGTTTCATGCTATTCAGCGAATGTTAGCATGCTAAACTAAGATGGAGAACATGGTAAACATTATAGCAAAACATAAGTGTGTAACATTGTCATGTTGACACATAGCTGCTGGGGGACTACCCATTTCTCCAACGCTCCATTGTTCCGACCTTTCAATAACCCAAAAAAATTGACGTCCCTTTGTTTCGAAAAATAAACCCTCTGCTCCGACATCCCATTGTTCGGACCATATAGGCTTTATTATATAGATTAGGATAGCCGATTGGTTGGGGTTAGGCATTTAACCTTTAGTAGTTTAGGTTAAGATAGCCGATTGGTTTGGGACACTAAACTGCACGCAAACCGGTGCAGAGATTGTGTGGATTAGGCTAGATAAACATTTAAATGTGTTAATAAGCTAGAGAAAAGTAATTTTGCTTGCTATTGTTGATTCAGATTTTAGATTATGGGAGGTGATCAACAAAAGCCTAGCTATATGGTCGGAACAATGGGATGTCGGAGCAGAGGGTTTATTTTTTTTAAACAAAGGGACGTTGGTCTAGTGGGCTGTAGGACCAAAGGGAATTTTTTGGGTTGTTGAAAGGTCCAAACAATGGAGCATCGGAGAAATGACATGGCACTGTAGATGCTATGCTACATGTATTGCTGAACATGTAGCCTTGTGTGCTTTTCCAGTTTTGTCTAATGTGTTAGATTGTTTTAGATTTAAAGATTTGCTTATTGTATGTTTGGTTACCTGACAGGTCTTCAGAACTTTTGAAATGCTTGAGGTGGGTCAATCACAAACCGCCTTCTGTTAAATGTTGTGTTACTGTAGTTTTCTTATAGTTTCTTGTAGCTTAGCACTTGCCTCTGTAATTCGCTAAATTTGACACAGGTAGACATTTTGGGAAATACACTTTTTTCATGAGTTAGATAAGAAGGTTAGTACCAATCTCATATTTGCTGGGAGGCAGATTTTTTAAAATTTTGGACTGAGTGAGGCTAACTTTCTACTTGTTTCTAATCTTAGTGCCTTGCTGTGGCTTTATATTTGACGAACTCTCTGCAAGAAAGTACACGACTGTGTTTCTCAAAATTGCATATTATTCTTTTAATTTAACTGATCTAGTTTTTAGATCACACTTGTGATTGTGTGTTATGTGTTCATGGTTTAGCTGTAACATTGCTTGGTCTGCTGCATTGGTTGAGCCCAATAGCAGTGCCTTGCTTTACTTTTGTCCTTTGTCCGTTTTGGCTAAGGGCATTGAAGGGGGTTGAAGGTTGGGTAAGAGGCCCTGTGTCCCCCCTCCCTACTTCTAGGCATGTTGGGTACCCAATCCAGCAAACAACTGTAAAAGGATGCTGCAGTTTCAACGTTGCTGTGCCTTTAATCCTACCTCTGGCCTCTGAGGACTTCCTTTACTTCACTGGAAACAGCAGCAACAACTTCCTATCCTTTAATGCCTGTAGAGACCAGTACATGTTGGGTGCGTGCTGCCTCTGCAAAGCAAAGCAGGGTCTTTCCACTGGCCACCAGAATAATTCTCAACATGGACACAACATCTCCTCTGTGACCAAGACTTTCTGTAAATACGACAGAGTATAATTTGGAGGATGGAGTGTGGAATGGGAAAATAGACTTCAACCGTACTGAGCTGGAAGATCATAAAGGAAATATTCAAAGTGTAGACTGCCGCAGTGGACCTAAATTTTACTTATACATGTGATTATCTCACTCTAATACATTGCCAGAGAGGAGGTTGTACCAACGGGCTATCAGGGAAGTCTATGCCAGACCAGGTAAGACTGTAAATCTAAATATTTTGGTGCCCTTCCTTTTTTAATTAAACAGTGTTTGTTAATTTGACAGCCCATCTCACTGTACTCTTTTTACATTGAAGTGTTTTAAGCTGTATTACTGGTAACAGGGTTGGTCTAATTGATTTCCATTGGTTTCTTTAGGTGTGGCTGCCAGATGCAGTGACCCTGCAGAGGACTCTAAACCAGGCAGACTTCCATGAGTTCTCCCAGTCCCTGAAGATCTTTTCTGGCCTCTTTAGGTTTTGAGAAGGGGGTCACATGGCTTCACCTCTAGCTGCTTATGACCCTTTGTACTTGTCACACATGGCATTCATGGACAAGCTGTGAGCACAGTGGCAAAATGAACATCAACATGGATCAAAAAGACAAGCTTCTAGAGACGGTCATGCTCAGAGCAACATTCTTTACTCTGCTACACAAAGACATGTAAAGATGAAGCCTTTTGAAGTTACCCCCAATGATGTAATTTCTTTCCAACAGCAGATGTGTATTGTATATGTGCCCATAACCATTGGTACACCAATGGTAATTTGACATTACAAAAACACCCAAAAGGAACTCCAAAACATCAGAAACACAACTTACCCCGAAATAACTTTGTCATTGGTGGCTTTGACAGCAGTGGTTTCAACCAACAGGGATATGATCGTAATGGCTATGACCGGAGCGGCTGGGACAGGTGGGACTACGGCAAAGACGACTTTAACCGGGACTTCATTGATATGGATGGATATGATGTACCTTGCTTCAATGCTATGGTTTCCACCAGGTTTGGCATGCAGAAGGATGGGGTGTTTGTAAATGAGAAAAAGAAAGAACATGAAGAGACAGCTGAACAGGAGAGTGATAATAAGTCACAAGATAATGTCTAAGCTTTTCAGTGACAAAGGCTACAGTATCTATTTGTTTGTTTTATTTGGTTTGTATTGCAGCGGGTTTGATGCATTCGGCTTTCAAACGGATGGTTTCGACACGGACAGTTGCAATTGGTTCTTCAGTGGGCTGCACTACCTGCAGTTCTACTTTCACACACAGCAACGGTTGATGTCATCCAGTGACCAAGCTTTAAAATGCATCACCCGTACCTGCCCTCCAATCACCTCCCTGCCCCAGCACTGGGTCAAGCAGGACTGGGTGACTTTTAATTTGGACACAAGCAGTGCTCTGAATGTTCAGCAGGAATGGACGGGACAAATTAAGCCAGAAAGTGATGATACTGTTACAAGAGCTACTCAAAATAGGAGCAACATATGGCTTCCAATCACACCAGATCACAGGTATCAACATTACAAAAAGAAAGTAATGATAGTCTCGCAAAGCCAGCTCACAATTTGTTGTTTGGTCGCTTATTGTGGTATGACACAGCTCAGTGGGTTTTTGCTTGAGAGGCATCATTTGATGTAGGTTGATTAATGACTAGTGTTTCCTTACCCGAGGCATTAACATGATCCCCACGTCCTACTGGACAGACATACTAATTGTGGGTGGTCAGTTTTCAGTTTCTATCTATTAGTATCGGTTTCTCAAAAACTTTGAGGTGAAAACAACAGTAAGTTAATCAGTTATATAATCATAAAGTTTCCAGAGTCAGTGAATCACATGATCATCTAATGGTGTTTTTACATTAATGGTACCTGTTCGACTCGGTTCGACTCGACTCGGCCGCGATGCCTTGTCCTCCTTTTTCCATTGCAGATTAGTACTGCCTCACGCGTGAGGCGAGCATGGCTGGTCGTCACAGCAGGAAACCTAACATTTCTGTGTGTGTATCGTGACCTAACACGATACACACACAGAACTTCAAAGGTGTGTTGCTTTTGATTCTCAGCATGTGGCTTTTGCTTGAGGCAGCAAAAAAAAAAAGCTGGTTAAACTATTTAAACACGGCGGGTCAGTGAATAGTGACGATTCTGTCCGACCAATCAGTAGTCTGCAGGTTTTCACGTCACCTTTTGGTATCGCATCAGCTAGCTTGGAACCTCAACTGAGGTGGTACTAAAAAAGTACCTGTTAGAAGGTACCAGGGACTTTTTGGCTGGCTTTATGAGACAATAGTCATATTATGAATAAGTTGAGAAAGTTAAATCTTTTCTGAGTAGGATTCAAACCAAGGTTGTCTTCCCCTTTTCCTCGCAACACTGTCTGTAGGTTTTTTCCAAGCTCCACTGGTTCAGCGGCTGTCCCCTTGGCTCTGCGCCCATCAGCTGTCCTGACCGCTGCCATCAGCCCCATTGCTAAGTGCACCCCAAGGCTGTCTGCCATATGCACAACTGTGGTTCATGCTTCACAGAGTGGTGGAATTTAGCTACTGGAAACCATGTAATGTGCCATGGCTGGTAAACACTGGACCCTTTCCTTTACTGGACAGAGGAATAGAGTACTGTCAGTGAGAAGAGATTGGACAATCATTTGCTACCTACATCGTCTCTGTGTGCTCAGAAAGCAATTCATGATAAGGATAACTGTTGAAAGGACTGATACTGGAATGAAATAAGACAAATACTTCATTTCCATAGCAAAATAGGCTCTGAAATATTTGTACTAGAGCTAGATTCCACCAGAAGTCAGTAAAACACAGAGCTTTAAGCTGCTCTAGTCAAAATTATATATTAACAATGGATCAAATGAAAACTTGCAATGTAAAAGGGTGTCAAGAGTAGTGATAAACCCATGGAAAATGATCACCCAACATTGCAATCATGTTAGCTCTATGGAGCATTTTAGCATCTTTCAGCTCATTGTTTTGGCTCAACTTTCCTGTTGGTTCACTTTCACCACTCTCATCAACCTTGTTTCCAACTGCAGCAGGCAACTATTTTTGGCAAAGAAAAAAACTCCTAAAAAACATTTTGCAGGTAGCTAGCTGGTGATCAAAGTGCAGCAATTAGATGCGGAAGAGCTGGATATTTCCCTCAGACATTGGTAGAAAGCTAAAAAAGAGTGAATATTGGACTAACATTCATCAGATAATCAGAAACAGAATTTGCTGCTGGATCTGTAAATAGACAAAGGTTTGCAAAAATGTTCACCATATCAACTTTACAAGGGGATAGTTTGTCACTGTTGTGTTAACAGGTTAAGTATCATCCTGGTAGTTTTACATGTTTTTGCCAATGTATTTTAATACTACTACGATTTGCCAAAGCTAAGTTTTAGAGTACTGCAGTAATACATTTGTAATAAACTTCCTGGTTGGTGCATTTGAGGTGACTTTGAACAACCGCCTGTCATAATGGAGTGAAACAAACATGTGGGACTTTACTTGATGTTGGACTGGCTTCATTATGTTTTTTAAATGGCTTCTGGTTTAAATGGCTTCATTAGGATCAACTCTCCAGTAGTTTACTCGCAGAGAGTAATGTAAACATTGTTTTGTTCTGCTTTTGCCATCAATGTAACACACACATGCCCAAACATCCCTCTGTCCTCTCTCTCTCCCCCCTTGACTACTCTCTACTGTCAATGTATCTGCCTTTTCATCCATCTTCCCCCTAATTTTTCTGCATGTAGGCCGGAAAACTCCAATGGCACCCACAAACTCACACTTTGATCTCATGGATGCTTGGCTTGCTTGAGGAAATGCCTGTTGGCTGCTGGCACACTAGGCAGCCTCATAGTCTCTCTCTCACTCTGTGATTATTGCCCTCTCTCACACACAAACACATTGTCTCTGTCCTTTGGAGAGTTGTCATTAAAATAATTGTCTGTTGAAATGCCCAAGCTAAGCAAAAAAATATTTGATGAGTTTCCTGAAAGCCTTTGATGAAACAAATTGAGTGATGTTGTTCTTCAGTGTTTGGTATGTGCTGTACTGTAAGCTATTTTCTTTTTCATCTAAATAACTTAAACAGCCACAGAACAGGGGACATTGTTAGGGCCATGATCTGATCTGTTTCTCTTACAGTAAATCTCTTCCAGTGTTAATAGACTTGCTGGTGGTAGTGTTTAACGGCTGGAAGCCCACAGGCACTTGTGGTTATAGTTACGGTCCATAAAATATAGTGCGTGTGAGAGCCAGCTCCAGTCATTACTGAGAGAGAGCAGAGCCAGATGTTCCTCAGTGACATAGAGTAGAGAAAATGTGAAGCAAATCTGCATTGATAGACAAAGATGGACCATCTGTAAAGCTCAAACTTATTTCCACATTCCTCTTTTCTTATTTGAACTATCAGTATACACTCTATTTTATCACTTGGGAAATGCAGACACACACCCACAAACGCAAAAAATGTGTATGCACTTAAACTTCTGTCTCGTCTTCAGGGTGTGAGCTGGATGGTACAGTTCATAATGTGTCCTACAGTATAGATGGCTGTCAGACATGCACGTGCAAGGTGAGTAGCTTTATTGTGACATACACCTGAACTAACACAAACATATTTATTGAGCCTGAACAATTGCTTACAAAAACTGTTTTCCATTGTTCCTTACTTTCTCTCACCTCTGTGTCCCTTCATGCCAGCAGGGGGGTAACAAGGAATGCTTTCCCCAACCCTGCCCTTCACTGGACTGCACACACAAGGAGACTGCACCTGGGGACTGCTGCGAGCGGTGCAGAGGTAAGGAAAATAAAATAAAAATCTCTTCACAACGATCTTTGTTAGTGAAAAAAACAAAACATTACAAGTGCCTCAGTATACTACATTAAAAACTGTATTGAGATCCATCAATATTATCATTTCACTTATGCTTATATGAGCTCATCATTGGTAGCGTCTCCTTAGTAGGTCATTTTACATTTTTATGAATTAAATGTGGTTCAAACAAATGGAATAAGTTTCATTTGATACCCCCCCAAAAGCATAGATTGTGCTTTAAATTGAAAAAAGTTTTACTTGTTCTTTTTTGGATATATTCCAATAATATTCCAGGAATATGTCCAAACATTGAACTGGTTTCAAAGAATTATTTGCACAGCAAGATCTTAACCCTCATGTTGCCCTCTTGTCAAATTTGACCCATTTTTAAAGTTCAAATCAGCAATATGGGTTTCAAAAATAAATTGGATACATGCATGTGCGTGTAGGAAATCCCTACAACATTCCATACAGATTAAAGTAATGTTTACTTCCATTACATTTTGGGTGTTTTATTGTATAGCATTTTCATTTATTTTAAATGGTTTTAAAACAGTCTTCTGACTAAACTTTGACACTGTGATTCACTCAACGTCCTGTGACCTTAACTGTTACTTAAAATATTTCACCATTTCTGCTTTTTTAACTTCAAAAAATGGGTATAATTTAATTTAAATTAGCAGAAGACACAAGGCTTAACACATCTTTATGCAGCCATTAAATGCTCCTGTTGGTTTCCGTCAGACAAGACAAGAGTTGTGGAGGCACAAAGTTATTAGTCAAACTTCTCAATTTTACATGTAATACAATGTGTTGACAGTTTAATACTGACCAGAAAAATGTCTCTCAGACAGAAGGGGGTGCAAATGTGCTTCCAGAGCTGAGGGCTGATATTAGTCCATTTGTCTAAGCTGAAAGATAAGATTGATTTGCAGGAAAAGAGTTAAAAGTATGGTCCTGCAGAAAAGACATTTTTCTTGTTCTGATGTTGAATTAACTTTTAACCACTTCACTGCCTGTAATACCATAACAGCAATCTGATGAAGATGTGTTTGCAGGCTGTATCCATTCTGGTGTCCAGTATGACCACAAAGCCAAGTGGAGGCCGCTAGAGAATCCCTGTGATGTCTGCTACTGTTTGGTGGGTCTGATACTGACTGACAATTTAACACTCCATCTTTTCAATCACCTTCATCTTTGTTAATATGGTTCCCTCCTTTCACCAGGAGGGTCACGTTCGCTGTGAGAGGGAGCGGTGTAACACCCCATGTAAATTCCCATCTGCTCCTCCACCCAATACATGCTGTCCAGCTTGTCAAGGTGGGTTTCTTCAATTCACTGAAAGGGTTTTCCCACATAGTGGACTTGTTGAACTGCAGAGACAGAATACAGTGTGTGTGTGTGTGTGTGTGTGTGTGTGTGTGTGTGTGTGTGTGTGTGTGTGTGTGTGTGTGTGTGTGTGTGTGTGTATTGTAGGCTGTGGTGTGAACGGACATGACTTCCCTAATGGAGCTGTGATCCCTACTGGAGATCGTTGTCAAGAGTGCACATGTGTGGTATGTCAATCATCATCATGTTTATTATTAAGTTTAATTTTTGTGTGTATGAATTAAGTTTATCACTATTATATCTTTCACCTCTAGAATGGAAATGTGGCTTGTTCACCCCTTCCCTGTCCTGCCTTGTCTTGTCGAAACCCTGTGCATCGGGCCGGAGACTGTTGCCCATGGTAACCAACCTGCCTAACTTCATCCATATCACTTTCAAACCTGCATCTATCCACCTTATTAATCTCTCTCTGCTTTCAAGACAACGGAAGCATTTCCAAAAGTTTTATATGTTTAAGGTTTATTGTGTGCATGCGTGCGTGCGTGCCTGTGTGCCTGCGTGTGTGCGTGTGTGTGTGTGACCTGTAGGTGTGAGCAGTGTGAATATGAGTCTAAGGTGTATGTGGATGGACAGAAGTTCCCCTCCATGAGAGACCCCTGCCTCCACTGCCACTGCTCTGTGAGTTCATTCCGGCAAAGTTCTACACACTATTGCTTTAAGCTGTTTTTTTAAACCCTAAAAATTACACATTCTGATATATCTGCAACAGCCAATATGTAGTTTGTCTAGGTTTGAGCTTTGTATCCAACAGCCACTGAATGTTAAAATTCTCTATTAGAGTGACACATTAAATACCTTCTTGTGTCTATCTGTCAAGGCAGGTGAAATTTCTTGTGAGCGTATGGATTCATCATGTCCCACACTAAGCTGCAGTCATCCAGCAAAGCGCAAAGGAGAGTGTTGTCCCACATGCAATGGTCAGAATTTCCTCATGTACTTGTCAATTTCTTTTGCCTATTGCATGCCATTTTCTTAATTTGACTTTTACTGCCCAAACGCAAACAAATATACTCAGAGTTTATATTTGTTCCCACAGAATGTGAGTATGACAGGAGGGTGTATGCTGATGGAAAGGTGTTCACCCCTGCTGGAAATGGACCCTGCTTGCAGTGCAGGTGTAAGGCAAGTCTGTGTGGTATTTGCAATAAAGAAAGTGGTGAAACTTTGAGGATTTTTTGCACAAAACATATTAAATTTAATGAGCAAGTGTGTATTATCTTCATTCAGTTGTTTTTTGTTAGAGCACCTGATTGCACATAATAGCTGTTATGTTTCTGTATGCTCTTATAAACTAAAACACACTGTAGTCACAATGACGTCATTCCATGTATCTGTTATAGGGTGGGAATGTAATTTGCCGTGAAGAGAAATGTCCTCCTGTTCAGTGCTCCAACCCCATTATAGACCCACATCTATGCTGTCCAATCTGCAAAAGTAATAGTGCGCACACACACACACACACACACACACACACACACACACACACACACACACACACACACACACACACACACACACAGAGCTCATTAATTAATATGACAACTCCGCTTTTCTCATTGTAGCGTGTGTGTTGGAGGGTGTAGAATATGAAGAAGGCTCCAACTGGCAGCCTGAGGGTCTCTGCTCCATCTGCACTTGTGTGAATGGAGAAACGCTGTGTGCACACACACACTGCCCCCCCACCGAGTGCCTGCATCCCAGCAAGATCACTGGTAAGAGTGTGTGACTGCCTGAGTTTTGTTTATGTGCAGGTGACTGTGTAAATTCATTTGTTCTCTTTTCTTTCCCTAGGCTCCTGTTGTGCAGTGTGTGAAAGCTGCACCTATAACAATCGTATCTATAGCAACGGTCAGAGATTCATGACCCCTGACCACCCCTGTCACATCTGCACATGTGAGGTGAGCGGGTATCCATTCATACACACACACACTACACATTACTGTTTACTTTCAAACTGGCTGATACAGCCTGACCTTCTCCTCAGCGTGGCAGCGTAGAGTGTGAGAGGAGACCTTGTCCTCCACTCAACTGTTCCAACTCATACACACCACCTGGAGAGTGCTGCCCTAAATGTCCAGGTACTTAAATTCAGAAACAGACATGGTCATGACTCAATGTATGAATGACCATAGAATTTTCTTTTAGTTTATTGTCAGTCAACTCACTATAACGTCTGTGTTTGCATCTTTCTCAGATTGCTCCTTTGAAAACCGCATATTTGTTGATGGAGAGGCTTTTTATAACCCTGTGAGTGTGTGTGAGGAGTGTAAGTGTGTGAGCGGCCAGATTGACTGCCACCAAGCACAATGCCCTCATCCTCACTGTAATGCACCTCGACCTGGAATGTGTTGTCAGAACAACTGCAATGGTGAGGAAATATGAATTTTATATCAACAATCAAAATAAATTTAGCAAATTAAAATGTATACAACATCCCTTTGCATTAGGCTGCAGCTATGCTGGGAAAGAGTATCCCAATGGACAGGAGTTCCCCCATCCTACTGACACATGCAGGACATGCAGCTGCATAGTAAGAATAATGAGCATCACAGCATGACTCACCCTATTGTGTTGATCATCTGTGGTCTTCTTGAAGCAAGTTTTTACTTCATTCTGTGTTGTGTTTGTTGTAGAATGGGAATGTCCAGTGTCTGATGAAGAGGTGTCCACCGCTGCCGTGCTCCAACCCAAATGTGCTGCCTGGAGACTGCTGTCCCCAGTGTCCTGGTAAGGATGTGCACAAGAGAAAAGTTCAGAAGGGTGAGAAATAAAAGTTAAAGGTGGAGTGTGGTGGGAAAGACATGAGGTAAAGATATTGCTTGAGGTAAAAGGGACAAGTTATAGTAGTTTGGCACCTTAATTTGGCCCATTTATTAACATGGTCAGTTAGAGCTCATCATAGGGGCTCATCATTGTTGAGTCAAATCTGAACACACAGACATGATACTCATATTTTTAGATTGATTGTTTCATATTCTTAGTCAGCTATTTCAAAACCAGCTATTACTCCCCTTTTTCACACCTATTTTAAATTGGTATTTTATGCAACATGATGGCTTCGTATGGTCTTCATCTGATCTTATTTGGAAAAGAGAAAGCTAAACAGGGACCATTATGAAAATCTGTTTCAAATTATTTGCCATTAAGGATTTCAAATTTGAAGGTTTTCCTTTCAGACAAATCTTAATTTCACTGTCCGGTACTCCTTCTGTAGTCGATGTAATGTTGATTTGTGAGATAATCTACTGTTGAGTTTGTTTCTTGGCTCTTGATTATCAAACACAGCATCAATTAGGAAGTTTTACAGTGGAAGCATACTGTTGATTCTTTCCACTTATATTCCCTCAGCTCCTCCATCGGATTGTGTGTACGAACAACAACCTTACAGACACACTGAACGTTTTTACCACCCGACTGACAACTGTCGATCATGTAGCTGCACCAATGGGACAGTTCACTGTCAGCGCAAGCCCTGCTCCTTTGCTCCATGTTCTCACCCCATCACACAGCAGTGCTGCCGGTCCTGCGAAGGTACAAATTCTTAGTCCTGCCAAGATGTTGTAACATAAGGACAAAGCAATTTCTATATGTGGATCAAGCACATTATGTCATACATTGCTACAAAATACCTTAGCATAATAAGTGAAACTTCAATTTTTGTTTGAAGTTCTATTTCTATTTGTTGCATTTCCCTTGCAGGCTGTCTATATGAGGGTCGTGAGCGAGCTAATGGGGAGACATGGGATGACGCATCAGATCCATGTGCAGTATGTGTTTGCCGTGAGGGCTCTGTCCGGTGTGAGAAGAAGCGCTGTCCACCGTCCAACTGTAACAACCCTGTCCAGAGACAGTGCTGCATGTCCTGTGATGGTGAGTGATCGAAAAAGCTAACAGCACTTCCCAGAAGATGATCCACAGACATTTCTGTCAACAGTTTTTATTGGGAACTATTACAACTTTTCCAAGGTTGTTACAAAATTATCTTAAAGCTCCAGTTTTCTACTTGCAGGCTGCCTGTTTCATGGTAAAGAATACCCTGATGGCACTGAGTTTGGTGATGACAAGGACCCATGTGGCGTATGTTACTGTTACGGAGGCGAAGTCATCTGCACCAAAATACCCTGTAATGGAGAGTGCAGCCACCCATACAAACCACCCAGACAATGCTGTGGAGAATGTGAACGTATGTAAACTCAAAATCAAACTCAAATCCTAGTTGAGGATCACTGATTTTAAATTGTGTCTGTTCGTCATTCACATGATTACAAACTAACAAAATAAACCTGTCTTTATTTGATAGGCTGTTTCTATAATAGCGCAGTCCTCGCAAATGGGCAGTCAATCCCTGATCCAGGAAACCTCTGCTCTGAATGTACCTGCCAGGTAGCATCAACACACACATCCACATACACATTTCTGCTGGATAATCTATTTTAATCTGCTTATTCTCATGCTTATTCTCTTACAGAGCGGTTCGGTGCGATGTATGAAAAAGTCGTGTCCAGCAGCTCGCTGTCCTCACCCGGTCACCAATCCATGTGGCTGCCCTGTCTGTGATGGTAACCAGCTTATAACATATCACAGTTCATGTTATGTAGAGTAAGTAAATAAGTGGTGTTTCACTCTGTGTGTAGGTTGTCAATTCCAAGGTGTGACCTATGGTGACAGACAGATCCTTCCAGGAGGAGAGGGAGGGTGCCAGGACTGCACATGCTCAGTGAGAGGGTGAAGGGCTGAATTTAGTTTGGGGACCTGCTGAACCCTCACAGCTACTGTATTAATTATCTTTTTTTTCCATAGAGAGGTGAAGTGGTGTGTGCACACAGAAAATGCCCTGCTGTGTCATGTCCACACCCAGCTCTGGATGGCTGTGCATGTGGAGTGTGTGACGGATGCAACTTTAATGGACGAGGCTGTTTCAACGGAGAACGATTTCCACACCCTACAGACCACTGCCAGCTCTGCTCTTGTTTGGTACTACCACGCACATTTTTTTTTTTTTTTATCTTTATCAGATTTATAAATGTAAACCTAAAAACCATTAGTTAACTGGAAGCAAGGTGGTCTTCCCTTGTCAAAAGATGATCAACATGTTACACATTAACACTGTATTAAAGGAACAGTTCAACACGAGTCTCTGAAAGGTTTGTGGTTTGCTTCTTCACGGAGAATGGCAGCTGTGATTTGATATACAGCAGTTACAATAGATCCCGGTGGCAACCCGTCACAGCAAAAAAATACATGTGATCATATAAAGACGCCAATTGCATCACTTAACTTTTCAGTATGTTACAAAAATCTGTGCTATAAAAATTGTACTTATGGTGGCACTTTGAAGCTACAAAGAGTAATTAACGTTTTTGTGAAGAAACTATGAGTGTTTAAAACAAGTTAAAATATTTTTGGTGGAGCATTTCTTTAATTCCTTCACCCTGGCCTTGTGATGAGCAGTTCCTTTTATTTATTGTACATGGAGTGTGAACCACTCCAGCATCTGTTTATCTTCTGTTGTACCTAAGGAATATAACTGACTATGTAAAGGAAATAATTGTGAAACTTCATGTGTGTGTGTGTGTGTGTGTGTGTGTGTGTGTGTGTGTGTGTGTGTGTGTGTGTGTGTGTGTGTGTGTGTGTGTGTGTGTGTTGTTTCTGTGTATAGAATGGTGGTGTGGTGTGTACGCATATCTCTTGTCCAAGTGTTGCCTGTGTGCGTCCTGTGACTCCTCCTGGGGAGTGCTGCCCTGTCTGCACAGGGATTTGTCTTCATCAGGGGAACGAGTATCAGTCTGGCTCCTCCTTCACTTCTCCCTCTGATCCCTGCTCGTCATGCTCCTGTCTGGTCAGTCTGACAATTCCTGCCGAAGGAAAAAGAAATGATCTGACCATGCATTGATCCAAATTCAAATTGTCCGATTAATTCCATCCCTTCACTTTTTCTGTGTTTCCAACGTGTCCCTTCATCCCCTCCTCTGATCAGAATGAGGTGGTGAACTGTCAGAAGAGACCCTGTCCAGTCCGGTGCACCCACCCGGTGCCTTCAGACACCTGCTGCCCTGTCTGTGACTCCTGTCTGTATGAGGGTGTTGTCCAGTCTCACAGTCACACCTTCTCACCCTCTTTCAACCCATGCAAGCACTGTACTTGTGTCAAAGGCACTGTAACCTGTGTGCCCCTGGTCTGTCCACCAACACGATGTGTCCGACCAATTACCAAGCCAGGACAGTGCTGTCCTGATTGCACAGGTATGTCCTGAACTGTTTGTAAAAAGGACATGTGAAGGCCTACATGTTTCTACCGATTCCTGTTATATGTTGAACTGTGGAAAATATTCAGCCTTTATATTTATTTTAAATGAACCCAGTCTCTAAAATAAAACAAGAATTATAATTTTTCAGCATGAGATGGACACATTATTGTATTTTTTTTGCTCTTTGTTTTACAGCTAAGTTGCATTAGCACATCTTCCGTGCATGGTACTTTCAAGCCTTGGTCTGTATACTGTTTGACAGAAAAAACTTATATTTAAAAGTCTAATTTAAACAAAAACTTGTACTTTTGAAATGAATATATACAGTTTTATAATCCACAAATTTTTAGGGTGCTCTTATTGTGCTTATCTTAGGAGAATAAACCTTTAACTTTTGTATTCAGAAATCATTTTTCTATTGTTTATTTCATTTTGAATTTAATCTTAGAAAGCACTTAAAAATATTTATGGAAATTGATTAAAGCCAACGCAAATTTGAGCACATGATCACAAAAATCACATGTTCAGAAACTTACACACACATAAAAAACATGAAACATGAAAACAAATCATATCTCTCTAAAACGACCAAATTGAAAAATCAATTTGTCTCCTGTCTATCTTTGTTCTCAGTGTGTATGCTTGATGGACAGGAGTTCAATGACGGACAGACATGGACCCTGAGTTCAAACCACTGCTCCACCTGTACTTGCCAGGTCTGATTCTTCCATCTCTTGTCTTTTCCCTCCAAATTTGCACGTTACTTGTGTTTAAATGCTAATCCATCTGAGTCGTGCAGGCAGGTGAGGTGCAGTGTGCTTCTCCCGAGTGTCCCAAGCTGCCTTGTATGCATCAGGTGACTGATCCAGGAGCTTGTTGTCCTCGCTGTAGAGGTAAATAGATTGCTGAAAAAATATTATTACAGAAAGAAATAGTTTGTACCAGTGATTTTTAATTTTCCTTCCCAGGTTGTGTGTATGGAGGAGAGGTGTATACCGAGGGAAGCAGCTGGTTCGCAGACTCCACTCCCTGTATGACGTGTATGTGTGTGGACGGTGTGACCACCTGCTCTGAAGTACGCTGTCTATCTCCCTGCATCAACTTCATCAGCGTGCCTGGGGAATGCTGCCCTGTGTGTGCTGGTAAGCAAAAGAAGGATAAGACACAAACGTTTAATGTTTCATATCAGGATTTTCTTTTGTTTTGATGCTTAATAATCTTATATAATTGTTTGTTGAGTAGACTGTGTATTGGATGGCAGAGTGTATGGTCCAGGTGACAGTTTCCATCCAGCCAATGACCCTTGTCAAATTTGCACTTGCGAGGTATGATGCATACACACCTGACAATTGGAAACCTGTTTGTGACATTTCTATGTTTAACTTGTTAACTTATTGATCATATTGTTAGTTTGTTTTTTGATGTATTAATTAAAGCAGTAAATCCATTGGTGTTAAATAGATGACTAAAATGATTAATAAATTGTCAATCAATGTATAGAAGAATCAAGTGATTGTTGAGGTACAAGCAGTAGTAATATAAATAGACATGGAAGATCCAAAGGTGATAGTGGTAGGGTAGTAGTAGTTGAAATAGAAGTAGTATTAGTAATAGTGGTAGTTGTAATGTGTCTCCCAGGTGATGCCGGATGGAAAGCAACACCTGAGGTGTTATCGAAAGCAGTGTCCCAGTCTGGTCGACTGTCCTAAGAGCAACATCCTGTTTTCTGGGCCAGACTCCTGTTGTCCTGTCTGTGCACGTCAGTACTAGACCACCTTTTGTGATACACTGTGTATTCTCTATGCACCATCACTGAGATCTGTAACATGTGTGTGTATGTTTAGAGCCTCTAAGTAACTGCACCGCTGCACTGATTGGCAACGAGGTATTGGCGACAGATGACCCTTGTTTTACCTGCCAGTGCCAGGTACCGCAGCAATGACACTTTTCTTGTGCTCTGTTCTGCATACAGTATGTCAGCAAACATTTGTATTAAGTGATCGGTGACTCAATCTGCAGCTAAGGAAAAGAATGACAATGACATATCTTGTTATAACCTGTAATGGAAGCAACAGTCACATTTTCACAGTAAAACATGTGAGTAATCTAATTAGAATATTGTCTGTCAGAAATCCTATAAAATGTTAGATATTTGCCATTTCATTGGCTTAAAGATGATGGGAAGTCTCAGAATGAAGTGAGTTTTATTTGACATGCGGCACCTTGAAATCTACATTGTTACTGTACTGATCAATCTACAGTCAACCTACCATGCAATTCTGTGCAGTACAGTGATACTCTTTTTGTGATTTAGGACCTGACATGGACCTGTTTACACCAAAACTGCCTCCCACTTACGTGTCCTCTTAATGAACAGTTTGTTTCTCCACACTCATGCTGCCCTGTGTGTAAAGGTGAGATAACACTATCTTTCTTGCTGTTTGTCTGATCCCTGTGCCTTTATACATTTTCAGTAAGTCTTATTGGCATTAAAACATTCATTATTGTGATGGTTCTCCTGTGTTTTATACAGATTGTGTGATCGAGAGCCAGAACAGACGCGTGGCCAACGGCAGCAGCTGGACAGACAGCGATGACGACTGTGTCACATGTACCTGTAACGTAAGTCTTACAGAAATACTTAGACTGTTCATGCAATGCTTACAATAACATATAATGATTGCACAATGGACATCATTTAAGTGGAAGGGTGGAATACAAATGACACCTAAATTAAACGTTATTAGAGACCTCAAACCTACCCAGCTAATATTTGACAATACATTTCCCAAATTAGACCCGAGCAGTGGTGGATGAAGTATTCAAACCATTTACTTAAGTAAAAGTAGCAATACCACACTATAATAAAAATACTCCGTTACAAGTGAGAGTCCTGCATTCTAAATTTTACCTACAGTAAAAGAGAAGAATTAGTACAAGCAACGAAATGTACTTAATCAAAACTAGTGAAGCATCATATTTTTATGAAATGATCACATGTAAAATCTTAATCAGAAAAGTAATGTTGTGGAGTAAAAAGTGCAAAATTCTCTTCAAAATGTAAAGTAAAGTAAAAGAATAAATCAGCATAAAATGGAAATACTCAAGAACTTCAAATTTGTACTTAAGTATAGTATGTGAGAAAATGTACTCAGACCCTCTTCCTTCAAAGTAATCTGTTGTTTCTGTGTGTAATCCTTAGTCGGGCCATATTGAGTGCAGCATTGAAGAGTGTTTACCTGCAGTTTGTCTGAGTGGGCAGAAACAAGTGAAGATTCCAGGGAGATGCTGCAATGAATGCCAAGGTATCACAGTCAGCCAATACAGTGAGCATCCATAACTGAAGTATTCTGCCTAACACTAACAGATTTTGTGTGTGTGTGTGTGTGTGTGTGTGTGTGTGTGTGTGTGTGTGTGTGTGTGTGTGTGTGTGTGTGTGTGTGTGTGTGTGTGTGTGTGTGTGTTGTAGACTCAGGGGTCTCATGTTTGCACCAAGGAACAGTGTATAACTCTAACGAACAGTGGGAGGTGGATGAGTGCACAAGCTGTACGTGTGTGTCTGGAGATGTACACTGTCACAGTGAACGCTGCCCTCCACTCACCTGTGCAACAGTCAGTATAGCAAACAATACACACACTCTTTCTCAGGGTTTCATTATGGTCTGAAATGTTGCCAGGATGCCTCACTGTTTGAACCTTCAGTCTGTCTGAGAAGGATTAAATATCTGACAATTCTCATCCGTGTATACACTCTGGCTGGCTCATTTTGACACGGTAGTCTCCTGTGTGTGTGTGTGTGTGTGTGTGTGTGTGTGTGTGTGTGTGTGTGTGTGTGTGTGTGTGTGTGTGTGTGTGTGCGTGTGTGTGTGTGTGTGTGTGTGTGTGTGTGTGTGTGTGTGTGTGTGTGTGTGTTCTCTTAGGATGAAATGCCAGCCATTGTCCCAGGTTTGTGTTGTCCTCATTGCCTGCCTCGTCCAGCCACCTGCATTGCTTTCGGCGACCCTCATTATCGCACCTTCGATGGCCGCATGCTGCACTTCCAAGGAGCGTGCACATACATCCTGGCACAGGACTGTGAGGATGGAGACTTTAGGTACCCAAGCAAGTACTGTAGACATGTTGTAGACTACTTCTCTATTTGTTTGACTTGTAAAAGATCATATAAATGAAACGATCTTTGGTTGAACTGCTAACAACTCAATAATGAGCAATGGGGGATTTGCCTGAAAACTAAATGTTCTGCCAAAAGTTTGAACAGATTTGGTTATTTCACATGAGACATTTCTGAGCTTTTCTCACTGGTTTGACGTGGGCATAAGTTAGAAAAAGTTGATGCCACTTACTTACATGCACCCATCAGGATTTGGCAATATTTGAATCAAACTTTGATGGCAGCTAAGGAGTTGTTTGCTTATGTTGCAAGGCCGCTGTTGATCAAATTGGATGAAATCCATCTTCATACAGTTCTGATGAAGCAAATTAGCAAAGTTTGTGAGTGTTCTATTTTATTAATAATAACTGAACTTTAACATTGATTGTTATATGTTTAGCTATGTATATAGTAATGTATATTTAATATTGGGGACAAACACTTGGCCACAAGCCAAAAGATTTGGGAGCTAGTGTCCTAAAACACCCTTTGCCGACAAAATTAACTAGAATTAGTGGTGGCCGAATGGATTGTATGTCTATGTGTCAGTTTGCAATAACATCCACTTTTCAAGATACTTTGCTTTTAAAACCTGCTGCAGAAAAGACTTGCAACAACTTTGGAATTCAAGTCCTTCACAATGTTAAAAAAATGCCAAGAAAAGAAAACAACAATCAACATGCTGTTTCACGTGCCCTTTCAAAAATTAAATTTTGAATAAAATGTTACTACTCTATGCCCCAATGACTCCTTTTTGTTTGTACAGTATTCATGTCACTAACGATGATCGTGGGCGTAAAGGAGTGTCCTGGACCAAAGAGGTGACTGTGTTTATAGGAGACAGCACAGTGCAGCTACTCCAGGACTGGGTTGTGAAGGTTTGTGTGTACAAATACTCATTTTCAAACACTCATATTTGTGTTATGCATCCACTCAGCCATTTTTGTACTCTTTAGGTGAATGAGGAGATTGTGACTTTGCCGTTCCTCAGAGAACCGTACATCTATGTAGAACGACAAACTAACACCATCTTACTCAACACTAACATCGGACTAAAGGTACAGTCTTTTTATCAGTCATCGTCTTTGTGAATTACGTATGATTGGAAACAGTTTAGACACACAATTCTCTCACACACTTATACACCCACTGGTACACCTTTAGGTACTGTGGAGTGGGCGTTCACATTTGGAAGTGAGTGTGCCAGGCTCCTATAAGGGCCAAACATGTGGCCTCTGCGGAAACTTCAACAACTACTACCAAGATGACCTCCGAATGCCCAGCGGACAACTCAGCCTATCAGAGTCTGACTTTGGCAACAGCTGGAGGGTAAAATACTGTATAGACAAAGAAGAAATGGAGAGACAGAATAAAATACATAAAGTAGGAAACAAGTCTTTCAACTGCACAAAATCAAAGAACTGTTTGTCTTTCTAGGTCACAAATGGTAGCCACTCCCTCTCATCCTGTCGCCCGGGTGAGGATGTCGACCCCTGTAAAGACGCAGGCTACCAGGCCAAGAAGGGGGCTAACGCTCGCTGTAAGCTCCTAAAGTCTGCTGTCTTTAAGCCCTGCCATTATGTGGTGCCTCCTGAACCGTGGTACGGAGCCTGTGTTTACGATCTCTGTGCCTGCGGGGCCAACACTGATGAGTGTCTGTGTGACACACTGGAGGCCTACGCCAGTCAGTGCAGAGAGGCTGGAGTTATCCTGCAATGGAGGAGCTCATCCCTCTGTGGTGAGTAAAACCCACACTTAAATGTCCCAAAAACATTTATTATTATTATTATTATTATTATTATTATTATTATTATTCAAACCCGCTGCCACTGCTAAGGACTATGGGGAGCACATTTTACAATAACATATTTTCCTACTCATCAGCTTTTTATTATGAGTATTGCATGTGGGAAATAATCAGCATCAGTTGTAGTGAGCATCAAATTGAGATTCCAGACACTTATGAATCATCATCAATTTGGATAATCACTGACAGACATAGAGATCATTTTGGCATATGTAAAATATCACGCATTGCATTGTGGGATTGTTAGCAGAAAGTAGTGTATGTGCCATGGACAACTTTTTTATTTTTCTATTACATTAATGGAATATAAATATAGTGCACTATATAGTAAATAGGGAGTGAATTAACATACAGACACACATACAAAAGCATTAGATTTGAAAGCAAGTTTTCAGGCACTTCAAAGGTGCCCTGCCACACAAACCTGTTTTTACTTGCATTTTTTAAATATGTATCTCCATATGTGTTTGTGTTATGTTGTGAATGTGAAAATGAACTGCTACCTTCTCTGTCAGCTCTAGCCAATGAAAAGAAATAAGCAGAGAAATCAGGCCAATTACAAAAGCCGGTCAGTCTGACGTCATGAGCTCTCCCAGTGGCACTGGGTATAGGATGCTGATAGCTGGGCTCTCATTGGCTAACTGTTAGCCAGTCAGAGTCAAACAGCTTAGCTCATTGAATAATGATGAGAACTGGCACAAATTGAGCTGCGTCTTCCTGCAGGCTTTCTATACCACACTAGAATGGCTTGAAACAAGGTAACCAAGGTCTGTTACAGAGTCCATGATAGAACTTCAGCCATTACCACAAAGTAATGAAATACGCGTGGCAGGGCACCTTTAAACACTGATTGTGAAACGATAAGAAACATATGGGGTCATAAGTGAGAATTCTACTGAACTACATTTCAAAATGATCATATTATACCTATAAGCACTTGCAGTAAAAAAAATAGTCATAATAATTTAGTTTTATTTCTAGAACTCAAAACGCACCTCGTTCCTCACAATCAGACTCACCAAAGTCCACCTGCTCCTATTGTTAACTGATCTATAATTTTTTTTTACAGTGCTACAGAAAGCCATACACAACAATTTAACCTCAAATGAAAATGAAAAGAGTTTTCTCTTGAAAAAGTAATTATATTGTTGAGATCTGCTAATTCCCACTGGTCACCCTTGACGCCATAGTGGTCACAGTGTTCTTAGTCTAATTTGTTTTCTCTGTCGCTGTCATCCACAGCTGTGGGATGTCCAGTGGAGAGGGGCTTTGTGTTTGACGAGTGCGGACCCCCTTGCCCCGTAACCTGCTTTAACGTTGACGTACCGCTGGGGGTTGTAGAGAACCACTGCTTCAAGCCCTGTGTCCCAGGCTGCCAGTGTCCTGCTGGTCTGGTTCTACACAACAACTACTGCATACAGCCAGAAAAGTGCCCCAAGATCATTCATGGAAACCCCCTATAATTCTTGCACTGCTCACTTTCAAGTGGGCAATTAGTTGTATGCACACACATGCACTGCCTCCTCTAATAATCTTAAATTCACTCAAAGACTGCATAAACCTTCTGTTACTGTATGTTTGAAGTTAGAAATGGAAAAAAACAGATGAACCTCCATGAGCTGTGGATTTAACATATTGAAAGAAGTGAAATACTGCATTTTAGCGTTTTTATCAACATTGTTAAATGTAGCACTGAATATTTATACTACACAAAGGGTTTTGTCAATATTGGTATTGTCTCTACCTGTTTTGTTTTATACATTTATGATAATGTCCACAGCTTTTGCAGTATTGTGCCAGTATTATTTACTACCAAAAGAGCATTTGTTTATTGTACAGGTTTATTTCAGCACTGTGCAATGTCTGACTGTAAATGCAGTAAGCCACATTATCTCAGGTACTCTTTTTTTTGCTCTCCATTGTACAAATAAACAAAGGCTTCACTAACATTTGTGGTATTTCATTTTCTGTAATCAAAACTTGAGTATGATCATGGCAACACTTTATTTTACAGGTCTGTAATTTCTTGATTATTTTCCAGGGAGTTTCTTAGAATTAATTAATTTTGGTGCCAATTACAGGCAAAATAATGAAGACAAAGTTTTAAATTAAAAGGTTTTTTACGATGGTATGCAAAAATGTGAAATCTTTTTTTTGACATATATGAATAATAAAGTTTCAATTAAATGAATAAAGGATGCATATTTACTTGGGTTTTAATGTAGCACTTCGTTAGCTAAATTCCTCGTAGTTAACAAATCCTTATAAACTCAACTAACTACTGTATTCTAACTTAATTTCACATCATGCAACATAATCAATTTACACACTGGGATCCATTAACTTTCACTAGTAGTTCAATGTCACAGCACACTTTTCATACAAGTGTAATGTGTCACATGGTCATGTATCACATTTCTCCTTCTGACAGATACATTGTCACTTTTGTTGCTTGGTAACTTGATCCAGCTGTTGTCTAGAGTACTGCTGTAACCATAGTAGCAGCCTGTATAATTTATCAGTCCACAGTGGTGAAAACATGGAGCAGGTAAGATGGATTGTTGTTGGGTGAGAAGTGCATTTGTTTTCTGTTTGTATGTGTAAACTTCATCTCATATCCTTGCATCTTCCTTCAGGATTGTATCGCTGGTCTGTACCGGTCCCTGGGTATGTCTGTCGGAGCAGAGTTTTCCTCTGAAGATGTGAGTCTTCTCTACCGCAAAGTGTTTCATGTTTCCTCAAACACAGATGAAGCACATGTAGCAATGAAGAAGGTAAAAACTCAAGACATGCCTTAAACGACAAAGCAGCTATTGTTTGATCAAATATCTATTCTTCATTATGAAATACTTTTCTTTACCTGTGTATTGTGAATCTGTTACATTCCCTTCTGTGAAAACTCTGAACAAAGCCTCTCTCATCTGTTCAAATTGGTATCATAAACTGTGACACTGTTTTCCTCCCTGAAGATTTATCTGTGTGCACCACCTATCTTGGACCAATCCTGCTTTCTTCTGTTACCCTTTCTCATCTATCTACTCTCACATCATCAAAGTGAATGGAGTGATTTTTAGAAAATGTATATATTCTTGTGTCTCACTAAACCTTCAGAACCTTGATAACTGAACCTTACCTAGTGTCACTTTGTTCTCAAAGTGTTTGAAAGTCAACTCTGTCAGCAGAGATCAAGCCAGTAAATGAAAGGATACAAACAACAAAACAATTGTGATTGGATTAGATCATAACAGTGTCTGTTTCAGATTGCAGGAGGTGACAGTAGTTGGTCCTGTGTTGGTGACAATGTATTGGATGTTCTCCTTGAAATGGAAAGGGAGAGGGAAAAGAAGGAAAAGGTAGTCAGTGAACTTGTTTTTTTTCTTCTGAATTTCAAACAGTGTCTAAATATATTATTTTGTCATCCCTACTAAGAGTCAATATTGTTATCTGCAGCTCTACTGGGACATCCAGCTGCTAAATGTTGGAAATCTTAACACTCTCTACATGACGGACAAACCAGTTAACATCAGTCCTCATGAGCTTATTGGCCTTAATCACAGCACAGACCAAAATACTTTCAAAAATGTGGAGGGAAAAAAAGAGCTGTATGGGAGTGTGAGAGGTGTGACAAGGCTCAAGAAAGCAGCCAGGCAGTGCTGGGCCAGGTGAGCAATCCCTAAAGTAAAGTCCCTATTGGTTTAAGATGTTGAGATGTTACTCAAATACAACGTGAAGGCACTTTACTCAACCTTTTCCTTTTTATAATACATTACTTGATACTTTGACTCTACCACAGGGGAAATTCATATTTTTTTACTCCACTACTTAATGCTTGTATGAAGGATGGAACCTTGCTGATTGAGGCTATACCTGCAAAACATACAGTAAGATCCACTCAAAACATGATAATTCAATTTAAAGCAAGCCTACGTAACTTCTGCTGATCAACGGCCCCTGTGGCCACAAGTGACAAATATGAAGTAATGTTAAATGCTGTTACATATTCTAATATATTGATTATTTTGTGAATGGCGGCTATAATCTCGCAAAGGATATTGTGGAGCCAAAAGTGAAGGATGATGTAGGTGAAGGTCACATCAACACACATGCCAAAACCAGAACTTCTTTCTGAAGAGATTTGAGGAAGAGGAGATAATTGAGGTAGTAAATTAATAAAAAATAAAAGAATCTCCTAATTCTGATGATATTGATATGACAATAATACTAACTAATAACATTATAGAGAATATAGCAAAACCATTAACCTATATCTGTAACCAATCATGCCAAACGGGCCTATTTCCCAACAAAATGAAAATAGCAACAATCATGTCCATCTATAAAAATGGAGACATGCACTCCTTTTCAAATTACAGACCTATCTCTCTTCTTCCTCAGTTGTCTAAGATATTAGAAAAACTTTTTGTTCTATGAATGGACCACTTTATTGAAACCCACACATTATTGAGTGATCACCAATATGGTTTCAGATCCAACACAACAGCAGTCATGGAATTAGTAGAGGAGATATCAACAACAAGAGAAAATAAGAAATGTACAGTAGAGTACTAGAGTACTTAAAAAAGCATTTGACACTACAGATCATGCAATATTAATGACAAACCTAGACCAATATGGCATAAGAAGTATAGCACACACATGGCTTAGTAACTATCTGGACAACAGACAGCAGTATGCACAAATAGGTAATGATAAATCTGATTTAAAGAAAGTAACATGGGGTCCCACAAGGTTCAGTGCTTGGGCCAAAGCTGTTCACATTGTACATAAATTATATTTGGAATTGTTGAAATATTTGTTGTTTGCCGATGATACAAATTTATTTTTGTTCTGGTGTTGACCTAAGGCTGCTTTCAGATACAGTGGAGAAAGAGCTGAAAATCTTTAAAAAATGGTTTGATATTAATTAGTTGTCTATGAATTTAAATAAAAGTGTATATTTGGAAATAAAAAAATTTATATATATTAATTCTTAATAGCAAATTCTTGGAGTGATTATAGACCACAAATTATGCTGGAAACCACATATGAAGCAAGTGAAAACAAAAGTATCAATGTCCATTGCGATATTACATAAAACAAAAGATGCGCTCAATTCAAATTCACTATTGTACAGTTCCTTAATATTGTCATACATTACATATTATGTGGAAATATGGGGAAACACATACAAAACTATCACTAACCCTATTTTTATATTAAAAAAGAGAGCATTAAGACTCATTAACAAAGCAGAAAGCCTTGAACCAATAAACAGATTATTTATAAACACACACACTTAAATTTAGAGACTTGGTGGAAGCCAAAACAATGCAAATAATGTATAAAGTCAAAAATAGGATGCTTCCACAGTCCATCCAGAAGCAGTTTCTGATTAGAGAGTGCAAGTATGAACTAAGGGGAATGTGCATGTTAACAAAAAAAAGATTAGAACAAATGTAAAACAAAGATGTATATCAGCAAAAAGAGTAAACATGTGGAATCTTTTAGATAAGGAAGTATAAATGTGTTACACGCTACAAAGATTTAAAAAAAAAAAAAAGTAAGATGATTAACAAACATAAAAGTGAGACATAAATGGCAATGTGTACAGTATATGAATGTGTACTTTGTTTTGTTTATTTTTTTACTTCTGCACATATGTGTGCTAATATGTATAAAATACAGAAATTGGTGATAATACATTTTATAAGATTGATAATATCCTGAGGGACCTAAGAACAAAATAAGAATAAAATAGAATTTAAAAATGCTAGGTGTAATAAACAATTGCTTCAACTTACACCTTTTCAATCAGTATTGATTATAAACAAGTTAAGATGACAATGCATGAACTAAGGAGACACTTTTTTAGGTTTTTATAATTTATGTTATGTATGTGATGTGTATTAATGTAATTGATTGATTGATTGATTGATTGACTGAAATAAACTAAACAGTAGCACAAGTTTTGTTCTAAAGTCAGGGACCTGACTCAGTAATATCTGTTATGCATGTATTACATTATGCATCTAAGTCTGCTTGCTTAAACCATCAGCTAATGTAAGCCATCATACAATACTGATCATACCAGAGCAAGTAATTGAGCAACATTGGATTTTATTATGAATTAATTCAACTTTGAATTTGTTTGAGGGAGAATATTTCTTAACCACTAGAAACACCTTCATTTAACCCTTGTGTTGTCTTCCCGTCGACCATGAAACTTTTAGTTTTTCTGGGTCAAAATTTAAAATTAAAAACTATAGACACTTTTAATGCTTTTTCTATAAAATTTAATAAACACCCAAATTAAATGAATGTAGTGTACTGATCATTTATATTGCTCCTGAAGGACGCTGTAGGGAACCATTCACGTTATTTTTTTGGTCAATTTGTTTGAAAGAAACCCAAATTTCTGATATAGAAACTTTTGAAAAGACAACAGGAGGGTTAATGTTACAAGCCACCCATTATACATCGCAGTACCTGTTAACTGTAATTATGATATTGATATGTGTTTATCTTCGTAGGCTGGCGTCAGAGAGTGTGCCAGGCATGTTGCCCTCTCCCTGGCAGGGCCAAAGCCTAGGGGTTAGGGGTCAGGCCTGGGGCTGTGTGTCCCTGTCAGACGTCCTCCTCTTGGTGGAAGTGAAATATGATGTGGTGACCCACTTGCTTTATACAGAAATGCTCCAGGAGCACTACAGTAAGGAAACTCTGAACTTTAGTCGCAATATAAAACAGAAACCAATCTCCTTACTCAGCATCATATAGCCTGGATCAGGTGCTTCACATTCCTGTTTGTCTTCCCTCTCTCTTCTTTTTTGTGTGATACCACAGCTCTGAGTATCTGGGAGAACCTGCTGCCATGGCAACAACATGAGGAAGAGGAGGGGCTAGGGGATCTTGCAGATGAGGCTTTAGAGTCAGGTGACGTGCTTCAGTTGGCTGAGCTGCCTGGGGCATTTAGGATGTACAGGTAACACACAACAACAAGGTTATTATTATAAATGTAAGATGAATTGAAACTAAATAAAATTAAACTTTTTAAACTGAAAAGACAACAACAACCAAACTACAATACAATATTCCCTGGTTCCAAAACAAACAAAACCGAATATACAATGTGTGCTGTTGAGAAGGCAATCATTATGATCCCAACAACGATAATCACCTTCAGTTATGCTACCTTAATGGGCATCAAATAAAAGCCAAATAATAAAAATGATGATTCATCTGCAGGGCCTGCCTGAGAAGCCATCCTGAGTCCAGGGAACAGTCGTGGTCTGCCGTCTCACTCCTGTATGAGTTACACACATTTCGTCAACAAGAAAGGGACACACTAACAGTCCTGGGCGAGAGGTAAATACTTTTGAAACACGTCAGGTGCAGATCACACAAATTCCAACCGGTTGGAAGTGAGTCTATACATCAATAAAATCAAAATAATGTGAGATGACCCACATGAATCCACATGCTTGACTTTAGATTGCTCTTATAATAATCTTACTTACTGTAACATCTTACTCACCTTGTACCCAAAGCATGTTAGCCATGAATTGTTTGCAAATTACAGATTTGACACACATTGACTTATATATGGCACTTAGAAGGTCCTGATAAGTTGATTTATTCATCTTTTGCTTTCCAGGCTTGACAGAGAGAGCCTGAGACTGTTGTGTCTATACATCAGTTTGGCAACTCTCAGAGCTCAGAGAGAAAACATGTCCTACACTGCTCTTCTGGCAGCTCAGCAGTCCTGGGAGACATGGTGAGCCAACCCTAGTGAAAATGGAAATCTACTAACTATCATCAATACTTGCTTTATGCCCTTTGCACTCCTGGTTTCAGCCGTATGCGATCTGTCACCCATGTATCTGTTCAGGCCACATGTTAAAAGTCCCTGCAGAGCAGAGCTGGCGGCCCTGTGGCTACATGGTGAAGAGGAAGAGCAAAAGAAAGACTTTATCTCAGAATCACCACAACAGGTATTGTAAATCTGCATATGAGCCACTGATTCTGAGACATACTGTAGGCAGCACATAAGTTTTCATAACTGAATTTTGGAATTATGTTATTTTGTGCAAAAGAATAATGGCTACAAGGAAAACCACTGCAGTAGTTTTATCAGCCACAGAACAACAACGTTGGCCCTGTTACAGCAGGCAGTGTTGCAGTTGCTGGTGCTGACTCAGGAGCAGGAGAGGAAGTACCTGGTCAAGTTGGCACAAGAGGTCGCCATGGAGGATTTGCAAGAGCCTGGTTGCACAGTGCCTCCAAAAGAGAGTAAATCATTATTTTCTTCTTTTTCTACTGCATGCTTGTCAGAATTACTTTTCTTTTGTATGCCCCTCATTTCTATATTCCATCTTTCTTGTTTCCTGTTTTCTATGTAGATAGTCATCAGCACGCTGCTTTAGGAAATGACTGTATAAAAAGGCTGAGACAAATCCATGCTGGCCTGCAGATGCCCAATGAGACTCAGATGTCCTTAAAGCAAACAGACCTTCAGCCCCAGCCTCACAAAAGCAATAACTCGGCAATATGGCACAAAGGCCAGCTGGAGGATTGCGCCCTTCTCCTCTTGACCCATTTGATGGAGCTCCAGGAAGTCCAAGCTTCTGCATTACTGACAGCACTGACGGACAAGGTGAGTTAAGACAACCACAGCATCCATTCCAAAGATTCCACAATTCAGGCTCTTTTAATAAAGCACAGACTGTTAAAATAATGATGTGTGTCTGTTAGAGTGTGCAGCGTGTTCAAGCTCTGCAAGATGACTATGAATCTGAACTTCAAGCACAGCGCTACACCAACCTACTCCAATTAATCTCAGATGCCCCTCTTACTTCAGGCTCTTTACGTACTCCTTATCCAAACTCAAACGAAAACAGCAGCAATAAGCAGCACCAAGCTCAGTCATGCTGCATTGGACCGGTCAATGCTCAGAACAGCAGTGGCGGGCCAGCTGAAGCTCCCACGGTGGATTCAATCAGAAGAGCCAGCAGAGAACTAAATCTGGTGCAACTTGCAGAAGGGACTGACAAACATGACATCTGTACAGGTACAGTAAACAGGCAAACATAGATCCCCGTACACTTACAGCTGCAGTTAAAATATGTTGTTGTCCCCCCAGGTTGTGAAGCGGTCATGGAGGACCTGCCCTACTTGGAGATCTTGTGTGTATCAGATGCAACAAGTAATGCTCATCAGAGTCTTGAGGCAGACGGACCAGCCGAGGAAGAAGTGAGTAGTGCAACAAAAAGCCTCCACAGTTATGAGAAACAGGGCTCACTAATTGCCCTTGCATGGAGCAAACCACCAGAGGATGACACTGACTATGAGGCAGGGGCTGCAGTTGGAGACACAGGACTTGTACTGTCAAGTGACACAAGCAGCACAGCTGAACACACACAATGTGACGAGACTTCTGGAGAGAGTGACAGAGAAGAGCTGAAACCCACTCGCTTCCACTCTGATTCCACAGGTCTTCAAGACACGCAGTCTGCACACCAGCAGTGCAACACAGTAAGACAAGTACTCTGTAAAGTGTCAAGCAGACCATAAAACATTGTATTACTGTCATGCATTTGATTTTTATCCTTTGATATTCTCATTAATTGACATTGGAGGAGAGAGCAATAGCGGAGAAAGGAGAATGTGACCTGCAAACACAAGCTTTGGAAGCAGAGAGCCTGCAGGCTACACAACCACATCTCTTGGTTAACCCTTCTGAGATTGAGCGGCATGCTGGTGACTTCTGCTTTGAACCGACCAATGAGACAGCTAATGTGGACAGAGGAGTGCTTGAGGTGGAAATGTGTCCCACTGCAACGGAGTCAGAACTGTGGGACCTGGGAGGGCCAGAATCCGCTCTTGCTGAGGGCCAGAATTATAATTCACAAGCCACAGTAAGTCTGCTAGTTGCATCTTTGTGCAGCCAGTGCTCATGATTTGTGCTAAACATGTTCACATTATTCACATATGTGCTGTTTCCCGTTTAAAGGTTGACTGTAACCTTCCAGAGAGGGAGGCAATGAGGGTACCCACACTGATGGAGAAGGAGCGAGCAAGAGAGCCAGTCTCAGCAATGGAGAGAGAAAGGACAATGCGCAACCTGGTGGACATGCAAAGAAAGGTCGAACAGAGGCAGCAGAGAGATAGAGAGAGACAACTACTGAGGGTGAGATAATGGTGTAGAAGCACAGTAGGGATTTCACCCACTACAGACAGGTGTAGAGCGGCACTGAAAGAGTATTCAGATCGTTTGTGAGAGGCAGAGGTGACATGTCACCTTGATACTGTCTTTCAGGTTCAGGAGCGTCTGTCAATTATCCAGAACAGAAAGGCAGAGGAAGACCTACTTGGCCTGAAACACACAGACAGGCTTAGGCACCTCACACAAGATCTACCACAGGTAAAACACAGAATTTTGAGGAAATCAGTGTGCAGAATTGTTTTGTTTTTTGTCACCATTATTACATTGTGTTTTAGGAGGATAAGAACAAGCAGAAGACAGTTGTCAGAGAGCGACTGGAGCAACTGAGAAGAGAGCGCTCCTATGTCATGCAGTCCAGACGAGACAGGTAAGGCATACCACTTTAAATTAAACCAGGAACACCAAAATAAGGTTAACCAATGACCCCTTTATTTCCTTTCTTATCCTCTAGGAATACTGCAGGATTTAAAGAACTCCTGGGTCCAGTAGCTCTCCACATGAGAGAAACTGATGGAGCAGACTGAGAAATTACAGCTGCTTAAATTCTTGTCTAATCATTTTCAGTTCATAAATGTTGTCAACACTTTCCAACAAATGTTTTTCTAATGATTTAAAATGTGAGCTACATTGTTTATCAGACAACAAATGTGTGCAAGTGTAATGCACATTTTGTATCTGCAGCGGCCTTCCGGT
This sequence comes from Percina caprodes, assembly GCA_013375575.1. NCBI lineage: Eukaryota > Metazoa > Chordata > Actinopteri > Perciformes > Percidae > Percina > Percina caprodes. The sequence continues at coordinate 8,431,227 of JABXJD010000001.1, forward strand.
TTATTGACGTATATGCACACATTACAAAAGATGTGAATGCAGGCTGTGCATTTGAAATAAGACAGATCTCAAATTTGAAGTCACTGTTTATTATACAGTTAATTATCATATTGACCAACATAAGCATTGACAGTAATGTCATTTATCAATGACCCCTTTTAATTGTGTACACATTATCCCCGTGGCCTAAATTACATACACAATGAGTCACAGAGGTGCATGTTACAAGTCTACAGAGGATCCATCAACTTTCCTTCATGTGAACATAACATTTATATTGACACTATTGGCCAATACTTGTGTAAGAAATAATGTGAGGAGACAAAGGACACTGCTGTAGACTTTGAATGCACCTATGGACTGGGGTTATATTTATTTACAGGTCTATGGTGATGGGAATATTGGAACATGTCAAAGTATATAAGTTTGTCTAACAACTATACGATGGGGAGATATGTATTATACAGAAGTATGGTGTGGGCCCAGTGGTTTTTCTGTAAGAGGAGGAGGATATCTCAGTCCTGGGGAGTAGAGGGAAATGTCTATATGGGAGAGAGTCTCAGCAAATAAACATTCTGTTTTTTCCTCTTAAATCGTCCACTTACACCGCAGTCCAACACAAAGCAGGAATACCTTTCACTAATAAGCCAGAACATTCTACAGCAGCTCACACACACACACTGAGCCACTGCATTACACACAAAGTACACAAGTGTGTCCTCAAATCAAATGAACACAACTTAGGTTCAAGTTCTGTGGTCTCGAACACACTGACATTCAAATCAACAAAGACAAACAAGTTTGAATTCCAAACTAAAAAATATGGCGTCTGGCTGACAGCTACTTTACTCAGGGCTTTATAATTTCAGCAATGGGCCAACTGGGGACTAAACAGAAAAAGTCCCATTTTCAAAATATGACAGTTCGCCTTAAGAGGATGAGGTGGATTAAACGTGCGGTTCTGAGCAGGCTGTGCAGAGGACACACTTTTAGGGCTGTAATCGGGTCAGCTTTTATGAAAGCAGGGCACTTCGATAGCAGTGACACACTGAAATTTAAAAGGGTGTGGTGTCAGATTTCTCTGTAGTGTCCTGTCCAGAACCTGGATCTACATGTGCAAGATCTTCAGCAAAAAAGCAGCATGCGCGTGTGTGTGATAGACTAAACTACACCTTATACAAGATAGTCAACAATATTTGCATTTTATACACTAGACGGCTGTTTCCCACAGTGAACGGTAAAAGCCTAGGATGAAAACAGGGCGGTCCAAGTCAAGTTCATTCAGCGAATATTCTTGCTGGAGGCTTTGATGAGCACTACTGTCCATAAACACAAAATGGTCAAAACGTCCAGCATTTCTATGACTTATGGGCACCATGAAACGGAGGAGGGTGGATTAACGTGTATATGTATTTGTGTATATCTTTTTCATCCGAATCATGAAAGGAGAGAAATCTGCATGTATGTGCGTCAAGTCTTGAATGGTGTTAGCAATGGGACTCAAGGGATGTTCATGTATTTATGTGTGTGCAAGTCTTAATGTAGGAGTCTTTCTATTGGTGTGCGCACTGCACCCCTGGGCCATGATGGCCCCCTTCCTCATCAGAACTATCATTGTAGGCCTCTCTCCTGGCTCCACTACCTGACCCTTGACTCTTGTCAAATTCTGTCAGGTCAACTTCCTCTGCATCGGCTGCAATAACAGGATTCTCAGCACGAGCAGGCAGCAAGCACTCAAGTTCCTAAAAAAAATGAAAGTTGAATTAAAGAAAAGATATCATGACACCACAATCATTCAGCTTATGGAGTTAAAATTGGCCAAGTCAGGATGTTTGAAGATTTTGACTCACATTTAGTTTTTCGGGGCTAATCCAGTTGTTTTCAGGAAACTGTACGTCAAACTTGACATAAAGGTCTCCCTTCTCAAATGGGTTTCTGTACTGAGGCATTCCCTCTCCCTTCACCATTCGAATAGAACCTGTCACACAAACACACCAACAAAAGGGTGTACTGTAAAGAGGAAATAACAATCTTTGACCTTGCAATTTACAAGACATGTACTACATGTTGTTACATAAGCTAACAGAAGTGTCAGGCAACTATACTTTAAATTTGAACATCACTTTGCTTTTGCCATGTTATGCGTGCTACAATAATTTAAAATCCAATTTGTTTTGTTTTTTATTTACACACTTAAACTATTACATTCTACTTTCATTTCTAAGTTTTCACTGTCATAAAAACATATCTGTATGCCTACAACCTGGGGTAAAGACATAACATGATTGCATAAATCATAGTTAATGGTGTATTACAGACACCTTCAGGATTTACCAGGCAATTATAAATTTCTATAAAATCATAAGGTGGCTTGTAATCTGCTGCAAGTGGCTAGTGGAGAAAGTTAAACTAGCTGCAAAAAACCTTAATAGATGCAGTAACCAGTAAATATAAGAGCAATCTTATTTTGCACATTAGAATGTCCATCAGAACAAAAATGTCATGAAAGAGATAAAATCAATATATGTGGTATGAAAACGCGTTTACCTGGCTCGATGACCTTGCCAGGTGGATATTTGACAAGCAACTGACGTCCATCAAGGTGTGCAACAGTCATCTGGAAGCCACACAGAGCCTCAACTAGGCCGATACGTTGGACCATGTGAAGGTCACTGCCATCACGGCGGAATTCCTGATTTAGATTGAAATTCAAATTTTTTTGTCAAATAAATGTAGAAAAAGCCCCTAATGAAAATGATAATCTTCTTAGCCATGATAACAAAAATAAATACAGCTAAACAACCAATATCAGAAGCCAATTATTTTTTACCTCATGTTCTTTCTCTTGCAGCACAAGGACTATATCTCCTGGTTCGATGCCTGGTGCTTGGTCAGCTTCCCCAGAAAATGTGATCTTCTGTCCATGTCTCATGCCTTTGTCCACATGCACCTCCAGAAGCTTAGTTTCCTTACTCACCTTATGACCCTCACACTTTCTGCAGCGGTCCTTCTCATTTATCACCTCACCTATACAAGCACACATACAGAGATTGGACATATTCAGAGTGGCTTTGTGCTCGTTATTGTACAATATCTGTGTCTTTATAAAGTATAGTCAGAGAATGGGTGTTTTTGGACATATTACCCTCTCCATTACAGTCTGTGCAGACTGACTGCATCTGTTGAACCATCCCAGGGGCCAGCTGTCTAATCATGATTCTCATACCTCGTCCTCTGCATGCCACACACTTCTGCACTGCTCCTGCCTTACCGCCCTGACTAAAAGGAAAACAAAGAAGCATCAGCCTTGTTAACAGAGATTTCTATTGAAACAAAATAAATTATCTTACGTCAGGTTTTTTAAACGATTAAAGTGAGATAATCAAAGCAAACTCACCCATTACAGGCAGCACAGAGCACGTTCTTACTGAGCTGCAGTTTGGTGGTTTTGCCATTGTAGAGGTCTTCAAGAGAAACTCTGTGTGACAAAAGAGTTATGAGACGTGCGCCACAACACATTACATTTAAACCACCCAAAGTGTATTCATGTAACACTTACTTCAAGGGGTGTACCATATCATCTCCTCTCCTCCTGCCTCCATTGCGTCCTCTGCCCTGTCCCCCCATGAACCCAAACAGTCCTCCGCCAAAAATATGAGAGAAGATATCGTCCATGCCAGGCCCACCGCCTCCTCCCTCCCGTAGCCCCTGTTCTCCATAGCGATCATAAAGCTCCTTCTTTTCTGGGTTTGTCAGTACCTCATATGCAAAACTGATCTCTTTAAACTGGAAAATAAGAAAAATGGAACATTCAGACAGCTTGACACAGAGTGGGAGACAAACAAATCAGTACAGCACATAAAAATGGCCAACAAGTTTTGTCTTTGATGAGCCTGTTAAAAATAAATAAAAATGACAGTCTAGTCTCTTGTGTCACATTCATGCAGAATCTGAGGAATTAAGTCATACAGCAGTACAAACACAGACACAAATTTTTCTGTTTTATATTCTGTACTCTGATCTTTCCTGTGTCTTAATTGTCAAAGAGTTGGGCTGTGTGATCATGATAAACCACGTTGACATAATTTCCTGGTCCCAATTGTTGAATTATGAGCTGCTGTTAGCGCTGTGGCTAACTATGGTGTTGTTGCTGTTAACATGCTTTGGTGCATCATACCTTGTCTCCAGCATCTGGGTTCTTGTCAGGATGGTATTCTTTGGCCAACTTGCGGTAGGCCTGTAATAAACCAAAATTTAAAGTGAACTAAGCTGTGTTTGCACACTGTGTCAAACAGCTCTGCTAGCAAATCACTAAGTGCTGTCAAACATATCAAGACACTAGCAAGAGCATCGTTGCCTTTGACATATCAGACACAATACTCAAATGTGAAGAAGGCGTCAACAAAACTACCTACTGTACATCCGAAATTCTTTTGGGTTTACCTGCTGTACGTTAAATAACTGTCATGCTCTTCTGCCAAATCCACAAACAAATCTAAAAGCACTTCATTTAGTCATAAAATAAACATTTTTGTAGGTAAATCATAATGTCGTCCTTTTGATAAGAAAAAGAGCTGGGATACTGATTGTCCGTTTGCTACATTAACTCTCGTTAATTTGGTGACACAGAATAGAACAGACGACTATACTGGCGGTCACAAACATACCAGTATATGGTAAAAGGTGTTTGACAATGGCCGTAGGTTTGTTGATTATAAACAATCCCATAAACTGCCTGGTGTTTGAATGGAGTTTGAGGTAACGTTACAGAGACATAACGTTAGCTAGCTACATCTTGGCTAAGTAAGTACATGACGGGTGATATTAACGTTTACGAACTAGCTAGCTAGTAACCAACACACAAGTTTATCTATTAATGTAGCTAGCTAACTCAAAGGTAAAGATTAATTTCTAGCCAAGTTTAGCCTTAGCAGATGTTACACACAAGCAGGGAACACACAAGCGGGTTTCTTTTTTTTGTAATGTTATTCATTTGTTTCCATATAGCTAACGTTAAGCTGTTTAGTCAAAACTTGCTTCTTCACTGCGTTAATTGGTGTAGACTATTTGCTGGAATGTAGCTATCATGTAACGTCATTCGCCGGCAAGCTATTAACGTTACACTCGTGGTTACCAGTGTATTTCTTGGGCAGGCTATCTCCATCCTTTGAATTTATGTAGCTAGGTAGCTAGCTAACGGCAAAAACGATGAAATCCAAATCCAATTAATTGCCACACAATGTTCACAAACACAAATTAATAGCTAGCTACTGAATAGTTATCTAGCACGCTTAATTTACTGGCTAACGTTCGGCTAGCAAGCTGCTGCTGAGAATCCTCAACTAGCGTTCACGTTAGCTTGTTTCTAGGCCAAATTTCACTAGTGGCTTCTCTTCTTTTTTAATGTGTTCTTACTAAACACATTTCCTTTTCGTTTGAAAGGGCAATTCACTTACCTTTTTTAGTTCATTTTCAGAGGCAGACGGTGAAACCCCGAGAATGTCGTATAGCTTAGTGTCCACAACGTTTGCCATGATGCTAACCGGCGGCGGCTACACAGTAAGACCTTCTGCGGAGGTTCAGCTGAACGAGGAACCGACGAGGCAACAATCACCGGCTGTGACTGTCCAGGGTTGCCAGATCTTGCGACACAAACACCCACTCACAAACAGATGCCACATAACAGCAACCTTCTTATTCCAAAAACAGAAACAGGGCTTACGTATGTACGTTGAATGTATCATCAAAATGGTATGTTTTCAATACGGCACGTTTAATTATTACTGATATGAACGCTGTATGTTAAAATGCGAGTTCCAACATTAGGTTGAAATGGCTGTAACGTTATTAACTTAGACGATGAATAGAATGCATGCAGAAAAACACCTGCTACAAACCTATATTCAAATTTGTTCTCTGACCGCCATAAATTTGCGTATGTATCCAAATGGGAAAGTGTGTGAGAGGAAGGCAATCAGGAGCTTAAGAAGTTTAAGAAGAAGAAGAAGACTTTATATCCCAAGGGGTGAAATTACATTTTTACACTAGTTATAGGTTTACACATTACACACAGGCCTGAAATACAAACATATGCACAAACAGGACCTATATGCATGCATTAATTGAAAAAGAAAGTCAGTGGCAGAGTTAAAGTTCACTCTGAGTGAATTTGGCTTTTTTTTTTTTAAATATATCCTTGAATCTTGGAGTTTCCATATGGAGAACAGCAAGTAACTGAGGTAGATAAATTGGAAAGCCTACTCCATAGAGAGCACTAAAATAAATGGTCTAAATTCACTGGAGATTTTCCTTTAAAAAAATGGTGGCCCAATTTTGGTTATATATGGGTTCAGTCAGACTCGTACAGTGCATCACACCATAAAGCCCCTGTTTTCGGCTTGTTTCTATACCAGAATTTAGCAACCTAAGGGGAATTTGAGTCACTAAACATGCAGCTGTCAAAGCCAATGTCTCCTGCTGGTTATACTGCATCATATTTTTTAAATAGCACATTTGTATAGGGATTACCAATTTTTTGCAGATACTTAAGGACTAAGGAACTACATAAGCCTACAGTAGTGGTGGGAAGTAACAACGTACCTTTACTCATGAAGGCTACTGTTCTTAAGTAGGCTAAAATAGAAGTAGGCTACTTGTACGTTACACTATTTCCATTTTATGTGACTTTATACTACTCCACTACATTTCAGAGGGAAATATTGCACTTTTTACTCCACAACATACTTTACAGCAATAGTCTGTAGTTACTTTTCATACTAAGCATTTACATACCAAACATTTATATCAACTTGTAAAATATTGTTCATTATTTTAATTACCCTACCCCAAAGTATTGGCCAAAGAAGTTGAAATGAAATGAGATACACTAACAATATTAAAATACTGCCAGGCATAATAATGATCCAGTAACCCAATATTATAATAATAACTCTTGCAGTTGAGAACAAATGAGAATGTTTAGTTTTGATAAACCTACTTTGGGTGTATTGAGTTGCACTTATTGCCTTTAACTTGCGATGCAGTATTTATACATTGTGGGATTGCTTCTTTTACTCAAGAAAATTATCTGAATACTTCTTCCACCACTGACCTATAGACAGAGTACATGGGCTCTGCTTGGGTTTTTGCCTGGCAGGGATTATTATGTGATACCTCCGCAGTGCAGGTGCACATATATGATAAAATAATGCAGAACTGTAACTACTGTTACTGTTATTAACCTAACTCTGGGGAGCTTATTCCCCGGAGTCATTATATGGTTTTCTTTCGCCCAGCATGTTTCCTTGAATTAGGTTGGCACCAAAATGATGGTTGCAGCTGTCGCCGTGGTCCTGCTACGCATCCTGCTAGCCCTGTTACACCCTGCTACGCTCTGCAGTGCCCTGCTACGTCTTTCTATGCTATGCTGCGCCCTGTAACGCCCTTCAGTGCCCTGCTTTGCCATGAACTACCACAACTACTATTTCTAGTCACTGCTCCATTATCTTTTATTGTGACTGTTATTGCCACTATTTATTACACCCCCAACCGGCACCGTCAGACACTGGCTACCAAAAGCCTGGGTCTGTCCGAGATTTCTTCCTAAAAGGGAGTTTTTCCTTGCCACTGTTGCACTAAATGCTTGCTCTTGGGGGAATTACTAGAATTGATGGGTCTTTGTAAATTATAGTGTGGTCTAGACCTACTCTACCTGTAAAGTGTCTTGAGATAATCTTGTTATGATTTGATACTATAAATACAATTGAACTGAATGAATCTGACACAGTCCTGTTCAGGGGCAGCGTGACAGCATGGGGGACCAGAGTCATTGCAGAGGGGGCCTCATTACATCAGGTGAGGAACAAGCTACATTACATTTTTTAGTTATCCTTTTTGTAGGGGTTCAAAAACCTTTTTGAGTCACAACATACATTTCTATTATCTGCCTGCTTTTTTTCTTGTTGCAAATATATTTGTAAATATTCAACATTAAGATATACCTCAAATTTTTGCCAAAAGGCCCAGAGACATGTCTTTTGAGGTATAAAAGTGAGGGACAGTCCCTTAACACTGTTGCACTGTCCATGGCAAGACCAAATTAAGCAATTTATGTGCGTGCGCGCATATCTTATTGCATCTTCTTCTGAATCTGAATATGTTACTGCATCAGCCTACTTGATGTTGTACCACCCAGCTCGATCATTTCTTCAGGATTACCGCAAATAAATTAGTCCTGGTTATAAACACTTTATCATGAACATTAATATTACAAAACAAGATGGGACAATGTAATCATCACATATAACATATATAATATAAACCCATAACAGTAACTAAACTTACATTAACATAAACAAAATTACAGGTGACATTTGATTAAGCACACTGAAAAAATAAACAGTTGATGGACAGCTGAACTTTTGATTACGCTACGTTTTAAGTATCCGCCATTTTGATTTCCAAATCTGACAGATTTGTTTTTGACTGCCTGCTGAAGTATAACTTGGACAGTGTTAACACACCATAGTTCAACCGCAGCTGCTCGGCAGGCATCCACCGTGCGACGGCAGTGTGTAAATGAGATTGCAACCGGGGAAGGGTAGCATCTTCCAGCTAACAACGCACTTCATGTCAGCCAGCTATACGGGCCTCCGGATGACCTGACAGCCAAAGTCGCCGAGTTGCCGTTCAGCTTGTAGATGACGACCGATAGAAATGATGGATAAAAGGTAACAGTCGCTTGTCTTTTGGTAGAAAAACATATGTGAACTAACGTAAACCCTGTGCGAGCTGCATCTCGGTCAACTGGTCGGAAAGACGGCAACTTACTGCTAACGTTAGGTCTGAATCATCGTCCCACCTAGCTAGCAACGCAGCCGTGATAAATAACGGACCAAGGATAGCTTTTGATCTAGCTAATATCAACATCGTTTGCCACCGGTACAGTATTGAAAAGAGTTTGGTAATGTTAGCAACATGATGATGACATCGCTAGCGGGCTGACAGGAGGTAACGTCAAACTAATTTAGCGTGAAAGATACCTGTCCGGATAAGACGAGTAACCTTAATTCACGCTGATATGGCTGTTCCTCTGTTATAACTAAACGTTGCTAGCTAACAGTAACCGCTACCAGCTGATCTTAGGACGCTATAGGCCTGTCTCAAAGCTCACTGTGCAGTTGTATGGAATTGAAAACCCTTATCTAGCTAAGGGGAATGAGCTTTGAAAAACAGTTTGTTTTGTTTAGCTGTACCATCTTTATTTAAGAGATGGGTACACTAGGGCATGCAATACATTAAAATGGTCCTTGGAAATGAGCAAGTTATGTTCAACCCACATTTATTTATCTAGTGTTTGAATGCTGACTTGCTGTATGCGAGATCATATCCATTGTCATGCTTTCTCACCATTTAGGCAAACACATGCTGGATAAGCAGCATGTTTAGCTTGATAATCAACTGTTTAATCCAATGGATGATGGTCTGAATCATAGGCCAATTTTAGTTAAATGGATGCTTTACTGTATCTGTGGTCTGCTTTAGTTCAGGGGGGAAAGGTGAAGAACCTGCCATTAAATGCCATTGACCAGTGACAACTCCTGTCTGCCTTAAACAGTGGTCATCTGTCATTATCACCAAAAACACCTGGTCTCAAGTTGGCACTTAGTAGGAACAAAGGAAAACTCAATAGTCCTCACCCAATTTACTATCTGATAAATTTGTTTTATGTAAACAACAGTTTACAAAGTATTCATATTGCACACTGTTAAGTGTCTTCCTGCAGAGGGTTTGTTTTGTTCAGCATTATTTTCACTCCAGTCATTACTTGCTGATGTAACTGTATGTGTGAGGCCATTCTCAAAGCAGGCTGGGTAATGTCAATACACAGATGTGCTGCACTAACTCAATTACAGATGCATTGCTTCCTGCTCTCCAGAGAGGAGTGCCAGCCTAGTCTCTGCACTTGCTTACTGACTTTAACTCCTCTTGTGGCTCTAAGGAAGGCCGAGCAAGTCTTCCTGTAAATTATTCTGTAACATTTGTTGTTTCTTATTTTCTCATTACCAGACTGCAGCCAATCTCTCCTGGGTTTGTGTGTCTGTTGTTAGTAGGAATGAAGTGGTTGTCTTTGTGTTTTCATTATGTGAATTTGCCGATGTTGATTGATGTCCAGGGTATGCAGTGTCAACAAGACAAATGGCTGTTTAGCAAGGTCTGACTGAGGATCCTACTCCTTGTCCAAATGTAAGAGCATACATTCATATTGTATCACAACAAGAATTGATGTTGAGCACACAATTGAAAATTGTCATTAATTTGGATTTTGTCACACGGTCATGATAGTGATCACCATGCCACATCCTCTTTTTTTTTGTCAACAGCTAAGTGTTGGTGACGTCAGCCATGTTTTGGAAGTTTGACTTACACACATCTTCTCACCTGGAGGCTTTACTGGACAAGGAGGATGTCACGCTCATTGAGCTCATGAACGAGGAAGATGTGTTGCAGGAGTGCAAGGCCCAGAACAGGAGGTCTGTTTATTGCTTAAGCATATGTGCAGCACATGATATTATTACATAATAATAATTTTCAGTTATTCCTGCTGATGCTAACTGGTGCATTGTTTTGTTTTTTCCATCACTATGGATTTGTAGACTTCTTCTGTTCCTGTGCCAGAACGAGTGCATGCAGGACCTGGTCCGTATGATTACTACAGAGCCCCCAGCTGGTGTAGAGGAGACAAAGCGCTTCAAGTAGGTGGTTGTGTAGAATGTGCTGATGGTAGTATATTGTATCCAGGGAAAGATATGTTGTTGCTGGTTCTGCACTACATCATATCGCTTACCTTACCTTATTTTTTTTTACTTTTGCACTACTAAGGTAGAAAATAAGAATTAGTTTTTTTTGTGCTTGGTTTTACTGCCAGGTGTGTTCTCTTCATTAATTACAGGTATCCGAATATAGCATGTGAGTTGTTGACATGTGATGTGGGAGTGATCAATGATAAGCTGGGTAATGAGGAGCCTCTGCTGGAAACTCTTTATGCCTTCTTGGAGCAGCCATCCCCACTTAACCCCCTCCTGGCATCTTTCTTCAGCAAGACAATTGGGAACCTCATCACACGGAAGACTGAGCAGGTAACACACACAGACTCACGCACATTTGCACACAGCTAAATCAAAGGGCATACTCTGAGACGATGACAGCTATGTTATTGTGTTATCGTGATTTAATTCATGAAGTCTGAGTTGTGCTTATAGCAAGATAATGGAAACTGCTCACACTGGGAATAACTCTCAGCCAAGATAGCTGTAAAGTTTCATTTCTCTTTAGATTGTTGGTCCAGAGCAACATATCTTGAAAACTGTCCCGAAAGCTGTGCGATTCTGAATGGATATTTATGTTCCAGATTCCAGTGTCCTTTATAACCTTGACCATCACTTTGGTCTATGATACTCTTTGCAGAAACATCATCCCACTTACTCACAATAATTCTTTTTCTATCCAAGAAATAATCCAACGACAGCTTTTGACTGCTAGGTTCCTGTCCATGTCCTTTTCTTAATTTAAGTCTTTTTTTTTTTTTAGGTTTGTGTCATGGTGTTTCATCTGCTCTCTGTTGTGTTCAGGTGATTAGTTTTCTGCGACAGAAGGATGGCTTCCTTTCCTTGGTCCTGAAGCATATTGATACATCAGCCATGATGGATGTGCTCCTAAGACTTATCAGCTGTGTGGAGCCACCCCCTCTTCGGCTTGAGACACTTATTGTATGAAACAAATGGACCCACATTCATACTTTTAATACAAACTGATATTGTTTGCAGTTATAATGTGCATTTTCTCAACAGTGGCTGAATGAAGAGAAGCTGGCCCAAAGACTTGTAGAGCTCATTCACCCTGAGCGAGATGAAGAGGTAGACGGGCATTTCAGTGTTCTTATATTAATGACTAGCTCATTTCTCTACTAAAACATACTATCACTATCACTCAGACTTTTGAATAGACAATTTACAGGACTGAATGTTCATATGTGTATTTGTTTCTTCTCTTACAGAGGCAGTCCAATGCATCTCAGACGTTGTGCGACATCATTCGTCTAAGCCGAGACCAGGCCAATCAGCTCCAAGAAATTTCACAGCCTGACCCTTTGCTGACTGTGCTGGAGTCGTAAGTCAGACAGACACACACACACACACACACACACATACAGGTTCGCACTTATCTTTACAGGATGTGGAGGCAATCACATACTCCATTGTGTTCCACAGGCAAGAGTGTGTGGAGCAGTTGCTGCAGAATATGTTCTCAGCAGATAGTACTGAGAGCTGTATCATCAATGGAATTCAAGTTCTTCTCACATTACTGGAAATCAGGAGGCCTGTGTAAGTGTGAGACTTTAAAGCACTTTTATACGGTCTATAAATAATACTATCTAGTCATACTTTGTGAGGATTGCTAATGTCATTTTTCATTTGACCCCTATCCTGGTGAAGATAGTACCATCTCTCTTGTGTGACCATTTATTTCATGTTCTATCCATCCGTTTTCTGTTTTTGATATGTGTTGGGACTGTTTTTATGACAGGGTGGATGGTGTTATGGATGCTCAGGGATTTGAGAAAAGTTACACTGTTAACAGCAGCATTTTGTTGGCCATCCAACCACACCTGATACACTTCCACCAGCTACTTCTGAAGCCACCCAAGGTATGTATACACACACACACACACACACACACACACACACACACACATAGATAGATAGATAGATAGATAGATGTAGAGAGAGAGATCCTCTGCACAGCAATATATCTCATCCAGGTGGCTAGTCCCAGGCAAAAATAACATTTGCTGTGCAGTTGTATTACATGTAAAACAAAACTGCTGAAACTTCAGACTGTTCTTTTCCCAATTCCGCTATGTCCTCCATTTGTCTTACTTTTAGCGAAATCCCATGCTGACTACTCTCGGTGTGCTGGAGGAACCATTAGGGAACACGCGTCTGCATGTAGCCAGACTGGTGGCCTCTCTGCTGTATACCAGCTCTGCAAGCCACGCAGTCGTAGCACAGGAACTCTGCCGACTCAATACAATGGACCTGCTACTGGTGAGATGAGCAATGGATTTTCAGAGCACAATGTTGAGAAAGTGTTAAATGTCCCAAAAAATATGCCTTTTTTCAGGACTTGTTCTTCAAGTATACATGGAACAACTTTCTGCACCTCCAAGTGGAGCTTTGTGTTGCTGCCATCCTCCGGCCCTGTGCACATGAAATGAGACTTCATCCTGGCTTGGGATCCCAGGAAAATGTTGAGCCTCATCAATATGCTTCACAAGAGCAGGCTTTGACTGACACCCCTTCTGAACCTTCAGCCACCCCTGAAAACTCTGCACACAATCTAATGGTGACTCATGTAGGTGTCTCTGCTTGTGTCTGAAGCAAGAGGCTTAAATGGCATGGCATCTACTGAATTGCACTGTTGTGGTTCATTATGATTATTATCTTTGTCTCTCTAAAGTTGTTCCAGCACTGCCACCTTGTCCAGAGGATTCTGGAGGCTTGGGAAGAGAATGAAAAAATACAGTAAGGAACTTAATGGCTTGCTGGTTTTTTTTGCTAACAGACTGTAGCCTATAGGGTAAGTGTGGTACTTTTGTTTCAGGTCAGAAGGTGGTATGAGAAGAGGGTACATGGGACATCTGACCAGGATTGCCAACACAGTAGTCCACAATCTGGAGAAGGGCCCGGTTCACACACAGATTAGTAGCCTTATCACAGGTGTGTGTGTGAATTCCCATTCCTATGTGAAAGAAAGAAGGAATTTACACAATTGCTAATCAACTGACATATTGCTTTGTTAATGCTGCTGTTTTTTATGTAGGGCTGCCAGGGGACTACAGAGGGCGCTGGGAAACCTTTGTAGACCAGACCCTGTCGGAGACTAATAGGAAGAACACCATAGACCTGGTAAACACACACATATATGCTCATATACATTGTTTAATAGTTGTTTGTCATACGAAAGCTTCAAACTTCCTTTGCAATGGTTTTTCCATGTCCAGATTGGTACTGGAAGCCCACGCCCCTCCTCAGAGGATGATATGGAGAGCCCCTTTCCTAAAGAACTGACACTACAGCAGGTACACATAAGCACACACACAGACACACAAAATATTGAGGGCTTCTGTTATCCGAAATGGTTATCTAATGCCAATGTGTTTTAGGCCTTTTCAGACTACCAGATCCAACAGATGACGGCTAACTTTGTGGATCAGTTTGGCTTTAACGATGAGGAGTTTACTGATCATGACGACAGCATTGGGTAAATGATCTGACATTCCTCTCTGTATGACAGTGACCTATTGTTATTTGAGTTATTTGAGTGATTTCTACTACTATGGCAGGGCAACGTTTGACCGTATTGCAGAGATCAATATCAATATCGATGCAGGCCAGGACACTGTGAGTTCATTTAGATTATTTACACAAATTTATTTGTGCCATGAAGTGTTTCTGTAATGCTTTGGGGCTGTAAATGTCTTTTTTAATTCTTAAAGATGCATTAATGAATCTTATGGCCACTAGGGGACATAAGAAAATAATCAAAACAACCACATAATTCAGGTTTCAACTTAATCTTAGCATATGTTATGCAGCATTAGGAATGTCAATGTACACTGACTGTCAACCTGTCCTTTGCAGGCTAATACAGCTGTGTTTGAGGCCTGTTCCAAGGAGAGGATTCATCCCTTTGATGATGATGAAGAGGACATTTGGGAGGAGAAAGGGATAAACTTTGCAACACAAACCAAGTCCCGTAACAGGTAGGTGCACAACAGTAAATCGAGATGCTATCAATGCTCTGGATTTTATTTCAGCACTATGCTTGAAGTTGGGAATAATGTATGTGACTTAATTTCCCTTGCTCAACCAAACATACTAAAACGTTTTGTTTTGATTCAAGGTTTGGTGGGTCACGGTCATCCCAGAGCCCAGCAGCCAGTAAACATTGTGATAGGACAGCAGCTTCTGGCACTGAGGTGTCTGACAGAGCAGCAGACTCAGACTCTGAGGAAGGAGAGGATCCCAAAGATTACCTGGATCCTTTCTCAAACCAGGGCCAGACCGAGGCAACAAAGAGTGAGACATATTATATTCAACAGTAATGCATAATTGTTTTGCCCTATATGTTAGGGCTAAAGCAAGTTTCAAGCATGTGTGTGGTGCTTTTCACACTCAGGCACTGGCTGGATAGCAGACTTTGGGGATGTGAACTCAAAGGCTCCTGCACCAGGAGTGGGCTTTTCAGCCTGGGACACACCAGCCCCCCAACCAGCTGCCGCAGAGGCAGAGGAGAAAGGATGGGCCAAGTTCACTGATTTCCAGCCTTTCTGTTGGTGAGTCTGATTGTGGTCTAAACCTGAGGAGCTTATTTGGGAAATTGCATCTTAAAGCTTTGTTTTGATTAACTACTGATATGATGTACAGTAGATACAACTTTTAGTAACCAAATTAAAGAATACAGAAAAAAGAATAGTGGGGCCCGGTGTTTCTCTCCCTTTCCAATGACATATTTTTCCCTCAGAAAGCATTGGCAATTTTGTAATGTCAGTCACAAATCTTGTGGGGGGGCATAATGCAGGTTTACTTCAATATTTGGCATTTCTTTACAGCTTAAAGTTAAACAAATAGAACTTTCAAACCTTGGTTGGATAAATTCACCCCTACATTACAATGGCTGTGTGTCTGTAGTGTATTAGCTGTGCTGGATTTTCTGCAAGTTTTATTATTTGTGTAACTTATGTCCCCAGCTCTGAAACAGGCCCCAGATGCAGCTCACCTGTGGACTCGGAACTCAGCGGATCTGGCAACACCAAATCAAACCAGAACCGTAAGTTGCTGCAGCATGGCACATTAAACTACATAGTCAGTGGGCTTTAAAAAAAAAAAAGAAAACTCAGTCACATGTTTATTTTTTTAAACTTTTTAATTATTTCAAAATTGACAATTGCAAATTACAGACTTTATACCACAATACATTTTTCATTATTTTATTCAAATTAATATAAGAAAAGGATAAACAGTCAAAGAGTAGTAAGTTTACTCTTTAATCAAAAAGTACAAACACATCGTTAATGGAAAGTCACAATTTCGGAACAAATTTATTTCCTCTGAATAAGAACGCAAAAATCTTTTAGTTGGCCAACTGCTGAGATAAAGTGATGAAGTGAGATAAAATCATAGTCATATGACCCAATCCTACAGTATATGCATTTGGCAGCTCATTACTGCTGCTTCTTAATCTCTTAACTCTGAGATGACTTGACCTTAAGGAAAGTGAGTGTACATCCACGTTCAAGTCAGATGATTTCTTCTCCCTCGCTCCCCGCAGCATGTGTGTGGAGTGTGTGTGTGGCGAGAAAAGCTCCACTGGTGGCATCAGACAGCTCTTCCTCCAGCAGCTCAGAGAGCGATGAGGAAGAAGGAAAGAAAAAGTCTGCAGCAGGCGAGACGGTCACCAAAGAGACCATCACCACAGGGGCTGGCAAGGAGACAATTCGGCTCACAGTGGACGCAAAAAATGAAAGGGCAGTCTTCAGCAGGTAGACACGCTCACATACAAATGATGTGCAGCTGCTCTGTCTTGATTGGTTCAGCGTGTCCCCCTTCTCCTATTGTAGTGTTGTAAGTGCTTTTATAGAGCCCTTCTTCCCCTTTCCTACCCACAAAACCTTTCCCCCCCACAATTTTACCTCCACCTCTCTGTTTTTCTTCTGATATTGCCCTCCTCCTGTCTGTTCCCTCCTTTCTCATCTCCCCTTGACTCCAGAGTATTCAGACCAGCAGTCAGACGGTATGTTGTGCTTGAGGTCCTTTGCTATGGAGTGCGGAATGCGTTCCTGAAATTGTAAAAGGATTTAAAGAGCCATCATAAGCACAGATGTGCCACATGTTTTTGTTTGCTCGTTGCATTTAACAGGATGTGATATAACAATTCGTGACAAGCCTAATTCATCACAAAAAAGCTAGTAGCTTGTAGAGAACTTACCTCTGTTGGGATGCAATGCTTATCCTTTATTCCAGACGATGACCTCTGGCATTAAACAGTCCACTCAGCATTTTAACAGTGGGCTGTTATCTTATGAATTTAAACTTAAAGATGACAGCAGTGTATAACTACTCACTGTGGTTTTATGATACAGATCATGCTTGTCTCAGTCATTACATTAATAAAGCCAAAGTTGATATGATTTTTTTTTTTTCTTTCAGAGCACCCACACTACTAACAGAATGTCAGATAGCATGCAATGAACAGAAGTTGCTACCAATCCAGCATATCAACATTCTAACAAATCAACACATTAGCAAGTTACTAACAAACCGTGCATCTGCAAGCATTATACAATTAAATAGATCCTACTTGGAATCTTGAGATTAACTACCTGAGCACAAGCTTAGCAGCTGTGTACCTCACTCACTTTGATTTTGGTCAGTCCCAGCCAGCTATATTTTGGCAGTAATAGAAGAGTGGATTCACACTCTGCTGTATCCACTGGGCTATGTAATGGCCAGTGTGGACAGCTGAAAGCAGACAACTGTGGTAACATTTAGCCATTAGCAGAAAGTAGCATCTGCAGTTTGGTCTTTACGTTGTGAGTTCAGTTGACAACCCCTGGCTAATTCCACTAGTTAGTTACAACTTTATTTGTTGTTTTTGCAGCGAAGCAGATAAGGTACCGGTAGAGGGACTCTCCATCAAGGACAAGAAGAAAGGCAATGAGAAAGAAGGCGAAAAGGGAAAGAAACATGAAGACTGTCCCAATCCAGCTACCACCAGTCCAAGTGAGCAGTCGGCTGCTGTCACACAGTAAGTGTGTGTTTGTAGACAGCTGAATAAAGCAGGCGTGAGATCGCCATATAAAAACTACTTCAAATCCTTTGTCAAACACCTCCCAAGAATGAATTTGGGTGGTGCCAGAAGTCTCAGTGGAAAATATATCAAAAACCTTGGCAGATAAAATTACATTTTCTTTAGCCTGTGTATCTTAAAAACAAAATTTTGTAATATTTTTTTTTTTTCTGTCTTTCTTTCTTTAACCTTACAGAGAGACGCAGCCCTCTGCTAATGGACCGGCTTAACGATGCAGCACAGGCACACATACACACACACACACACGCGTGCTACATACCTGTCCATTCGACACACAGCATTGCCACCTTTGCTTCCTGTTAGCAGCCCTCCAATGCCCATTTTTGTGTCAAAAGAATGGAAGGTCAAACAGCCCTTAACACTATGAATGCTGGATAAACATAACTACACACAAGTACATTGATCTCTCCTGTCCCTTCATGACATAATTACAAGTGAACCGCTTATAAAAGGAATGTGTTTTAAAGAACATTTCATCGTACCAGACCCCAAAGCCAAATTCTGTATGATTTTCCCATTGGACTTGACAACACTCTTAGCTTTTGTGATGAGCAGAGGTTACACTAAGAGTTGGAGTGCCAGCTGTTGCACTTTAAGAAAACAAATACCTAGGTCTGAAATTTGACCTTTTAATAAATTCAGCATCACATTTCAGATTGTTTAAGCATGTCTAGGCACTAAATCACTGTCCAGTGATTTTTTTTTTTTTCTTCTTCTATTAGAGCTTTTGACTGTTTACACTTTAGTAAAGAAGACTGTATTCAAATAATCAGCCAAGATTACAGAAGCCAAGATGCTTGCAAAACTAGCCGCCAGTTTTTCTTCAGCATTTCAATGTACATGCCAGGCAGACATTTCATTAGTGCAAATGTGTGAGTGTTGCTTTTTTCATACATGCTACTGGAAAAATGTCTCAGTCCAAGTAAGATTTCTTTGCTATGATCATGTGGAACATAAATGCTCTCTTTTTGTTCATTTGGAACATTTTAGAGCATTATGTGTCACTTCCTCCTCAAACTTCTGACAGATTCCAGTAGTTTAGAGGTGTGTGTGTGTGTGTGTGTGTGTGTGCTGGTGTATCCATGTGTGTAGAAACGTATGTGTATGTGTGTTTAAGCTCTGTCTGAGGTATAGCGTGCATCTTCAGGTCAAAGGAGAGGTGTACAGATACAAAGAAAGCACACATGTGTAACAAACAAACACACACACACACACACACACACACACAGTGCTATACACACATGTATACACACATACAAAAAAAACACAGTGATGTGCACATACTAATTCATATCACCCTCAGAGCTGTTTAATGTAATATTTGTGAAATTTAAACCTGTATTAGGTTGTGGCTATTCTTGGTAATATGTAAACGTAATATAAATGTATACAGTATATATAAACATTATATCTATTTTTGGAATAAATCCAATGTATGGAAAGGCGGTTGTTTTGCAGGTTGCAACGTGTGTATTGTATGTGTGTGTTGTACTGTTGAAATGAGGCAATAATGATGTCTGTTTTGGTTAATACCCCAGCATCGGTTCCTGTTCTTTTGCTACATGCTTCCTACATGGAGGTTTGGGAGTGAGTCAGTAGTCTGCGGTGTGTCCTCTCTATAACTTACTTAAAGGATCATACCTGTTTATTAGAACTTGGGTCTTTTTTTTTCATTCATCAGTTTTAAACAAAATACCAGTCTAACCAGTCTTATTAGAAATAATAATTATAATAAGAAAAAAACAAAGTTGAATATTAAAATAATACCAAAACTACTGCTTCAACTTATACGCTTTATCATATACATATGTGCACACACCTTTCTCATGTAATGAGGGATTATTATCATCTAGAGTTGATTAATCCAATAGTTGATCGACACAAAAAAGAAAGGAATTAGAAAAAAATGTCAAACATGTAAACCTGTTTAATTTTCTATAATAACTTTTGGCTGGACTTTTTTTTTTTACTATTTCAGGACAGTTTTTAGACCAAACAATTGTTTAATCAGTAAAATGCTCGTCAGATTAACCGATAAAATAATCATACATGGGAGCCATGCTATCAACACTTGGATGAGCACACATTCATGTCTGCCTCACAGTAAATTTGTTTAGATAATCTGATTAAACGGGCTTGTTTCAAACCAGTTTGATTGCCTCTTTGGCAAAAACTATAAAAACAAGACCCAAGTTGTAATAAACCAGAATGATCCTTTAAGTTAGCACGTGCCAGACAGTCATGCTTTACTTTATCCTTCTCCTCGGCTCTCTTTCTCAGGGCAGTAGTTGACTTTAATTGCATATATGCCTGTGGAATGGTAAACATAGATTGTTGTATTTGTTTTGAAAGCACTTTTTCAAGAAGCACTTTTAGTTTGTATTTGGTGGTGCCAAGTGCCACCACATTATTCCCCCACTCAAAGAGGTGGGAACATTTGACTTGAACGAGTGAATTATGTAGATACTTTAGAATACTTTTTCTTCAATGCTTTCTGCCAAAGTGTGTCTTCCCACCAGTAATGCAACTGGGTTTCATATCTGTGAAGTAGACTCCTTTCTTGCAATGGTGTCATAGGTCTAAATTTATCTAAAGCAGTCTTTGTTTGATTCCTCTCATGTTTTTTTTTTTAATTCACGTGATATAGTTATCAGCAGTAGGAGAGGATACCGCATGTCAAAGAAAGACTTTGAAGATTCATCAGATATTTTCCTTTTATCCATTCAGCACTTTGAACTGTTTGAAGTGCAGCTGCACAGAGCATAAGCAATGGTTTAAGTCAGGGTTAAAGGAGAAAAACAGAGCTGTTTTTCTGTCAGGGTTTATGCAGGATGCCAGCCGAATTTAGCCCCTCCCATAACATCCGTCTTGATCCATTGTGGAGCAACTATGCTCAACCCAAAACTGTTCGGACCAATAAAATTGTCAGGGCGGGCTTTATACGATGATGGACAGATGATCAACCCTAACGTAATCAATCACGTCACCAAAGAGCGCTTGGGTTGAATTTGTTTACAACAAAGACGGCTGCTGCTGGAGAATTTAGATGTGTAGATTCTGCCATCTCATCTGTTATAGAAGATATCCAAAGTGCATTCATTTAAAAAGAGAAACAAAACCGCGATCAAGGCACTTGTCAATCGGAAAGATGTTTTTTCCGTCCTTCCTATTGGATTGAGGGATTTGGCAAAAGTTCAACATATGTCACGTACTCCGTTGCTCTGATTGGTTGTAGGTTTTCTTTCCTGGTTTGGTTGAAACATGCCCCATAATCACAGCCCAATGGTGCAGTATCAGACTCATATTCTGACTAGAATCTGAGTATGACGACGTCAAGCTAGTCAGGGTTATGTACATGGTCAGAATATGTCATCCTGTCTTTCACCAAGCCTAAGCACTGCGTATGATAATAATGGCATGACGTACAATACAGTCATATTTAAGTGCCATTAAGTTTGCACATCATCCTCATTCACCTCATTTGCATGTGCTGTATTGTACAGTGTATGCTCAAAACGTTAATTGAGAGACAGTGGGTGTTAAATTGTTACTTTATCCTATTATAGGTTACCTTACACTGAGGCCATTTTACAGTATAAATCTTTCTAGCATCATAGCTGATTTTGTGTGTGTGTGTGTGTGTGTGTGTGTGTGTGTGTGTGTGTGTGTGCAAAAGAAAGTCATGTTGTGAAATGCCTTTTTGTAAAGTGGACTGATGCTGGTGGGGGTTTTGTTTTTCCTTTCTTTTTTTCATTTAGAGTAATGTATCTGTTTCTTGTTGTCAATTTAGCTTGTACATTCAAATATGAACCTAATAAATATGTCAGACCAAGAAGAAGCATGAGCCTGTGTTTGTCTCACTGTAACACACACATATACAGTACAAACGGAACGAGAAAGTAGGACTTAAATGCAAAAAAATGTTACCTTAGTGTGAGCTAGTGGATTATGTTGCCTCCCGCTCCTTACTGACTCCTACACGTGATGCTACACCATCTCCCCACAGTGCAAACATAAACCTGCCTGTCACATCAATCTGACTGTGCTGGGAGCTATATTAGTTATGTGACAATAGTTTGTGTTCATACACTTCACATTTACTTTTCAGCTTGGATCACTAACAATATAGCATTGCCTTTTCACTGAGGGTGTGTTGGCATTCCTTGGCTCCAATATACTGTATCGTGTATGCCATCACATTCCTCTATAGTTTACATAGTTTACAAGTGGAGCGCAGATACCGAACACACCTGCTGTTGCGCCAGCTTCTCTTTCTACTCCTTTCTACTCCTCTCTCCCTGGCCTTATTCTTTTCTATCTCTTCCAATCAACAGAGAAAAAAAAAACACCTTTAGTTTGTCATCTTTGTACCTGTCTGCTCTCTCTGTAGAGTGTGCATACATATGGAAAAAAATATGTGGGCAGAGGGTGGAAAGGGAAGAAGGCGGAGTTGTTTTGTACTTTAATGGGTTGTGGAGAAACCTGACTGTCCGCTTGGAGCTAAGAGAGGAGGAGCCTGGGGTGTGGGACTTCAGACAAAGGAGACATATACTCAGTGACACTGGAGAAAAAGGAGAGGCACAGAAGACAATTCTCAACTCCTGGACTACGTTATTTTGTGTTTTGGAAAACTTTGTGTTATGTGTTTGTCATCTGTATGGATTCATTTGTGAGCTGAGAGATGTTTGTGCTGTAGCAGTTGTTCCCATATGCTGCCTGTAGTGTGTAGGAGTGTGTGGGTTAGTATGTTTGGGATGGAAAAGTGGGGCTGGCACAACCAACAGCTCTGCTCTTAGTTTTACGCCATGGGGGGTTGCCATAGTTACCCCTCGGCTACGAAGGAAGACCGCAAGACTCTTCATCCTTCTGACATCAGCAGTGAAAAACTGTAAGTTGTATTTCTTTTCTCTTTCTTTATCAGCCTTACACGTATACTCATGTTTCTGGTTCCTATCAGGAAAGAAGTTCTGCAGTTGCTGTTCTGTTTTTCCATAGTCACCTTTATACACTATTGTACTCTGAAAAAACAAATTAACCTATAGAAAAGGAAGATGTTGTTATAGTAATGGATAGTGTGGAGGAAACATGCCTAGAAAGCTGGCTGCACATGGTTTACTCAGGAATGTTCCCCAGATAAATTTGTGTGTGTGTGTGTGTGTGTGTGTGTGTGTGTGTGTGTGTGTGTGTGTGTGTGTGTGTGTACATATTTGCCTGATGGCATCAGTAAAGGTGGATTTCTCTAACAACGGAAACACATGTTGAGAAGTAGTTTAAACCAAGACACTGTATGTGTTTTTAGCATAGTTTCTCTTCTCTTTAGCTTGAATCTTTTAGAGCCAGGTGGCTGCACTGAAGAGGACTGTTTTTTTCACCCCTACAGCAGTGGTGAAAGTAAACAGATGGCCTGGAGCAGAGTGCACAGAGGAGTGTGTTTACACACAACACAACATTACACAAGTAGAGCCAGGTTCATTGTGTTTGTGTGCTGACAACAGGTAGCAAAGAGGCATTACATGTGTTAATACCATGAAGCTGGAACAGAACAGGATGTTAACAAAAGGAGTTCCTGTGGACATTTGAGAAGTTAGGCTAGGGTTGGTACTACTTTACCTTTTGTACAGCTGTTTACATTCTTCTCTGTCACTATTTCCTCCCTCTCTACCTCCTGTGACCTTTAGTTTGGACAAAGACCTGCTGTGTAGACCATTAAACTAACTAACTAACACACACACATACACACACAAACCAGGGAGAGTGAAGCACTGTGTTTCCCTTATCACAGTAGACAAGGTCATTCTGAGTAAACCCTCAGCTGCTGTGTGGACATGGCAGCTGCCTGATTCCACTACACTTTATTATTCACCTAAATCCAAAGTGCCATCTTAAAAACACTAGCTATCAGAGTAAAGTGCTCATCATTATCACAACACACTACCTGTGTCACTTCCCAGTCCCTGTTTGAATTTATTCAAATCATGCTTTGACTTTCCAGTACACATTAGCATTTGCAAACAACCTTCTTTTCCAACACTCGCACTCTATAGTTATCACAAGTTCCCAAGCTGCCAGTCCTGTGTGACTGATTAGAAATCACTACTTGTAGCTTATCAGTAGGTATATGTATGAACTGATGTAGGAAAGCCAGCAGGCTTCAGCACTCAGCTCAGTACATTATCATGCACAATGCTAGTCCTTTCAGTCATTTGCTTTGTGGCACTGACCACTGCAGCAGTGAGCTTCAACCAACAGTAATTACTCTGGCTCTGAATTGACTGCCAGCATTAAATTAACTGCTGGTTTATTGGACTTTCAGCTTTGCAGTTACAGCATTGTTTTTGTGTGTGTGTGTGTGTGTGTGTGTGTGTGTGTGTGTGTGTGTGTGTGTGTGTGTGTGTGTGTGTGTGTGTGTGTGTGTGTGTGTGTGTGTGTGTGTGTGTGTGTGTGTGTGTGTGTGTGTGTGTGTGTGTGTGTGTGCGCGCCAGCCAGCCAGCCAGCCAGCCAGCCAGCCAGCCACAGAGGGCAGACAGATGAGAGAGCGTAAAACGTGTTATCTACTGACAACAGCAGGAGTAATTAATCCACTGAACTATCGATTGTTTTATGAACAATATTTTATGTCTCCCTGTCTTTCTTTTTCTGTCTCTGCTTTATTAACTTTGCATGGTCTTCCCCCAAGGGGAATTAATAACAATAATCTGGAGAAGCGTCCATATCTGCAGCAGCAGTATGTGTGCCAGCGGATCACACACATAGACATGGTCGCCCTCACGGCGCTGCCACCTGGTGTCGACAAGGCAGAGTGGCTTGCCAGCAACAGTGAGTAGACCCCATTTAAAACAGCACATTTCTTTGTTCCCCTTTGCTCCTGCTCCTCATCCTCCACCACACTGCAAAAAACAGACATGGAAATATGTGCAAAGTGTAATTTTCTTCTTATTAATTTCTTTCAGCGGTGGCGTTTTTCAAGCATATAAATCTGTTCTCTAGTGCACTTTCTGAGATCTGCACTCCTAGTACCTGCCCAACTGCCTGTGGACCAGGCAACATGTAAGATACTGAGCAATATAGTGCTCATATTCTTTTATTTTCTCACATTGTCCTGATGGTATATTGTCATGCATATACTTTAAGTTTTATTTCCAGAGGTTCTGAGATATCCACTGTGAACCCTTTTTATGTGAACTACTTTCTACCAAAGATATCATCCCAAAACCATGCAAACTGTTGACATTGCAGTTTGGGTATCATCCTGAGTAACCGGAAGGCTGTTTCTGGAAAGACAATTTGCTGTTGAATTTTGTTTTGGGGAGCACAAACGAAATTCTACAGCATTCACCTCCATTGTTAGAGGAACATCACCACTTTTCATATAAAAATCTGATAGGTCTTGGGAAGTAGGCCTATAGTGCATATGTGGAAAAAAAGTTGTATAAAGCCTTTGGTGACAGCAGAGGGAGCTTTGTGATATGATATCTGATACAATCCTCAAGTGATGTCACTTGAGTCAGCGTCAGCTGTGGCTGAAGACAAGTTTGAAACTGAAAAACAAAAATCTGGGGGTGTGGGGTTAGAAAAAAGTGTGATTACCAGACCCATGTTGCTTGCTCAATCGAATCTCCAACTGTAGTGCTGGCAGTTGACACACCTTGTGGGTAATGTAGGCACCAGGTTTTGACAAGGAAGAAGAATATGTGGAATAATAAAGCTGGTTCTGCTGATTATGCTACTTTTTGAAACTCTCCATTGTGAGTCCTACAAGGTTAGGGGTGCAATGATAAATGGGATGGTTGCAGAAGTTTCAATAGGCTTAAAATAGAAACACATAAAGTCCTTTATAAGGCTGAAGACCCAGCGTGTTGTGTCTTAATGACCATGTGTGTTGATGTTTTCAGGGTTTATGTTTGGACCGATGACCACGGCAGGAAGCTGAAGTGCTCTGCTCCACTTTACTTTGACTATGCCATGTCATACATTCAGGAGCTACTGACTGATGAAGACGTGTTCCCCACGAAAGCAGGTAAATGGCATGTTATTTATGGTGTGTTGGTTATGAATTTTATTCCACATTCCCAAAGCCATTATTTCTTTCCTCTTTTCCAGGTTCGAGATTTCCGACAGGCTTCGTCTTTCTGGTCCAGAAGGTGTTTTTGCTGTTTTTCAGGACTCTGGCTCACATTTACGGGTCTCACTACAGAGAGACATTGGCCCTGGGCCTGCACCCACACCTTAACACACTCTTCACACACCTCACACTCTTCTGCCGGCAGCACGCCCTGTTGGAGCCGGAGGATACTGAGCCATTACAGGATCTTATCACAGCTCTGGGACGACAAGGCTGAACCTAGTCTCGCATTGCCAGACACTTCCTCCACAGCGCTGCGGAGTAGGGTCTGGCGAGTCCACACAGCATTCCGGGATGGGAGAAAAATGTGCTCTGGTTTATTGGCATTTCTATAAACCAATTACGATTGTCACAGCAGCGCTAAGCGCCGGATGAAGCCATGGTGCTGCTGCAAAATAGCCTCGGGAAGGAACTTGTTTTGGTGGAACGTGTATGTTCAAAAGCTGTCCTGCAACAGAAAATTCTGATTAGACAGATAGTCTAGCTAGCTGTCTGAATTTACCCTGCAGAGGTCTGAGGAGCAGTTAACCATGGTTCTCATATAAATCGATCAGAGTTTAAAATTCCAACAGAAAGAAAGCAAAGCCCGGAAGTGGAACGTTTTGGATATAGACTAGGCGGAACCTAAAGAGCAAACACACATATTGTACACTTACATTTTCATTACACATTTATATACTTATTATATCTTGTTATAAAGCTATTTAGTGTCTCCCACCACGCCGGGCCAAGTTGTAAAATAGAAAATAACATACTGTTAATGAACAATAGCCTATTTGGAGGAATCTGTTCTGCTTTAAAAAAAGCAGTAGCCTACATCAGTCCAGAAAAGGAGTATCTTCCTCTTGTTGTAAATAGTTGCCATCAGTTATTGTGATACTGTGTGAAATTGTAGTATTGCATGTTAGTGTATTTTAACATAATGATACACTTTTTATTTTTTGTTATGGTGAAGAGCTTCAAGGCCATTCATGTCTTCCCCATAGGCTTTAACCCTGTAATAAAAAAAACATTTCATCCAGTTCACAGTCAATAGACAAAATTTGTAAAAACCCATGAAGATGTGTTAATAAACATGTGATTACACTGTAATTACTGCATCTGTACGGAATGACACCGCTATCTTTGTATCTGCATTATCAATGAATTTAATAAACATTTATGACAGACCATTTTATGGGAGATCTTAAAAAGAAATTACCATACTTTCTGAATTATCTAGAAGCAAGCAAATAGTTGTCATCCACACATGCAAATAACTGCATTTAGTCCTCAGCGTCTACGATATAAATGCTTTTAAACATCAATATTAAAATGGTTACAGGTGAATACCATAACACAGTTTGAATGGCTTTGTATACATGATTGCATGTAGATTCCTTCACACTCAAATTAATCATATTCAGTTACATAATGGCAATAGAAATACAGACATGGGCAATATGAAGTCAGACACTTCCACGTCCAGCTGGGAGGAGGCCTCAGGGAAGACCCAGGACTAGGTGGAGAGATTATATCTCCAACCTGGCCTGGGAACGCCTCGGGTTCCCCCAGTCGGAGCTGGTTAATGTGGCTCGGGAAAGGGAAGTTTGGGGTCCCCTACTGGTATGAAGATGGATGGATGGATGGAAGCAAATAGTTAAATTTAAGGGATTGCTGAAGGACTGGAGGAATTTTTATTTCATTCGTTTTTATCAGTCTCACTTCTTTTCATTTAGTTCAGTATCCTGCAACTATCTCGTGTATTTATCTGGATCCTGTAAAAACAGCCTGTCTCCAGATCTTTAGTTTGAGAGCAGCACCGCCCGCTGCCAGCACAGGACCTCAGCATGTATCATTTTTTAACCTTCGCTGTCAGCTGCAGAACACCGCAGTCTCTAAAGGCTTGTTTTGTTGGCTGCAGTATATTGGATTTGAAATGAAAGTGCTGAATTTCAGCTTTTATGTGCATGTGTTCACATCCAGATAGTTAAACGGTGTGGTAACTGTTTTTAGAAAGATCAGTCCGTCCTATGTTTCAAAGGGCTAAGAATCTTACACTAATCACTGATATGAACATCCTTAAAGCTGGAAAGTCAGTACTTAGGCTACTGTATTCCTTTGTTAGGGTTTCATTTCAAATCTTAGATTGAAGCCAAAAGAAATGTATCATATTTACAGACTGCACTGTACATCTTCACAGAATTATGAATTATGGCTCAATACTTTCTTTTACTTCTGCATCCATTAGGTAGCTGTAGGGATTACCTGCCAGATCCACAAATTCCTGTTCCCATTTTGACAAATCACGCCCCATAAATGTGTCCTTGAGTAAGTAGGCCTAAAAATACTGAATCACCCAAGTCACTCTGACCTTCCTCTGGAGTGTTACTATTTACTGTAAGAACTTAGGTTTTCAAACTGAAAAAGAGGCACGAGGAAAAGATAAAGAGCACGACTTACTGTAGGCTACTTAGCATTACTTATTTTAGTTTGGCCCATTCATTTAGTCCGTTTATCAAAACAGTCAGCAGTTGTGTCACAACTCGCCATATCTGAACACACAGTCACAAAACTTATATTTTTGGATTCACTGAGACTTACACTTTCTAGGGATACCATTATAGCCAATGTCCATCGGAGATAACTGGTCATATCCGCTTTGAAATAATAGGGAAAAGACGCTCCTTGTAGCCCGAGAACTTGCATGAGAATCATCACGTTTTTAAGTTTTCTTCAGTCTGAAAATAATCCAGTGATACTTGTCTGCACATTCATGTGTTGATTGCAAACAACAACTACGAATAGCTTATTAAGCGTACTTTTGATTAAAAGCGAATTTGCTAAAATGCTTAAAAAACATTTTTTTAAAAAAAGAAAAAGAGAGACTCCATGGCAACATACTTCCTGTTTACATCCCCCAAGCATAATGAGAACCGAAGTTTCAAAACTTAGATTATTCCCCAAATACAAGCAAGATAAAAAATAATAATAAGAGTGACTATTATCTTTTTCATGTTCCACTATACAAATGTTGGACCAAAATGATGGGGCTTTACCATGAATGATGTTAGGGGGGCAGTTCTATAATCACTTTATAAAAATAGTAAAACTTTGTAAGACAAAATAAAACAGAATTCACTGCAATTTTAGTAATAACAGACACCCCAGATTTTGTGGATAAAAAAACTCTGTATAGCAATGCATTTCCAAAGCGGGAAATATGAGAACATAGTTATTTACTAATGCAATCAAGAGACAAATTGTGGAAATACAGTGCTACCAGAGAACGTCTTTGTATCACCAGGCAGCACTCTGGGCAATCTGACACAAGATAAAAGCTGCATTTGTTTTCTGCTGTAAGTCACAAAACAGGTAGAATATCTGTATAGTGAGTTCAGTCACTCTCAGTGGACTCTCAATTTCATTGTCAGTGGAGCAGCATACAGTACTCACATTAGTGGCCAATGTTCAGATGCAAGAGTTGCTTCACTCTCTCTGGGAGAGTGAGTGCATTTGTACAAATGAGAACTAGCAGATTTGACACTGCAGCAAAAGAAAGTTCATCATATATTAAAATATGTTTTACAGTATACCAGAACAATTTTTAGTCCCCTGCCCACTCACCCCTAAATAGGATAAAATGGGACAATATAGTCAAAGAATGAATGATTAGGCCAATGTGAGCATGCAGTTCCCTATTTCACCACAGAGAGGCATTAAAATACCACCATATTGCTATTAAAAATGTCTGGAAAAAAAACTGGTGTGGACATTTTTCATGAAGATTTTCTTTCTTTATTTCAGCATTGATCCGTATTGTAATATTAGAATGTGTCCAACCTAAAAGAGATTAAACTATTCCATTAAAATAGCAATATTTGCACAAGGACTAGACTGTCCATAATTTAATTTAAAATTGCCATTAGTAGTAAAATGATATTGCTAACAAGACAGTAATATGATGTATATGTCTGTGTTAACAATTTTAGCACTAAGCAACTATTAGGAAGAAACGCTTTACAGAAACTCTTACTGTTTTTCTGACTAAGTACTGAAATGACTGACCGCCTACTGAAAACACATGAAACAGCTTGTATGGCAAAAAATGTATTTAATGTAATTTCAATGCCCAGCAAAGTGTGTATGTATTTCGTCTCTACAACTCTCTAAACCTTTCTGCTGTACTCACTGTACCTGACTATGAAGAGACGCTAAGAGATCAGACAGAGAGTGTTTGAGACTGGATAGTGTGGACACACACACACACACACACACACAGAAAGTGGTTTGTTCTTAGGACAAATAGGAGATGCAGTGTTAATGCACATGTTGGACTGAGTTGAGGTTCACGGTGTTGGAAACTGAGCTTACATGGTATTACTGCAAACTGCTGAGTCACAGAAAAGTACACGCACACTCAGCCCTTTAATTAAGGCCTAAAGCCACCTCCACATAGAGAGCATTCTTTTAATCAGGTTTAGACGGTGAGCTTCTCATCTGTGTCCTTCACAAAAAAGAATAGTCATTATAAATGGAAAGCTAAGAGAACAGGATTTCTGCGACCAAAGTGGAGACAGATTACCTCATATCATTTTCTTTACTTCTTTGGACTTTTGCAGATCAAGGGACATCATGACAAGTATAGCCTGGCTGGCTGTGCTTAACCCAGTTACACAATTAGAATTAGGTTGCACACTTTAATGTCTGATATAAGATCTTTCTTCATATTGTACGTATGCCACAGGTTTCAGTAGTAGTAGTAGATGGCAGATACACACAATTGGACCAATATATGCATATATATTAATAATAACATATACTGCGGAGTGCCCGGAGGTTAACGAGATTGAATCTTGTGTTGGGTTGTAAAGATAAATGTCAGTTTTGCAGTTAACTTTACAAATGTCACAAGAACATATTCTGCTCAGGAGGCATATCATTTAAAAAGGGCACATGGGCATAAATACACAGACTGACAAAGCTGGACAAGGGTCTTTAATTGCCAGAAACAGTTTTTCAGTTTCCATTCAATCATCCATACACTTCAAGGTCTCACTAACACATGCAGGCTTTCATTTTATTTATTTAAAGATATTTTTGGGGCATTTTAGCCTTTACAGTAATAGACAGGACAGCTGTAGACAGGAAAGGGGGGAACATGCAGCAAATGGCCACAAGTTGGATTCGCCAGGCTTTCATTTTTAAACCTCTAGCCATGGCACTATTGTTACTCTTATATAATGGCTTTGCTAGTCCAGGTTGGATTTTTGTCTTCATTCATGATCAAGAGTTTCCCCTTTATTCCAAGCCTGGTGGCCCACCGGGCTGAAGTTGCCCGCCACCAGGCCTACCCTGCTGGGAAATATTTTTTAATTTTTTTTATGTTTTTTTTTTTTAGATTTTGGTCCTTGAATCTGTATTAGCTAGATTATCTTTTACTTCCATAATAATGTCATCACAGCAACTATTGGGCTCTCCATTAGGACAATACTGCTATTATCTGTAACTGACCCAAGTCGGGCCCTCATCAAATAAAAAACACCAGGTTAAACAACTTTTCTGGTGGAAACCCTGTGATCTACAACTGGTTCTCAGCTTCTCTTTACATGATAGGCAACATAGCCTATATGAAGTTATGTTACTGTGAATTAAAGTAAACATGCTCAATATGACCTTAGTGATGACCTTATGACCTAGTGTGTTAATGATGGGTTCAGCAGTTCATTTCGGGGGTCTTCAACAAAAAGTCTCGCGTTTTGCAACCTGCAAACGCGCTCTGTCAGCTCACTGTGGTCACAAATAAAAAAAAAACAACTAAAAAAACAACTAAAACAATTATGGCGAAATGCTACTTTACCTCTATAACCAAGATTAGAGTTTTTGCGGTTCATAGAGGACAGGCAATGAGCTTTTATCCTCCCTCCTTCTATCCTCCTCCTCATCTTCCTCCTCCCTCAATCAGGCTTTACATTAGAGAACTCAGGACTTCAGTTGCTCTCGATGTGAGCCCGAATGAGCTCCTGAGTGTTCACATCTTTTTTCAACGGATTTTCTTATTCAACGCGAGAAGGCCAGTGTGCAGAGAGGGTGCAGTAGTAGACAAGACTGATGATGCTGTCACTCATTGAAACGGGACAATTTACTTCTTAAAAAATAACTTTAAAGTTCGACAACTCCGAAAGAGTTTTCACTGGATTTTTTTTTTTCGTCTAAATTATTATATTTTGGTCTTCTGAGATCCGCCTTGCACCGGACAGTTCGTCTCCACTGCGCCGCCATGTGTGCGCTGTTGCCGGCGTGGCTGTGCCTGCTGCTCGGCCTCCTGCCTCTGGAGGTCCAGTCCCGGGCTTCGACTCTGCAGAGCCTCACTCACAGACATAGGTAGCCTGCCGACGCATAACTCAACATTTACACACGTAATGAAACGTCTGTTAAAGATGTAATGTCGCTTGCTTTGGCAAAGTGTGATTTAGGGAGGTTATTGTCTACAGTGAAACAGAAATTAAACTGAAATGCTTTTATCTTTGGTTATTATTAAGCAATGAATGGATGAAATTATAGGAAGGAAAATATTCCTAACAAAATATCAAGATATTGATATTGTAAACCCATTAGAGACTTGTAGCCTATATCACCTAATGGTAAGTAATAATAACTTTATCGTATTAATTCTATTACTTTATTGGACTTTATTGTCCCTCAATGGTCCAGTCATATCCACACAACAGGCTCTGATTATTGTTTGGCTATGTTCCAAAAACTGTGCAGCATTGTTAAAAAGTTTTTAAAAAGTAGAAAATCAAGCCAAGTCAATTTCATTTTTTAAATATCATATAGCCCCAAATCAGATATTTGTCTGCTTTTACAATCTGAACTACATCCTCCATAAACCTTTTATCACAAATGAGTCACAAACCTCCACCAAATCATAAAGCCTTTAGTTCACAACACAGTTTTTGTGAGATCAGTTTAGTGCTGAAACAATTAGTTAATTAAACAATTAATCAATCAACACAATCTGGATAAGTAATTTATCAAGCCAAAACACAGAACCTCTCCAATGTAACGATTCACTTTTATGTTGTCGTAAATTGAATGTCTTTGGATTTTTGACTTTTTGGGCTGTATGGGAACTTGCAATAGGCATTTGTCACTATTTCTACACTACAACATGTTTATAGGCTAAAACACGTATAAAACTTGCTCTGTTTAAGCTTGTTGGTTGCTAATGCTAGCAGGAGGATAACACGGTGTAGGCAGCACCCATTGTTTTCATTTTTCTCTCTACTGACAGCACTCCAAATTTACAAACAACAGAGCTACGTGTTAGAATCGACTGGAATTCTCATTTAATCAAGACAATAATTAACAGGTTGATCAATTGTTAAAAAAAAAAAAAAAAGCATTTAACATCTGTGGCTTGCCTTCTGGCGGTCATTAATGTGAGAAAAAGTTCCAACAGCCGAATGAGGCAATTTAGCAGCAGGAGTTAGGACAGAGGTGAGGGTGATTTAGTGGGACGAGGATATATGCAGGCTAAGTTGAGGGGCCAAGCAACAAACAAGCCACACTCTTAGTAAGGTAAACTACAACAACACACTCAACAGCAGTTTGTAGGTTGTGACAGTTGTGGTTGTCTTCTTGTGACCTATAATGCTTTAAGTAATCCCGGGCTAAAGAGGAGAGGGGATCTTAGTGATTCAACACTGATGGATGTAACATAATACTGCTGCTGGCACTTAACAAAATGCCTTGTGAGAAAAAAAGATAAAAGGGCAAAGAAAGACAAATGAAAGGATCCTATTTTAGTTTAGAAAAGAGAGAGAAAACGAGGCAGAATAAATAATGAGTAGTTAGTGAAACAGTGGGGATCTGGGAGGGACAAAAAGTCTTCTTTGCACAAAGTATTTTAGAGGAGTTACGACAGGAAAGTGTGTGTGTGTGTGCGTGCGTGCGTGCGTGCGTGCGTCCGTGTGTGCGTGCATGCGTTCAGGTCCTCTATGAAGAACCCCCTGCTGCGCTCTAACTTGGAAGGAATGTTGGAGAAGCTCCTTTTGCCCTCAGACTCTCTACAGGTTCACAACATGGACCACCGTATAACACACAAGAGAGAGAAAAAGTACAGGTAGAAAAGTACAGAAACAAATGCATGTTCACCTGAACTCACACAGTACTGTTATCATGCAGTGTTGTGAAAATTGTATAACTTCAAACCCTAAAACAGACATTTTCTAGCCATGCTAGCTGATGGCAACGTTCGCGAGTCGGTAGGTCCATCACTTTGGTTCAGACTGAACTATCTCAACAACTATTGGATTGGATGACTTTGTATATCTCAAGGTATATTGCTATACCTTTGATACAGACAAGCAGTTCCACAGCATACATTTCCCGTACTGGTAGGTAGTGTGTGTGTGTGTGTGTGTGTGTGTGTGTGTGTGTGTGTGTGTGTGTGTGTGTGTGTGTGTGTGTGTGTGTGTGTGTGTGTGTGTGTGTGTCTGTGCATTTGTGTGACTTTTGTCCAGTACTGCCAGAATTTAGCATTCATTAGAGACAATTCAAAGTTAATAAAGTTGGCCGACACAAATCAGTCTGCGTGCGTGCATGCGTAGGTGCGTGCGTGCGTGCATGCTTGTGTTGAAAGTCCAAGGTGTCCGGCCAGAAGAGTGAGCAGAATACCAGTCAGGATTACTTACAGGATAACCTGGCCCACTTTTCACACCAAACAAACACTAACATTATTCGCTCCAGCCGTCCCTCTCCCTTTATTCTTTGCTTCTCACCTCATGAATAGCCGTGTGTGTGTGTGTGTGTGTGTGTGTGTGTTTGTGTGTGTGTGTGTGTGTGCATGTGCGTGTTCGTGTGCGTGTGTGTACACACGATAGATATGCTTCCATATAAGAAGAAGTAGAAGAAGCAGAAACTGAATTCATGTGTTTTTTAAGACTTGATTGACATGACCTTCAAATACTACATATGTAACTATATTACTAACACAGTCATGGTAAGCTGTTGTTTACAGAGTTTTATGTCCTTAGGTATGTCCCAAATTCCTACTTTGATTCAACCACTTATTTCTGTCAGCATTGAAAAAGGGCAACAGAGTGTACAGATTACTGCGTTATAATTCTGGCTTTTTTAACAATCCTACACTAGGTGAAAGCGGCGCACCAAGTGCTCTTTGTCTCGTACTACTTTACATGATTTATACTAAGTATTGTGTAATTTCTAACTCTAGCAGCTGAACTCTTGAATGTCTGAGAAAGAGCAAGGAATGAATGAAAAAGAAAAAAAGTTATTTAATGACGTGAGACAAAAACACTTAAGAGGAGTGGTGGTGTAAGAGTCTCTTAGCACCATCTACATTGTGCTCTGTCATTTTTCACTTTCCTGCACTCAGCCTTCCCCTGTTGTAAGATTTGTCAGCTCAGATACTGTTACATATTATCTTTTTGGGGGCATTTTAAACTGTTGGTCTAACACTTAAATGATTGACTAAGAGACATGTAAAAGAAATAGCTATTTGCCCTTCAACTGTATTTGCGGGTGAAGATGAGTAAGCAGTACTTAGTTGTCTCAAGCGTTTAAAGAACACTTACAAGTGACGATTTAGCACAAATGCTTATTGTCAAATGAGAGGATCAATGTCAATTTTATATAACATTTTTATAAGTGTGTCAGTGTAATATTCTTAAGCTCATTGCTGGCCAACTAATACTATCTCTGAAGTCTCTTTCCCAAAATTCAGCCTTGATGCAGAATTTACAGCCACTAGAGCCAGTCCCTCAATGAGCTTTCCCTAGAATGTGCCATTTCTGAGTCTGTAGCTTTTGAGGAGGAGAGAGGGGAAGGAGGGGGCTGGATGTGGCCTTGACCAACTGCCACTTTGCTTGTTTGAACGCCATGATGTCTCTCTCTCATGGGTGGGCCAAATGCTCTGGGTGGAGCCCAGAAAGGGGAGATAATATTGCTCGTTATGACCTCATAAGGGGCAAGATTCCAGATTGGCTCATTTGAGCTTTCATTTTCTCAAAGGCAGAGCAGGATACCCAGTATTTAGCCACTGGGGGATCATAGGCAGGCAGGGGAACTCATATTAATGGAAAAAACCTCATAAAGTGACATTTTCATGCCACAGAACCTTTAAGTTTTATTTGTTTTTTATCAAAGCAAACTAATATTAGCTGTTGTTTTTCCAGATACACTTTAACAGTTATTTAACGGTCCCATAAGCGATAAGATCATAAGTGAAATGAGAAGAAGAAGAAGGTATACTTTATTAATCCTGCAAAGGGAAATTAAATATTTTCACTCTGTTGTTATATATATTCACACACATACAAACCAAAAAACACATATGCACAAACAGGAACTGTACACATGCATTATGTATGATGGAGAGATGCTAAGCAGTTGGGGGTTGTGTCTTGTTCAAGGGCACCTCGGCAATGCCCAGTAGGCTAACCTCTTCAGCTACCAGTCAACGCTCTGCACTTGCAACCCATGCAGGTATTTGAGGTATTTGAACCAGCGACCCAAGCCATCTCCCCACGGACTGAGCTACTGCCACCCCAGATACAGAGGTCGTGCAACTGGATAAGCGAGCTATAGAAGTTGACTTCCACCTGTTCACCAACCTCTGTCAATCTCTCCTTCTATCTTTCCCTCTCAATTTCTCTTTCAATCCACTCTTTCTCTGTTTCATTCCTTGAAAAAAGAGACCACAGGTTGAGTACAGTGGACATTCCTACACTACAAGCCTGACTTCCTGTGAGGCATTTCATCTTGTTGAAGCGATTCAGTTTCAGTAAGAAACACAAGCCGGCGATATGCGCATGACTGTGTGTGTGTGTGTGTGTGTGTGTGTGTTGTGCTGTACTGCTTGTGCATTGCATCTAAACATGTTCTCTCTGTGTCTCTGTATCTCAGGTTGAGTTTACCCAGAACCGCTAGATACCCAAAGTCTTCTAACACCGCCATCATGCCTACTGCGTCTGATCTCTCCGTTGCTGTTGACAACCACATCACAGAGGGAGACAAACATATCATCTGGAGGGCCCTGCTGCAAAAAGAGCCCCCGCAAAGGTTGCCTGACCCGTTGCCTGACCAGAGAGACAGTGTGCTATGGGAAGCACCAGTGTGGCAGCGTGGGTCACGGGGTCGTCGACATGCCAACAGTGGCAGTGGAAGGGGTCACAACCATCTGATGAGGGTAGGGTGTGTTCTTGGCACCTGTCAAGTTCAGAACCTCAGCCACCGTCTCTACCAGCTGATTGGACAAAGCGGGAGGGAAGACTCCTCCCCCATTAACCCTCGCAGTCCTCACAGCTACGGCTAACAACACACCTTGAGGTTACAGCTAACTTTGATGAGTTTATCGTCAAAGTTAGGCAGGTCCTTTGTTTCATTAGTGAAGCAATTAGGGCCCAAAATAAGCCTTTGGTATCAGTCTTTGCAACCCTGTCTCGTAGAAATTACCGCTGCATAATCCTACTAAATTGTTTATAAATACTGTATATATATAAACAATTCAGCTCAGTGATGAAAAACGTAATCGCTGGCTGTATTATGTTAAAAG
Source organism: Percina caprodes (assembly GCA_013375575.1). NCBI lineage: Eukaryota > Metazoa > Chordata > Actinopteri > Perciformes > Percidae > Percina > Percina caprodes. Next base: position 8,468,840 of record JABXJD010000001.1, read on the forward strand.
GAACGCTTTTTTAAATAAATGAAGCAGGTATATGATATCTGCTTGCCAGATGGTATATTATGGCAGAAACAAATTAAGTACACTGTCACTAAACATTTTATTGGTATGTTAACTAACAACATGTTCTCATTATGTTAATAGAAAAGTAATCCGTGCAGCAATGTTGTTCTCCCAAAACATATTTGCAAAGTAGTAATATATGCAGGTAATTTCAAGGAGACAGGGTTAGTCCTTGATGTATCATCTAAACTAAGCTGCTTAGTAGCAAAAATGGCCATTATGGTTTATTTATATCATTTATGGTCTTATTTTTGTAGTTTTGACCGTCACTTTCATTGTTAATAATAACATTGCACCAATCAAATACATCGCTGAGATCTGGGAATGTGGCAACATTACTAAAAAGAAGTCTGGTTGCCTCAATAGTCTTGCCACAGTTTATAGGCCAACGTCCTGGTTCAATCTTTCAACATTTCAGGTGTGCTCACTTTTGGGTTTATGAGCAAATAAAGTGGTTTAGAGAATCTGACTATCATTTTCACTCGTTTGATTATTTGACTGAGAAAGAACATTGAGTTTCTTGCCCCATTAGACTCAGATATAGGGATGTTACCATGTTCCCAGATCTAAGCATTTATTCTGGTGAAAATGATGTTATAAGATTTCCAGCTTATCAGCCATTATCACCAGTTTACTGCAATGAAACTGGAATCCTAAGTGTTTTGGAATGTATGTTAAATAAAAACAACCAAGGGGAGCCTGATTTGACCCTTTGGCGGGCTGGTTCTGGCCCACGGGCTGACGCCCCTGATGTAGACACTGTGCAAAACTGTGAATGAGAAAAGCCTATCCAAACTGCCCTTAATGTCTACTATCGTCATCACTGGTGATCCTGCTGATCTTAATTTACTTGCGCTCAGAGCTAATCCACCTTGTCTCGCAAAAGCACCTTCATGCCATCTGCAAACAAGCAGCTTTACTTCAGTGAGAACATAAACCAAGAATAACCTCAAATCAGACCTTGTTAACCCTTCACCCAAAAACCCAGTAGCCAAAATAACCACAAACCCTAATCCATGATCTGTTGTGACGTTTCTTGACAAATAGCGTGTCTCTTAACAAGGACAACTATACTGTAGTGTTTTTTAACTGTAAACTGTAAATCAACGATGCATCATTTTGATTGTTGTCACTGTAAAGTCTGTTTTTGAGCCTTAACTGCTTTAATTTTTTGTAAAGGCCTTGTACTGTTTTGCCTTTCACTTATCCAAATTAAGCATCACTGTGAATGTTGACTATCAAAGTGTTATTTAAAGCTTTATAATCTTTTGCTTTTCTATGTGTGTCAGTTCAGCATAACAGTGTCAGTAGTTCAATTTTAGGAAAGCATGAGAGCACTTTATTCATCTTTACATTCAGTATGACTTGAATTTTAAAAATGTGTTATTTAACTTAAACTCAATGAGACCATTTTGCTGTAAATATCCCACTTTACCAAATCGAAATGTTCATGTGAGCGCCCCTTCAAGGTACAAGTGTCCTTTTTATAAACCATCCGTGTTGGTTCCAGCTAATACTTTGTCTTTACAATAGCATCAATGTGTAATAAAACTCCAGTCCAACCTGCACATGCATCTTGGTGTGAGTGTGGCTTTTTTATGTTAATACCCATTTTTTGGTTTATGATTGAAAAATGTTAGTGATGATGAAACACACACACACACACACACACACACACACACACACACACACACACACACACACACACACACACACATTTGATAGTGCATATTAGTGCATAGATAGGGAAAATAAAAAGTCCAAACCACTGCCACTGAAAAAAGTGGATCAAGTACCCTTATACATAACACCCTTCTCATGAACAGGTGGCACTCATCAGGAACATAAATTGTCAAAATCAACTTCATGGCATCATAAATGAGAAAAAAAAGAAAAGAAAGAAGATAAAAAACAGTAGAGGCCAAGATATGCAATCTCTTAGTCCCCAGTATGGGACAATCTCCAAAAACACTGGATCCTATATTTCCCATAATGCCACTTGATAGCATTTTTCATCACATCCAACTCCCTTGTGAATGCCCACAAATTTTAAACTCCACACCTGCAGTTTGTTTCACAGGCTTTTCTGTTATGGCTGCGTTTCAGTAGTTGTTCAACATGCCCTCGTTCACTTCCCCTCGGGGAATCCCTGCTGCCATCAGAAGTGTCGTTCCATTTGTCTGAAAACTGAAGTAAAATTTGTGAGATCAACCCTCGGAGGGCTGAGGGAGTGAGAGAAAGATGGTCATTCCAGAAGTATCACTCACAACGCATTGCAATTTTGCATTTGTTGCAAGAAAATACATCCATGATTTTGGCAGTAATGTACAACCGGTAAAACTTTGGTTTCTGACCACCAAAGAAGAACAAACATAAATTGAATGAATAAATCTTGGTTTGTTAGCAGATAGTTTCTTTAGAAAACCTAATTGACAGCTTGATATTATAAAAAAAAATGTAATTCATATACAGTGGTGTGAAAAAGTGTTTGCCCCCTTCCTCATTTCCTGTTCCTTTGCATGTTTGTCACACTTAAGTTTTTCGGAACATCAAACCAATTTAAACAATAGTCAAGGACAACACAAGTAAACACAAAATGCAATTTGTAAATGAAGGTGTTTATTATTAAAGGTGAAAAAAATCCAAACCATCATGGCCCTGTGTGAAAAAGTGATTGCCCCCCTTGTTAAAACATACTATAACTGTGGTTGTCCACACCTGAGTTCAATTTCTCTAGCCACACCCAGGCCTGATTATTGCCACACCTGTTCACAATCAAGGCATCACTTAAATAGGAGCTGCTTGACACAGTAAGGTCCACCAGAAGATCCTTAAAAGCTACACATCATGCCGAGACCCAAAGAAATTCAGGAACAATTGAGAAAGAAAGTAATTAAGATCTATCAGTCTGGAAAGGGTTATAAAGCCATTTCCAAAGCTTTGGGAATCCAGCAAACCACAGTGAGAGCCATTTTCCACAAATGGCGAAGACATGGAACAGTGGTGAACCTTCCCAGGAGTGGCCGGCCGCCCAAAATTACCCCAAGAGCGCAGCGACAACTCATCCAAGAGGTCACAAAAGACCCCACAACAACGTCCAAAGAACTGCAGGCCTCACTTGCCTCAGTTAAGGTCAGCGTTCATGCCTCCACCATCAGGAAAAGACTGGGCAAAAATGGCCTGCATGGCAGAGTTCCAAGGAGAAAACCACTGCTGAGCAAAAAGAACATCAAAGCTCGTCTCAATTTCTCCACAACACATCTTGATGATCCCCAAGACTTTTGGGACAACATTCTGTGGACCGATGAGACAAAAGTGGAACTCTTTGGAAGGTGTGTGTCCAAGTATATCTGGCGTAGAAGGAACACTGCATTTCATAAAAAGAACATTATACCAACAGTAAAATATGGTGGTGGTAGTGTGATGGTCTGGGGCTGTTTTGCTGCTACAGGACCTGGAAGACTTGCCGTGATAAAAGGAACTATGAATTCTGCTGTCTACCAAGAGATCCTGAAGGAGAATGTCCGACCATCTGTTCGTGTACTCAAGCTGAAACGAACTTGGGTTCTGCAGCAGGACAATGATCCTAAACACACCAGCAAGTCCACCACCGAATGGCTGAAGAAAAACAAAATGAAGACTTTGGAGTGGCCTAGCCAAAGTCCTGACCTGAATCCTATTGAGATGTTGTGGTATGACCTTAAAAGGCCGTTCATGATCGAAAACCCTGTAATGTAACTGAATTAGGACAATTCTGCAAAGATGAGTGGGCCAAAATTCCTCCAGGACGCTGTAAAAGCCTCATTGCACATTATCGCAAACGCTTGGTTGCAGTTGTTGCTGCTAAGGGTGGCCCAACCAGTTATTAGGTTTAGGGGGCAATCACTTTTTCACACAGGGCCATGATGGTTTGGATTTTTTTTCACCTTTAATAATAAACACCTTCATTTACAAATTGCATTTTGTGTTTACTTGTGTTGTCCTTGACTATTGTTTAAATTGGTTTGATGTTCCGAAACACTTAAGTGTGACAAACATGCAAAGGAACAGGAAATGAGGAAGGGGGCAAACACTTTTTCACACCACTATATATATATATATATATATATATATATATATATATATACATAAACATGTGGCGCCACTGCTAGAGACACCCCTGGTTAAAATAAAAATAAGTAGAACATTTTGGTAAACACTAGGGGTGTGCAATAAATCCATTCACATTCACGAATTTATTCAAGCTCTACCGATTCAAAATCGATTTATATTTTATTTTAATTTTATTTATTTATTTGAATTTTTCAATGGCATGTATACTATCACATGGGAAAATGAACTACATTTACATACTGTGAATCATTTTTTTTAATTGACAATCGTTTTAGAATCAAAACTTGATTTTGAATCGAATCTTGAGCCCAAAAATCGATATTGAATCGAATGGTGACATTTTGTGAATCTTCCCCCCCTAGTAAACACATTAGTAATGTTTAGGTAGGTAGAGCTCATTGTAAATGATTTTACATGTTATTAAACACTTGTTCTATGACACTATAAGTGTGTGAGAGGGACAGGACTGATGCCAAACAGCGCGGCTGGTGGCTACGACTAGCATGAATCAACACATTTGTGCGTATTGACTGTCGACTGGCTTATTTGAACACTTAGGTCAACTTTACCTCGGGTACAACAAACAGAACAAATTTCTTCCTAATCGGTCACAACCACTGCAGAGGTCTATGTGTTTGGTCTAACTTACGCAGAAGCAGGACATTTGATACTGAGAAATAATCACCATCACGATCAGCCCCTGTTGTCTGTGTTATGTAATGTGATCAATAATCAGAAATAAAAATTTATCAATGGAAGCTTATTTGGTTTCTTCTTTCTGTGTGTGGATACACAGATGTATTCTATAAACTGCTGTAAGAATGCAGGTTTTGGGAAAGAAAATAGATCTGTAAATTTCGGTAAATGTCCTTTCTTTTAAATAATAAATATATAATATGATTAGAGATAAACAACTTAACTGTGGAACAAAGAACTACTGAGTCATGCTACATCAGCCCAAACAGGTAACCTGCTGACTATCGAAAAAATTCTTCCTGTGATGGACACACACACACACACACACACACACACACACACACACACACACACACACACACACATGCACATACAAACAAACATACACGCACACAAGGCCAAGGTTCAACACAGGGTAGCCCATTAGGTGAGGTTTGGTTAAAATGTGACTGGACATTGGTGTGCACTATAGTGCACTTACAGTGTAGGTCAAAAGCATAACATTATAAACCGGCAGTATATATACAGGCAGGAGGAACGAAACACCACAACACAGACATTCATCTGTCAGCCATGCGTGTCATCAACATCGTACGTGTGGCCTTAATAAATACCATGGCTATGCTTTCAATATTATCCTTTTTACCTTTTTAATCTATGTTAACTACTTTTAATATGTAATTTTATTTTGAAAACACATGTGTTATTTATCTTTGTCAAACCTAAAAGTATTGTCTGCAATGTCTATTATTTCAAATACAGGGTCCAGACCCATCTCTGGCATATCGGCCAAATTTGGAGTTGGATAAAACCAAAGAAAAGGAAGACTACAGAAACTTCAAGGTATGCATTCAAAGCTCTCTTTCTGATGATGACACTTATTTATTGCTGCATTCATTCATGGCCAGAGGGGTGAATTCAGATGTGAGAAAGACACTGTTGTTACACCTATGGGAGGGTTATAATTATGCAAAAACACTATTGGCCACATGTGTTATAAAAAAAAAAAATCTAATTTAGAAGTGTTTTTAAAAGGATAAAACTGTGCAATCGGGTTTGAGAAAATTGGTAAAATGTTCCTGATATATGGACTAGAGACCGACTGATAGACTATATATTCTGCTAAGTAGAGGAGGAAGGAAGGAAGGAATCTGATTTACAATTAAATGCAGAATATAAATAAGTTTCTCAAAAACAGTACATCTCAGGAAGTGATCTATGATTATTTCTCCCAATTCTCTCAGTCATAATGAAGATTAGAGCAGGAGTGTAAAGCTGTGTCTGTTTCAATTAGCAGAGTGTTATCCGCTATCATTTTCACTGATTATGTATTCAACAGTGGTGGATTTTTTAACATCCAGTTTTCCTTCATTCCTATTATAGTTTGTAATAACAAAATATATGATTGTATTTACAAATCTTCTGGACTGCTTTTCTACAAATTACCTGCAAATGGGCTAAATTATTGGTGGGTCAGTGTAAATGGTAGGTGTAGTCAGATGTTTCATGAATTTTATACTTTAAACCATAGGTCATCCATTTCTGCCATAAACGATTTCAGGCAGTTCCTCAATAGCATTTTATTAACCTGAGATGCTGTAAATCTATTGTTGTGTTGCATACTTGTGTTTCAGAGTGGAAATCTAATTGACCGTGTGTTCAACACATACAAGCTGATGCACACCAATCAGACGCTGGACTTTGTAAAACAAAAAGTGAGTAAATACAGGGGGACATGTGGTGGACTTGGTGAACTTGTCTTGCACTAATGCAGTGGTGTAAACCAGTGCGGCCCATGGGCCAGAACCAGCCTGCCAAAGGTTTCAATCAGGCCCACTGGATGACTTGTGTGCAAATTTCCAAAAATGAATTCTTTCCAATGCCAAATTTAACAATTTAATCTCAGAAAATATGTCAGAGTTCTTTTTCTGTAAAATTTACAACTTTAATTTAGCTTCATCTCTCTCTCCAGGGTCCGTAACATTATTTTTTTTCTTACTATGGCCTTAGAACGCTGTCGTAGCAAAAGCAACTTGTGTTTGCCAACATCAAGCTGACAAAAACTCGTTCTGGAGTAGTTTATTAGTCTGGCCAACTTGAAATCAAGTTAGGGATATGTGGCCCATGAAGCAAAATGAGTTTGACACCCCTACACTAAATCATACTGATTTTGTATTTTCTTTGAATTTTGTGAATGTCTGTTTTTCTCTGGATGACCAAGTCATCATGTCCGACTGAGCAAACACACCAAAGGCAAAGAGCGACAAGATGTTGCCTGGACCAAAGGTTGTTTGATTAACCTAATTTTCACTTCTCCCAAAGGTAACACACAGACACTGTCCCATTTAATGTATGTTACCCAACTACAGAAGCTTTCCCTGACCTGTCCCCTTTATGCAAATGCAACAAGAAAGCAACATTTAAAAAAAATGTATGCCCAGAGGCGTTCAGGGCCTTTCTTAGCCAGTTTGAAAAAGAAAGCCTCCTCAGTAATGCTATGACTCGTACCTTCCTGCAGCACTCTGTATGGGCCGGATGCAACCATGATCATAAGAGGATGATGGACGCCATCATGTCTCTAGACCAGCTGGTGGACGAGTCCGATCCTGATGTGGACTTCCCCAACTCCTTCCACGCCTTCCAGACAGCTGAGGGCATCCGCCAAGCACACCCAGACAAAGGTACAATACAGGGAGAGAGACAAAAATACACACACTGGGTACAAGTGCATACATACATACATATCTGCATTCACTATCTCTCTTAAGACTGGTTCCAGTTGGTTGGTCTGATCCATGATGTGGGGAAGACAATGGCTCTTTGGGATGAACCCCAGGTATGACACATTGTCTGGTATTACAGTTTTGTTAAGGTTGCTGAACTTTGAACTGGGTTCAGTTTCCTACCTTAAAGTGACTATATGTAATTTATAATGTTTCTTAAGCTCTGTCATTTTTCATACAATGATCTTGAATAACTTGTAACAGCAAACAAAACTAACAGTGAAAAGAACGCCATTTTTATATAGTGTTTAGTAAGGCCTCTGCCCGGGTTCGATTTTTTTCCAGCCACAGAATGATTTGCAGCAGGTAGATGCTGCTACAGTCATACATTCTGATGGGTCACAGATTAGGCCTAGACCTTTACAACAGCATATGTGGTAAAAACACTAGCTACCGCTTCTGTCCAAAGCGGCCTCTAGAATCAACACAAACTGAAAGTTACATATAGCCACTTTAATGTCACACTTTTTCAGATTTCCTTTCCCTAAAACCTAATTTTGTGTTTTTCCCAGTTTTAGTTTTTGTCTTTTCAATACTGTCACTGCTATTTCTATGATCCCTCGTCAATCATTTTTGTCTTTTTACTCAAGGCATGCTTGAACCCTTTTTTTGATAAGAGATTATCATTATTATAGGAATATTTTATAAATTACATATTTCATTTTATTATTAGTTATCATATTTTTCATTTTACACAATATATGAAGCAATATAATTCATTCTTAAAGCAGGCTTTGTGTATGTGTGCTCGCAGTGGGCTGTAGTAGGTGACACCTTCCCAGTGGGCTGTAAGTTTCAAAACTCCATTGTGTTCAGAGACAACACCTTTATGGATAACCCAGATGAGAAAACTATCAGCTACAAGTTGGTATTTTCATATTACATTAGCAAAATATGTGATTGAATGTTTACCCCTAACTCTAAGGAGATATCTCCTTAGAGTTAGGGGTAGACCTTCAAGATATGTACGTTTTCCAGAAGTTCCAAACTTTTTCTGTCAGTTTTTTCCCATTTACAATGTAAATATACCTCTGAATTGTTTGCATTTAAAACATTTAAATTGTCCTCTCATTATGTCCATCAATTTTAATAAAAAAAAATACGTTTCCTATGCAATTACCTTTTAAAGTACTCTGCCCTACTATCCCCGTTTATTTCAGCACTACAATTATTGACACATTTAGGCTAGTTGTTTGATGTACTGGCAATTTGTCCCGTTATATACTGACTTTTTTTTTCTTTAGTACGGAATACGGGATCTATGAATCAAACTGTGGACTCGACAAAGTCCTTATGTCCTGGGGCCATGACGGTAAGAGACATCATCACATTCATCCACACACAAAGTGCCTGTTTATCTACAATGCTGTACCTGAACGCTTGCATTGTTGTCTTCAGAGTATCTCTACAGAGTTATGAAGTTTAACAACTGCTCCATCCCAGAGCAGGTCAGTAAATTAGTACATTAAATAATTGTTTATCATGTTTTGGGCAATTACGAAATTAGAGCATAAAATGTGCAATGATTGTCTCTCATCACCTGTTCAGTTATGGATCTACTCTTTTTCTGTCTGTCTTCAGGGGTTGTACATGATTCGCTTTCATTCGTTCTATCCCTGGCACTCCCACGGAGACTACATGCACTTGTGCAATGACAAAGACCTGCGCATGCTGCCCTGGGTCCAAGAGTTCAAGTGAGCATCTTCCTCTCTTCATGTGCACATTAACCCATTTGCTGCTTTGACCTGAAGCTGCATCTTCCACCCTTTCCACAGCAAATTTGACCTGTACACAAAGAGCACCGAGCTCCCCGACGTTGACAAGCTGAAGCCGTACTACCAGTCTCTGATCGACAAGTACTGTCCTGGAATACTGAAGTGGTGAAACAAACAACGTTGAATTCAACTGCAACACTTTATAGTAGACGGTGATTACATAAGTGGAGAAATATAGGTATGATTTGTCATGTTGTTGCTTTATGACACTAAAACTGGATTTAGTCTCTCCTGTACACATATTTCTTATATGTATTGATCTATACTGACTGAATTCAAATTACATAAAGTATATACTGTAAAACAATTTTTACACATTTTCAGATTAAAATGTACAGAAAGGTGTTTATTTTATTGTACTTTATTATATGAAAAAAGAAAACGTTTTAAAAATACATTGTGTGATGTTTCATTTCTAACACTGACAGAAACGAAAGACACATTTGTGGGAAAAAAGTGCACTTGTTTTAGTTCAGTAGTTACAGCAACAGGCAGACCACAGTAATCGAACACAAAACACACACTGTCTTGTATTTTAAATGTACATTTCTCTATTCTTTCCACATGATTTGATCTGACTAGATTGAATGTTCAACGTCAGTCGGAAGACACCTTTTTTTTTTTTTTCAAACATCTGATATTGGTGCGATTGGTTTCTGTTGTAGACAACTGATTTATGAAACATATACTGCAGTGAGGTGTAGATAAGTTATATTTCCATAATTGGCTGATCCAAAATTACAACTATGCACAGAACAACTTCTTTGGTCATTTTGTTGACATTATATAAAGGCAGGTGGTAATAACAGTCTATAACGGGATTGCCTTCATCTTTTTCAAAACTTATAATTTCTGTCTTCCTCCTCCTCTTTTACCTAGTCCTCTTCGTCATCACCAGCATCTTCTGTCTCCTCTTTTCCACCCTCCTCCACCTCATCTTCACTATCCTGTCCATCTTCTGTCTTATCCTCCTCCTCCCCCTTTGCTGCCTGTTGTTCATCTGACTTCCCACAGTGGTCTGAAGAGCCGTCATGTACGTTATCTGTGTGATCGTTCCCAGCGGCCATATAAGTGAGTGTGGTCCTTTCTGTGTGTTTATTCCTGTTTTGCAATCCCTGGAGCAGACAGAGGGTGACGCTGGAGGCAATGAGAGTCCAGATAAGTATGTGGGTAGGAACACCTCTGACCTGAGAGCGCACCCACCTCACCGCCTGGGCAACAGTGGTGTTAGACATACGACGTTGAGGCGATTTGTCCTACAAATATAGATGAATGTTAATCAGTATTAAACAGAAGTATGAAAAGACATTTCCTACCCACATCCTTCTCTTGTTTTCCATAATTTATAATATTATGTTTTTATATTAATTTACCTTTAGTCCATGCTGACTGAGCATGCTCTCCAGGAAAGTGCTGCCCAGGTGCACGGTGGGATAAAATTCCTCATCATAGACCCTCCTCCACCAATGCTTTGGGTAGGAACTGCCAACAAAAACCAGCCAGACAGTAAATATTCTGATGTTTTGAGGACGTGGTTGCAAAGGAAAAATTAAGTGAACTTCTAAATGCCTACCTTAAACTCGCTTAACTAAAAATTGTTTAAAAATAGTTACAACATTGCAGAAAAATGTAATAAATCATGTTGTTGTAGTGATGTTATTAGCTGTTTAATGAGTTTGAATTTGACAGAGACAGAGAGAGACAGAGAGAGAAAAACTGACCCGTCAGCCTTCGGTTCAGTAAACCAGTATCTGTAGCGGTGGGCCCGGAGGTAGGTGGGAGGCTGCTGGTAGAACGGATACTGTGATACATCGGTCTGGATCAACTCTATCACTGCAAGACATAAAACAAAGCTTTCAGAGACCTGCTTGTTCTTATAAAAAACAAACACTGCTTTCTTTTCATAATTTATTTTCTGCTCTGTGCTAGAGTTAAAACATTTAGGTACCTGTAGCCCTGGTCCAAGATTGTAACAAGTTTGTTCTGTGTCCCAAACTAACACCCCATCAGAGATACTGTAAGTTGTTTTCATCAAAGTAAAGAAGGCGCAGCAGTATTTTGATAGGACCACTGGAGGACACCAAAGAGATGTTTTTAAAATTCTACACATAGTTGCTTTTACAAACAATTGAGAAACGTATTTAAAACGACTGACCAGACATCTGTGTGAGCACCACTGCAATGATCTGGGGCTGGATTAATTTCTTATCACATGAAGGTCTTTTCAATAAGCCGACGAAACAGTAAAACACCTTCTGTGATATCACTATTTTGTGTGTGGCTTGAAGTGTAGCATCCTTAAAAGTTTTAAACCAATACGAAGCAGTACAGTGGTAGTTTGAATCTGTGTTGAATTGTCCTTTAGGGAGATAAAAGGGTGACAGGAAACACAGCTAGAAATAAATTGTTGACACTCTTGAGGATGCATACCATCTCTTTTGCCCTGCAGCAGGCTGTATATGAGGCTGGTGAACCATGGAGCCTGTGTTTGATCACCGAGGGCAGCAAACCACATTTGCCAGTCCAACCTGGGCTGGTGAGGTATCAGCACAACAGGTGCTGCACTTAGGTTGCCTGGCTTATACATAAACTCAATCTCCTAAAAGAAAAAAAGAAAAATAAAACATACTGATAGGAATAACTTACTACAGTGTAGCAGGACAGTCAGTCTGCACAATCATTAATAATGAAATTGTTCAGTAGTGCCTTCATGGTATTAGGGTACAGATGCGCCTGGTGGAATTTAGGAGTTATACAGCATGTTTAGAGAACATTAGCATATCTTGCCCGTCATCATTAACAGCCATATTCAGATCCAGTTCAAACCATTGTCCATGATAACTCTTTTCTCTTACTGTCCACGAGACTCCGTCGATGCTTCCCTCGATGACAACCTCTGGCCGCCCACTAACCCCGGTCATCCTTCTGAACAGGCCATATGAGTTGACCAGTTGGTAGCGATCCACCATATCATAGGCCTGACGCACACCCGGCCACAACCTGGCATGAGTGTCGAACTCTATATAGCTGAAAGGCACCTGCAACAGAAATAAACAGTCAACATAAATAGTGATAGCAACCAGGTTTAAAGAAATATTTCTGATCAATTATAAGGTTGAACTACAAGATTCAAGTTCAATCATTACTGTATTTCTAACAGTACCCACCAGACTTATCGTAAACATGGCAACGGTGGCAGCAGCAAACACAGTCCACTGGAGAGTTCCCCAAAACCTCTTTAGGAAACCAGAGACACATGCACACCTAGAAAAACACATTACGTATGTTGCTTGTACAATATGCAATACAGAAAATGCAACATAATCAATCACTAACACACACACACACACCTACCTAAACATGGCTCTGACCATCTCCCAGGTGAGAGAGAGGACACCAATCCAGATAGAGGGGATAGTGACTGTCTTCAGAAACTGGTTAAACTGGTGGAATGTGAATGCTGCAAGGACAAAAATTTATTTAAAAAAAATAAGGGAACTGCAATATGCAATTGTTCCTATGGAAATACATGTATACACACATACACACACCTGTCCTGGAGGAGATGCTGTTCTTCGTTGTATCCAGCTTCAGGTCAAAGAATACAATTGATCCAAAGATCATAAGAGCCCAGACTGACAGTTCCAGCAGGTAACACAGCCACAACTGCAACTTGGAGTCTGACCACATTTGAGAGAGAGCATGATGATAATCTGGTAAGTCAACTTTGGCATAATGGACAAAATACTTGGGTACAACTTTAAGCTTTCACTGCGTGTTTCTCTGTAGGCAGGATTTGGGTTTTTTTAGTTTAAAAATGAAAAACTTGATTTTGAAGGTGATGGTGGGTGTTTAATATGCTGCACCGAGCTTTTATAGCTGTGCAAAATTACTTATAAAACGTGTATCTAGATGATTACCTGCATACTTTTATTATCAAAACTATTTTTTTTAGACTTTACAAAGTATAGCCTGCATATGTATGCTGTAGTTATGTTTTTATCACACCATTTTTGCTGATCTTGTCGGCCTTGCGTAGCCAGAAGTGTACATGCTGGTCATCCAGAAGTGACAGACACAGGGCCAAAGTCAGCAGGTTGAAGAAATTGTAGTTGCCAGTCAAAATGATGAGCACTTGAAGGAGCACCTAGACAAGACAAACAAAAACAAATTAACCAATCATTTCTTCTATTGCACAAACCAAGCAGCTACTTGACAGGGGTGAAAGATTTTTTTTTTAACTAAAGCAAAATGCTTTACACCCTTGCTATTATATTTGCTAATTGTAGATCTCAGAGCCAGTTTGTAGAGCTCACTTGAATTTTTACCCACCTGCATGTAAAAGCCCCAAGCCGGAGTCTGCGCAGTGGGCTAAAGAAAAGCAATGGTACAGCGATCTCTATTACGAAGGTCCCTACCACACTCAACTTATGCCACCACACTGGCAACTGTAGGGCAAACCAGGCCAGCGGGGTGGGGATACACTGAGTCTCGTAGTGATATGTCAGAGCTGTAACACACAGTAAAAAAAAAAAAATGTATTCAACTGAAAAATAGGATAAGATCCTGACGAAAGGAAATTCAAAACAGTTATTTTAAATGTGCTGATGTCAGTTACAGTGACTAAACAAAAGTCAAATTGCAGTTTTCAAATTGTCATAATGTCCTTTCTTAAGGGATGTACACCCTCAACTAAGGCTGGGCAATATATCGATATTACATGGATATTGTGATACAATATTAGATATCGTCTTAGATTGAAGAAGTGTTTTCTTTTCATGGTTTTACAGGCTGCGTTACAGTAAAGTAATGTAATTTTCTAAACTTACCAGACTGTTCTAGCTGTTTTATTATTTGCCTTCACCCAATTAGTCATGATATCTATGGTACTGATGATTATTTGTCAAAAATCTAATTGGGTAAATATTTTGTGATAGCACCATTTCAAAATATTGTGACATTTGATTTTCTTCTACCCTCAACACATACACACTACAATTTAAAAAGGCATGACCTACAGACACTGAAGCATACCTGTAAGGCCCCACCATGTGGGACAACGAGATGTGAGTTTCACCACACCAGAGGCAAACATGAGCCTGAAGAGCAACCAGCGGATCAGCCAGAAGGTCACGCTATCATGCGCTCTTACACCTCGCGAACCTCGGATTAATGTCAGTGGAGCAACAAGGATACAGAGGAAGCCTGTCTCCAGAAGCAAGTTGTCCCTGGACAGTGGTAACAGGAAACAATGAAATTAATATAAATATTTGCAAGTAAGGGACAGACAGAGAGGACAAGAGAACCAGGTTTGTTGATGTCTACAGTGTTGTTGCACATCAGCTGAGACAAACAGTATTACAATGTTACAAACAGTGGACTGAGGATGACATAAACCTATGGGCCAACCGCCAAAACTATCTTGGGATCCTTTAACCAGCTGCTATTCATGACACTATTGTGTTAATTACAAAACATTAAATATAAAAATCCACAGATCATTACTCACCATTGGAAGTAGAGAAAAACCTGGCCCACCTGAAATGTGTAACAAAAATGGCCAGTGAGAGAAGAAACCCCATGACAGCAACCTGTGAAAGAAAACTAAGTGCAGTCAACACTGTAGACTCACCTGGTACATGGACAGGTACAAGGCCCACAGGCAGAAAAACACCAAGCTGTCTCGCAGAGCCTCTACCAGGGTGGCTGCGAGACTCAGGGCAGCACCTATGAGACACAGCAGCTCCATAGCGGTGTGAGTGTCCAAGCCAAGCCGAGGTCCCAGCCACAGCAGGGTGGGAGAGGACAGCAGTTGTTCCCCTAGTGACTTACCGCTGTAACGCAGCTGCCGACGAGCAGGCAACAGCCCATCATTACCATAGAGACCTAGAAATAGACATGGGCAGCATTATGTTTAACATCAATTTTATACACATCAAACAATAAGTGATTCTTGTGCACTGTATGAGAGCATCTGCATTGGTAAGCAATTTATTTTTTAGTTTAATCACTACTTAGAGCACTGTTTCCGAACCTAGGTGCCGACCCCACTCAGAGTCACCAAAGCTTAAGTTTCAAAAAAAAAAAAAAAAATGTTTTGAGTTTTAAAAAGGTGCTCTAAGCGAGGTCACGTGTGCTTTAGGCTACAACATTTGTTGTCACATGCAGCAAACATCTTCTCACATTTCAGCCAGCTGCCTGTATTATTTACAGAAAGATAGCCCGCTCAAAATGTATCCAAATCGCTCGTTTTATTAACTATGTGAGTTAATTAAAGAGTGTATCAGTTGTTGTGTAGCCATTGTTATTGGTATCCATTAAATATAATGAAACATCCATAAATTAGTTAGTGGCTGTCAGTTTACTCAATAATAGAAAAGGCCGGGGTCCCTGAAGAAAATAAGGTTGAAACCACTGCTATAGAGTATTAAGTAGTAAAGCAGCCTCCTAGAAAGAAAAAGACCAGACACACAATGCAATGTGTTTCAACATGTACCGTATTTTAAAGTGCGTTTGCGATTCATAGCTTGATGTGACCTAGTTTCTGTATTACCATTTAAATGAATATACTCTGAATATGCCATTCATTGGCAAATACATATTCTAAGTTTAACAATGTCTATAAACATGTTTTTTTTAAATACATTAAACTGCGGAAACCATGCTCTGGAAATTTCTGTTGGCACTCTGACGTCGCGTGGGCGAGGTCTTGTAGACTTCTGCGGGGCTACTAAAATAAAGCGTCCTTAACGTTAACGGTCCTCTGTGCATCTTTACAACAGGTTGGGTCTCTCTCTGCTGCTGTTGTTATCTCGTAAAGTCAGACAGGAGCAGGTAAACCTTTCTGACTGCAGCCCACATAAACTTCTTCTTCGCCGCGAAAAGTTCCCAGCTAGTGGTAAGATAAGTTAGCTAGCGTCCACAGAGTTAGCAGAGTCGTGTTCTCACCTGGTATCTGCATATAGAGGGACACAAAAGCAGCCAGATAGATGACCGCCATGCTCCAGAGGAACATGCGCCGTGGCAGGATTTCGCTCATGTCTGGGCCAAGCTGCTGGATGGTACAGCCCGTGTTTTCACTGCCGAGTTGCCGCTGTCTGCTCCTGTAGCAGCTGGGAGAAGCAGGGACAGGATGGATTTAACTTAGCCTGGGGCCGGGCCACGTCACGTAGCGATGGTGGTTGAGACGTTCACCCAAACGGCCTCAAGATGCCGCTGCAGTTTGTTTGAACGTTATGCTGCATTCATGTAGCATCGGATAAAACATGTATAGTATGTGTACAATATTTAAATCCTGGTTGCCTTGTTGAAGTCCGCTTACTGCAACACATATTGGGTTTATTTAGAGTGAATTGGTGTACGTTCACATTGTATATTCCCGTGGTTCAAATACAGCTGACAAAACCTAAACTGGGCATTGAGTAGCAGTGGGCCTACAGTGTTGTATCAACTTCTACTTTATTCCCGAAAGAAGAGTATGCTCACTTATGAAAGATGATGATCAAACACATGCATCTTGGTTTGACTGAGTTTATTTTGCAAGACATACTAGACATGCATACAGATTCATAGCAATAAAAACTGGGTCTGCATGCTGCTAGTCAGAAAGCAAAAGCATCTATGTACATTCAAGTTTTAGACACAAATATATTAAACTGATCACAAACAGATTAGAGTACCACTAATTCTCAGACACAGTGAGTCAAAATATCAGGAATCCATTGCACAGGCAAAATGAGCAGGTTCCATACATTTTATGTTACAAAAATACTAAAATCTGATTTTAAAGAACATTAATACAGTGTTTCTTTCAGCATTGGACATGAATGTCAAGATGGACAGATCAGTAGATCAGAATAGCGTGCCAAAGCAACAGTGATGAAGCTTGACAACGGTATGTGAAATCTGACACTGACAGCAAGAAGCATCAACAAGAGGAACTGATCCTAGAGCTGCAAGTGAAGCAAAAGTTGCTTCAGTAAAAACTGCAGATTCAGTCAGAAGGAGCCCAAATACCTTATCCTTTAAATATCCCTGGTGTTTGACCCCAAAGGGCCACATTATACCAATCACAGTAAATAAAAAGGCATACAAATGATTTTGTTGTTTGATTTGACCATTTTAAGATGATGCAATATTTTTAATTTATAAAATAGTCACTGGAATAGAGGGTAATCACTGTTATGAAAAGAAAATTCGTGCCCTACAAAAATACTTGCATAAGCCAGTAATCCTGCCCTGTTTTTTTTTTTTTTTTTTTTAAATTATAGATGACACCATTATTTGACACTATGAAGAAATTTGATTATTTGTAGGAAGCGGATTGTGAGCAATACTGTGACAGTAATTAGGAAGATTATCAAAAAAAATCTAATTTAGACTTAAAACTGGACACCAACTAACAGCTAATTGTGACAAAATGGCATCACAGGATTGTTTAGATTCTAGTTTCAAAATGTCCATTCTAGTGAGAATTTTCTATTTTGAGGAAGAGCACCAGCTTTGGAAATTTAAATACTTGCTTAACTCTGCGGTCATTATGTGGCCACTCCAAAATAAGCAGGTGGGCCTTTAATCTGCAAGTTACAACAGAGCCTAACACTGGATGAGAATCTGACTGTTTAGAAATTATCTGATGGTATACAACTGTGTCCCTTTTCGCATGGCCATTTAATGAGCTGAGCTGTGAGCTATGGATGGACAAATTAGTCATAGCTGCCTCAAGCATCACTTGTGCCCACACAAAGAAATGGCCAACATATTGTAGCTCTGGTTGACCCCAAATATGGACGGATATAACACATAGGCAAAAGTTAGATGCAGATGGGTCCTTTGACATTGAGCTACATTAGTATCCCCAGCACAAATGCGCTCTTTAAACATAGAAGAACACAGAGACACATCCTGAACGTCCATATTAATCCAGACTGCATGCTTTTGAGTGTGTGAGTACTTGTTCTTTATTACCTGTGTCCAAACCTTTGGATCTTTTACAGAGTTTTAAGGCAGACATAAATGACTCAAATTTGGACGGCTAGCCTTAGCGAGCGTATTTACTTAGTGTGTCTGGCATACAAAGTGAAGCGCTGTCACTGTCACGTAGCCCCATCTGTTCCGCTAGCGCAGGTCTGTCCGATATTTGCCATTGAGGGATTGGGCTCCTGGTCTGTTTCCCTGACACAGATGACTGCATCACCACTCACATTAATGAGACACTGAGCCTTGAGAAGGAACAAAGACAAGAAGATTAAACCATAAGGACGCTAATAACGGTAGGTCTAAGGATGCAGAGGGTAGTTCATTGTGCTTTTATTTAACATGGACTGTAATAGGTAAATACTTCAAGTATGTGTGTACCTGGTTCTTGTTAGGATTTTCCATTAACATACACTCTTTCATGCTGTAGGACACCACTGCATTGCCACCCAGGGCTGCTACATGGGCTCTAACCATCGCAAACACCTCTGCTATGAATGTATGAAGGAAGCCACTGACACCACCTTCCTGCAGAGGACAAGCACATTTCATGTGTACAGGTATGTCTACACTTTGCCTAAGAACCTGGGGCCGGAGCATATGTTCTTGCTGTCATACCTCTCGTAATGATGTTGTCTCTCTGATAAAAAACATGTTGATGATCCCAAGGTATTTTATAATGCGTGTCCCAGGGAGGAAGGAGAGCGGCGTCATCTTCACTACCGTGACCGGACTGCCCCTAAACGAGCGGTTGGAGCGCAGCGAGCGGGAACGTCCCTCAGGCAGCGGACTGCAGTTCCCCGAAGATGAGACTGAAGGTTCAGAGAGAGCAAGTGGAGGTCCAAAAGAGCGAGACATGAAAAGAAAACAAGAGGGGAAGTGGAAAAAAGACAAAAGGGAATGGAAATACCAGAAAACACTCAAAAATAGTGGAAAAATAAAAGCAGATATGAACTTTAGAGCAGAAAGAAATGTGAATGTGAAATGTACATGCAAAAACGCAACCCTGATATAGTGTTTTTACAGCAGGTGTACCATGTATGCTCTTTTCTGCGAGTATGTCAGTTGTCTGTGTGTGTGTGTTAGAAACGTGTGACTTGACATGCCATGGTGTGGATGTGTGGTGCCGAGACAATCACTTGGAAAGCGTGCGCTGCCATGCACATCATGCAGTTGAAGCAAACAGACAAGACAGTTAAACAGTGTCTGCAGACAGACAGACAGACCTGGGCATAGCTGTGTATGTTTACAAGTGTGAATACATTATTTGCAGTACAGTGACGTACATGAGATAATACTGATCGGCTGAATCGGTTTGCATTTGTGAAAGAGGCTTGAGAAATGGAGACGGACAGAGACAGCTATGAGCTGAGCTGGGCACATGTACATGAGCCAGAGTGTGAAAGAAGCTCCATTATCGTCTGCAAATTTACCTGATGTGGCTTACATCCATTAAACCAGGAACCTTCAGAGCCACAACATTAGATTGTAGCTTACTATTATTTTGCACAGGACTGAAAATCACACCAGATCTAGCAGAAAATCATTTCCCCCCCGCCCACCCCATCTTGATTTCTACCACGTTATGTTTAAATTTGTATGTGTGTAGTATATCCTCAAATCATAGGATGTCTTGTCAGCTTAAGTACATTCACGATTGCAAACGTAGAGAAAAATCAAAGGAATTCTTACATTGTCATTTTGTCAATTTTGTCATCATGGTTGCCACGGCTACAGGCATTTCAAAGCCAAGCTGCTGATTGTGGATCCCTCTGAGGGGCGGGGCTTCAACGTTCACACTCTAGCTAAAAAGCTGGTGCTTGACTTACGATGCTCCGCCCCCCAGCGGCATGCATGGAGGGGTGTGTGAGCATATGCGAGCACGGGTGTGTGTGTATGTGGGGTCGCTTGTGAAACTGTGTTCTGTATTTGTGGGTATCATCACCAGAGTGTGCTAGAGACTGTGTCCTCCTACTTGTCTTAACTGATCCTCGTCTTATGGTGTGAGCTTTCAGCCTAAGCAGCTCTAGCCAGGTGCTGCATCTGTCTGCAAAGGAACCGTAATCAACGGAGGCAGCTGGAGAGAACACACACACACACACACACACACACACACACACACACACACACACACACACACACACACACACACACACACACACACACACACACACACACACACACACACACACACACACACACACACACACAAGAGAAAAAAACGGTACACACACAAAAAAAAATGAACAAACGAACAGAAAAGAACAAAAGTGGGTGAGGTTTGGAAGTGGTGCAGGATAACTCTGTCCGCAACAAAAGGATGGAAAGTCAAAACAGGGAAGTGTAGTAGTTTCAGGAGCAGGGAGAGATGGTTGAGGGGAAGGAGGCTCACCTCTGGATGACATGTTGGTACCCTCTGGGACACCTGTCACACACATACAGAAACAAATCTACCTTTGTACTTGGCAGGGAGTGAAAAAGGTTCACGATCAATCCCTTTCCCTTGCCACAAGGCTTACATAGCATGTGCTACTTAGGTTTCACCTCCCAATCTAAATATTTGTACATCAAGAAGCTATCAATCTATAGTCAGAACTTGCTACAGATGGAGGCAGCTGCTTGCTCTTGTTATGGTGTTCATTTCATGTGAACGAAAAGTAAGCCACGCTACTTTAGGAGCTTCACATTTCATCTAAAGACCACACGGTTATCTAGTCTCAAGTTCACATAAAAACAGAACACACTGGGCTATGACACATCACTGTTTATTTACCTGATGAAAGGCTGACAACGGTATGTGAAACCATAACCAGCTGATTTTGGCAGAGTTTTGCAGCTGGTGTAAGTAAAGAGACTGTACCTAAAGTTGTTAGTGGAGGAGATAGGCAATGCCTGTTAGTGAAGCAGGGAAGAGGAGGAGGTTAGGGAGCAATTTAAAAAAGGTTAAAAGTTACCTGAGATTTTGGATGGCTGAGTGATGGTGGATGACGCATCTCCACATAACTCCATGGAAAACTGCAGCTGCTCTTCAGTCTCACTGCCTCCTGAAAAAAAAAAACACAGAATCACTCATTGACTTTTGCCTGATCATAAGTGTTATTTCTTAAATGTGTTACTGTTTAGAGTACTGTGGTCTTTAAATGGATAGTTCTGTTTTTTCTACTTCACTGCTAGTTAGACAAACTCTTAAAATCCTTTTTATGTTTCTGCAAGCAGTTTGTTGGAACGCTGGAGGTGGAAACGTTTTTTAAAATGTGGCGTAATTGGTGTAGCTGTGTTGCGCACAGCAAGGTCACAGTTTTTTTGACTTAATGTTGGCGCACATTTGTTCCTTTATTTGGTCGGTAATTAAGTGTGGTTAAGTGTGGTTAAGTATACGATAACATGGTAAGATTAAAAGAAGAGCAGTTATTTTGTTTAATTAATTTTAAATAAACGGATTGTCATCTCCAAAATGAAGTTTAAAGTCTTGGACAACAGGTTATTCATTGGCAATTGTTAGTACAAAGACACGCATTTACACCGATGCCACGCTTTAATTACTGAATTTTTTTAATAAGCTTCTGACTTTGGGTCAGTGGAAAAACTTGCCCAAAAGCATAAATAATCGCCTTTAACCAGACAGACCTTTGGTGGTGGGCTTGTCTGCTGGCTTTTCCTGTGCTTGGTCTTTGTCAAACGTCATGGCAACTGCTGTCACAGCGACCTGGGAAGCCGACAGGCAGAGGTACAGTAGTAGATATGACAAACATTTTCATTTGACTCATCAATTATGTTTTGTTTGCAGTGTCACAAATTAGAGTTGGCCCAAAACCTCTCACCTGTATAAGTTCTTCTTCTGGCACTGCTACAGTGAAGTTGAGCTGACACAGACAGCAGGGGATCATAGAGCGCAACTTGAAGTAGAAACTCTGAAACAATCAAGGAATTAACTTGTAACTCTTTTAAAACACAACCACCGCAAGAACAATTATAAACAGTGTGTACCATGCCCATTACAAAGGATAAGCATTGCAATACATATAGTGTAATTACCAACTGTAGTGTATGTAATCCATAATGGCTTCTTACCTTTAGCAGATTCTCACATAGGTCAGTGAAGATCTTGTTTAAGCCTTGGTTAGTAAGATTGGCATTACTCAACCTAAAGACCCTCACCGATGTAAACATCTGCCAGACAGTAACAGAAACACATAGCATAAACAAACAAAAAAGGGGGCTTCATATCTTAAAAGGTCCCATTTCACTTGATGAGTTTTTTTTTTTTTTTAAACATTATGAGTTCCCCCAGTCTGCCTATGGTCTCCCAGTGGCTAGAAATGGCGATAGGTGTAAACCGAATCCTGGGTATCGTGCTCTGCTTTTGAAAAAATAAAAGCTTAGATGGGCCAATCTGGAATCTTGCCCCTTATGAGGTTATAAGGGGGAAGATTACCTTGCCTTTCTCTGCTTTGTCCGCCCAGAGAATTTGGCCCACCCATGAGAGACAGACATAATGCCTTTCAAAAGAGCAAAGTGGCAGTTGATCAAGGCCACACCCCAGCCTCCACCTTGCTGCCCCCCCCTCTCCTCCTCAAAAGCTACAGAAACAGAAATGGCACATACTAAGGAAAACTCATTGTGGGACTAGCTCTAGTGGCTGTAATTCTGCACCAAGACTGAATTTTGTGAAAGAGACTTCAGATATGGTATTAGGGGACCGCTAAGGTCTATATAAAAGCATCCAAAGAGCACCATGTCATGGGACCTTTAAAGTACAGTACTCTGCCTTACTGGCTGATTTTTCAATATTTATGTTCAAATCGTAGTTGGAAATGTAGATGCCTCTACTTGTTAAAAAATACCATGTATGCACAGTGTCACAATGTACGTGCATGAAAAAGGCACCCCAAAATTGTGTTTGCTTTAAACTGTGAAGAACGTAACACTGAAGAGTAACCTGAACTCCTGATGTCCAGCTGTAAATCCCGGGCATGATCTCGGTGTTGCAGCTGTAGAAACCTGAAGATATGAAAGTGGAAATGGCCACACGGATAATGAAGCAGAGAAACAATGACATTTGTAAGAGCCTCGACCCAACAGGAGATAACTAACTGAGCATGTGCTGTGCATAATCATTGCAGTGGAGTGAGTAGATACAGTATACCTGTGGGGGTAGGGGCATCAGTGAGGAGGGAGTGAATGTCTTCCACAGCATCAGTGTCATCAATCTATGGAAATGACTGTAAATGGTTACACTTGTCCATGGAAATAGATGCATATAAATGGTTTCTTTTTTACACACCTCCAGGACAAAGGCATCCTTCTTGCCATGGGAGAGGTCCAGTTCTGACAGCTCATCTGAGCTTTCTGAGTGGGAGCGGAAAAGTCTGGATCGTTGCCTTGGCTCAGGAATTGGAGAACCCACCACTTCCTCTGTCAGCTCCTGCAAGCAAAAGGACACAAGACCTGAGCAGATGGGATGTCAAAGTGCATACCAGAACACCACAGCAGCCCACATCTGCATCTCCCATGTGCCCAGACTGCAGCCAGAAGAAAGTCTATGTTAATAACACATCACATGCTAACACTCACTCAAGTACCCAATGAGTCACAGCATCACACACACATATGGCTGATGTTAATTTCAATAAGGATCTGGAAGAGTAAAGAAAGTGACACGCACACGCACGCACACACACACACACACACACACACACACACACACACACACACACACACACACACACACACACACACACACACAGGGGCGTGTGAATGGGTGGGGTAGATGGCCATAATGAGAGTACATTAACACAGATAAAATGAGTCTACATTGGGTTTCCCTCAAGAGGTGACTCTGAAGTGGGTTACATATCCACCGGCACCAAAAGGTCCCCAGTTAAGAGCGGTTATACAGATATAGTAAAAGAGGTATAATATTGTGATTAATATAGTGAAATATTTGTCATGCTTTGCTGTGTCTCACAGCTAAAAGTTGCCGTGCTCAGTACCATGTTTATGCCGCAGAACACCTCAGGGTCCAGGGCAAATAATTTCTTTATGACCAGAGAGAGACAAGAGAGGTAAGTTTATCATGATTCACAAGAACAGACACTATATATATATATATATAAAATGTATGATTACGTACATGATATTAACAGTAGAAAAGAGATAATCATAGCAACAATCTGTTTGCGTAAAACAATCACTCCACTTATTGTTTAAAATAAAGCTTTATTAACTTGATATAACTATGTATGTGCAGGCACAATTGTTATTTAATGTATTATTAAATGTAATAAAGTATTTAATGACCATAAACTGTAGAAATGATTCTGACATCAAAGCCTTAAAAACACATACAATTGACCTAAAATACAGGTAAATTAATGCTAAGTTTCCAACATATCTGAACATTATTTTAAACTTTTTGGGTGAAACACGTTCCCAGAGCTTTCTACACTGAACAATATTTTATCGCAACACTTTGGTTTTTGCCCCCATTTTTCATGAGCTGAATTCAAAGATCTAAGGCTGGGGGTGTCAGTATCTGGTGTTAGGGTAAGTCTTTTGTGTAAAAAGAAAAAATCTTAGATCTTTGCATTCAGCTCATGAAAAATAGGGGCAAAAACAAAAGTGATGCGTTTATAATTTTGTTCAGTATATAACTTTTGTGTTAAAGGTTTTCACATTGACTATGCCTTGGGCTGTAGGCTACAACCCACATAACACTCTGGCTACTGTAGTATTGAAATGAAACACTGCAAAAACCTTCTTAGCATTGGAAACCTGGCATACTAGGGGATAATTTACAGAAGTAATCACAAAGCTGGTCTTCCATGGATTCATTTACTGTCCATGCATGTGTGTATCTCACCTGAGGTTTTATTTGATAGAGCTCTTTGTTCTTGGCTATGGTGTCATTAATCCTTTTCTGGATGGTGAGGATGTGGTGCTCATTGCTGAGGTCACCAGGAGTCTTCCCCGCAATCTGGATGCCCCCTGGTGCCGGCAAGGCTGTGAGGTACACGCCTGTAGCAGACTGAAGGACACACACACACACACACCACACACCACACACACACACCACACACCACACTCTTACTTTAAGGAGTTGCAGCAAGCACATGTATGGTTGATTAAGCTGTTAACCTAAAATGTCAACCTACAGCCAGACCCAGGAGCATGTTCTCTCCGACACTAATCTGTATGTGTAAGCCAAACAGAGCGTTCATGCTCCGCAGCTTCAGCTTGTTCATCAGTTGAGTGTGCAGCTCATACTCCATGAAAGGCAGCAGGTTGGAGATGGCCGTCGCATTCACTTCACCCTGGGCCTTCTTTTTTAGACGACACAGCCTAGAAGACATTAAACACTTGCATTAACTCACTTTGATCGATGTCTTTGAAGTGAGGCTCCATTTTGGTACGTTTGTTGGTTTAGCCAACATGCTTCCACAGAGGAAATATTTTCAGACAACACGGTGTGATTCAGAGGCATTTAACTTTACGTTTTAAGTATTTCAGCTTTTTTATATTCAGCTATATTATTGTATAAATACTGTTACTGTTGAAATGTCTCTGTTGCTATTGAACTTAGAGCTACATTTCTTTATGATCCGATTTGGCATGATTTGTTGTGCTTCTTCTCAGTGTTGGCAATCATTTCAAAAGGGCTTGAAGCCATTTAACTGTGAGGTGTTTTACCTGGCCTGGATAAGGCAGCCCTTCCCTGTGACAGCTGCTTCTTGTGGCAGGTTGATTGTTGTGAAAAGCACATCAGGAACCTTGAAGAAAAAAATATATGTTTAACATGTAGGAATCTTTGATTAGTCAAACAAGATCATATATATTTAACACCTTTTGTCGCCTGCAGTGGTAACAGTAGGTGAGCTGGGCCGGAAAGGGCATGTTGAGCTCATCATACGGGATGTGGCAGAAGCCACAGCTCGGGGGAGACGGCTCTTCAAACCTGGCGAACAACACACACCATCTGGTATCAGCTTCCATAGCTCAATCTAATCTGAGTTTACATAAACTGTACACATACAAGGATCTATCAATCTAACCCTAACAGTCTCTGAATCATAAAAACCTGTGGTCTGCGATTCCAATGTCTAGGCAGCCTTCACGCATATACCGAGGATTCAGGATGGCTGCTGTGCCTGATGCTGACAGGATACACACCTCCTCACTGTGTTTTGGGTTGGAGATGGACAGATCAAGAGAGAAAGGAAGGGGAGAGGGCGAGATCAGGATTATAAACATAAACATGGCATTTATGGCAGTTTGCATGCAAACAAAAGATAAAAGGGTCATATTTGACCACGTGTGTATGTTAGGGACAATTAATCAAATTTTGATCACGATCACGATTTTGTCTTCCCACGATCACATTTGCGTAACCGAGCGATAGTTTAAAAGCGTCATTCCGTTCATTGAACGCTCCGAGTTTTTTTGAAACGCCCATCTACCGCTCCGTAAACCACTGTCTGATCATGTGCCAGTCAGAGTTGTTCCCTGCACCGCGCGGCTTAGTTTCTAGATGTAGACAGTCACAGAGGACAGAGTAATGTGAGGAAAATTTCACAACAGATAGCAGTCGGTTATACGTCGGTCACCAGGTTTACCAGTAAACACAACATTTTGTCCTGTCTGTGTTGTAATACCAATACCAGTCGGTGATAGTTAGTGTGTGTTAGCTCACAGGGCTCTATAATGCGACTAACATTTTTCCTCTAGGTTGCACCGGTGCACCGAATGTCCTCGCATCCGCTGCCTCTCCACAAACGAACCAATGTTGTTTATATCGATATGGCTTAATTTTGCGTTACATGACCCATTTCTTCTGTAACGCTGTGCCTGTGCTTGGCTCTCTACTAATTCTCTCCGCGTAACCCTGCACCCATTTACTCACACATGGCTCAACAGAGACAGAGCGGCGACAGCGCCGGTCCACACTGCTGACACTTGTCCACAGTTTTAATTATTATTAACACAACTGTATATTGTTAAGCAGGAACGGCAAACCAGAATTTGTACCAGTGTTTCCGCTGGTAACTCTGCTGTTGTGGCGGCTACGGCGAAAAACACAGAAGAAGTTACTGAATGCAACTAACTTCAGTTTGTCGAGTAATAGCGTGTGAGACGGAGCCTACTGGACCCATTCATTATGAGTCAGGTGTCACTCTGTGACTACGTCCATCGCACTCCCCCTCTCTCCCTCGCTCTTTCAATCAGTTATTGTTGAAAACAAGTGAAGGAGCTTTCACAGAGATACTTTTTTTTTTTTTTAAATATATCCTAGGCTATTTATTTCAGATAATTTTCATTTACATGTGTTGCAGCTGTATGTATGTAACATACAACTTCAGCATAAGAGGAATGGAGCACAATCTGGATGTGAAAGCAGTTATTAACAGCCCATGTGACTATAAAATTTGTTTTGGTTAAAATCAACAAATAATCGTGATAATTAATCGTGATCTTAGTATTGATCAAAATAATCGTGATTATCATTTTGGTCATAATCGTGCAGCCCTAGTGTATGTCCTGCATACCAGATGCTAGTGCTCTCACTGTACCCCACAACACCATGGCAACCAAGAGCTTTGGCATGAGATTTGATCTCCTGGCGAATCTCCTCCCACCAGGCGTCGCGAGTCTCTGGCTCATCTGGAAAACACAAAATTCTGAATCGGACAGCTTTCACAAAAGATTCTTATTGGCTAAATTATTTACCAAAGCCCTCACTGAACACTGATGTCTAGCTAATGATGAGTTAATGCTAACCCTAACAAACTGTCATTTAAAAAAAGATCGCCTGACAAGTACAACCACTCAACTCTAACATGAAATCTGATTGCTTTAACATGAAATCTGATTGCTTTCATTTACCAGGAAACAAACAGACATCAAACAGTCCACTTTATATTTGCTGATGATACATGAATTAAATGGTTTATCAAAGCAAGCCAAAACCAACTATCAGTTTGTGAAAGAAAGTAACAATTAGAATGATGAAAGGAGAGATGGAGGATGATGATGAAGGCAAAGTCAATGGTTAGGTAAATTGTGTGTGTTCTCACTGGCATTCCTTAAATGCACATTATATTAAGCTATCGTCTCTCTCCTTTACGTCTCCTTTCAGTCAGCCACACTAACAGAAAGGATACAGGTGAGAGATCTGGTCACCAGCTGTTAGGTATGTTTTGGCTGTGGAGGTTATAGAGAGAAAATCTTGCTGGCTGGTAAAAGAGTAATTACATAGAAGACCCTGAGCCTGATGTGTTTAACGTGTGTCCTACCCTGGTGACAAAGGTTTTAAATTCAAAAGGGATTGAGCCTTCATCATACCTAATGTAGGCTAAACCATGGGTGTGTTTCAATAGTCTCATGAGGCATTGCTGCAATACCACATCTGTTTTATTAACATTGTTCATGAGAGCCTAATCACTGCCAGTTGTGAGATTTTATTTCTCACTCATTTCTGAATCGCTGAGCTAAGAACGTGATGTAAGCTACATTAGAGTATTGAGTCGCACCCCATGACTACTTAAAAGGGCCACATGCTGATGGAACACCCCCACACACACACACACACACACACACACAAAAAGAAACTCAGCTTCTGAGTGAGGGGATAAGAATGGGAGATCAACTGAAGAGATGAAGAATAATGACTGATGGCCAGGCATCAGGGCCACGAGGTGGGTTCCTTAAAACCAGAAGCAGCATGTCACAGGCACAGGCTCACCACGTGCACGTTCATGACCATGTGCACGCTCATGGGCAGAGAAGGGCCATATTCATTCACCAGAGTCCATCAAATCTAGTCTAGTTTTTTAAGTAAGAGAATACTGAGTGATATCAAACGTCTTCCATTCCCCAAGCTCATATCTTTCCTTCCATCCCAAAATCCATTTTTTAATTTTCCTCAACTTCCACCCATCAAATCAACCTGCCTTCCATGCATCCATGCATCCATTCATCCATCCATCCCTCCTTCTCTCTGTCTCTCTGTCTCTCTCTCAGTATGAATACGGCCCAGTGAGTCAGGGATGCACATGCCCGGTCAATGGCTCTTTGTCACAGAGTAAACCTCCTAAACCTCCTCTGGTCTAGACAGGTTTGACCACGATGCTGATTTAAGAAGCGTTAGAACAGTGCTGGGCAGGGTTTACGATAGCCGGCATATGCCAACTTTTACTTTCACATCTAGCTCTGTGAATTAAGGATATATTTCAGCCTAAAAGATGTGGTGATTGTTGGAAAAGCGGGTGAGTTTTATTTGAGTTTTTTTTTTTAGTTTGTTTAACTGAGTTAACAAAGCTTAGTCCGTGAGTACTGGGTGCATTCACACCTGTACTTAGAGCTGTCCACTTGTAATTGTATCACTCAAATCGGATTTTAATATCAGGTGAAAACGGGGCTATACAAACTTGAAATCAGAAGGTGTAAATTTGTATTGTATTATTATTGTAAGGTTGTATTTTTCTGTTTCATAAGGAAAATAGGTGTAGGAATATATTGTTTCTTGGCAGTTTGTGAGTATATAGACTCGAAAAGCTAAGAGAGCTTGTGAAACGAAAGCGAACAAGCCACTTGGACACGTCTTGCAGCTGACAGAGAAGGAGGGTTGTTGATGCCACCATCACCACACACACACCTGAGCAAATATATCAGCAGTCCCGGCTGCTGGGCTGATGGTGGCCAGTTGTACAGTAGCCTATATACTCAGTGCACAAAGTTTGTGAAGATATAATTCTGCTGACTTCTTAAAATACACTTGTAGTTGGAATTTGTATATTTTGTGTGTTACTGATGTTTAAAAGTATATGGCTATTTAAAACGTGTCCGGTAGTTGATCTATATGGCAGTAATTCTGGAATACTAACTACTATTTTGGTTGTCCAAAAATAAAAATAAGTATCGTAAACCCTGGCGCTGGAACAATGTTAGGGAAGAGCTGTAGCGCTTCTGTGCAGCGGGATGAGCGGGGGTTGGGGGAAGGCCAGGCTGGATGGGGTGGGGACACAGCGCATGCTCAACTCAGCACACACTCACACAGATTAGAGAGGAGGAGAATGGCAGCTCACCGAACTGATCAATTTTCACTAATACACTATCCAGCTAACGTTGAATTTGTTTGTGGATATTTAGGCTAGCTGGTCTATGTTGGTTTAATTTCAGTGTTGGGTGCATGCTAAGAGAGCACAGGTTTAACTTCACTGAGCTGCCATCACTCCTGTGGGTGAGAGCAGTAAAAGAGGGGAAATACCTGCAGTGACACTATTCCAGTCTAGCAGTTTGTATGAGCGTGTGTTACCCAAGGCTGGGCCAGAACACACCGTTAGTACAGGAAAGAGAGAAAAAGAAAAGAAGAGACAGTCTAACAAACAAACAAGCACAGCACAAGAGCAGCACTCCGCAGTCACTATGCAAAAACAGACAGCACTTCACAGTCGCTATGCAAAGACAAACTATATTCAGGCCTACTAACACAATCTTGAAAGAAGAAGACTGACGAGGAAAAAAGAAGAATAGAGATGAGTAAAAGCTACAGATTGAGCCGAAATTTAAGAAGAAGAGAAGCTATAATAATACAAAAAGGGGGCATGCAGTTGAAGTCTAGTATACTTTCTAAATTTAAAATGGTGCCCTGTGGAGTTTTCTTGTTAACAACTGGAGTTGTGTGTATATTGTGTGTCCAATAGGTCTAACACACCTTCCTCATAAAAGCCTTAAAAGTTTTAACATTTGAAATTGTTGCACGTTTCTTCTACTAATGGTCAAAGTATCGCATTTTCCGCATGCTAGCGCATGTGCGCCACTGTCCACAATATAAACAGAACATGGACAAACTTGTAAAACATTCCTCCATAATGTTACTTGTGGTCAAAGGTTCCACAGGGTACCTTTAATATTGCTCTGTAGTTGATACAGTCAAGGCATAGCAACAGTGAACAGGGTTCTTTTCAGAATGGTTTTTCCGAGTTAAATCTGCAATTTGGATCAGGGAAAACTGTTTGAAAACAATGTGAAAAAACTAGTTCAGACATGAATTTTAACCATTGCATGTCTTGACCTTTTTAGCAGATTTTTACTATAATCATTTTTGGGGTCTTAAATTGGTTCCCCTGTCCATCTCTGAAAAGAACCCTGCTTGTCCTAACCCAGCCAACATTCATCAGACATCCTTGAGTCAAAGCGGAAATATTACTGAGGCTGCAGAGTGGACTCAAACAGTCCAACACCATTAACAGACAGCTACTCATTTAAAGAGCAAATGTCTTACTATCATCAATATAAATCTCATTAAATAAGGTTTACAAAGTAAAATAAAACATAACGATTTCAACCCAGAGACGGTAGAAGCCTTTTGGAAAACCCAAGAGTATATATGAAACACCCCAGAACCTCACCAAAGCAGCGCCACCTGCAGCCAAAAACACCAGACAACAGAAGCAGCGGGCAACAGACTGGAGCCATGCACCACTATAGCACCTCACCTCCATGAGGCAGCACCACAGCACACAATTACACAGTGACTAGGACGGACACACACACACACACACACACACACACACACACACACACACACACACACACACATTACACAAAGCCAGTCAAACCACAAGATGAAAGTTGCCCCTATTCATGAAACGTTTTCACATAGTTGATCATAGCCTATCCTAACTTTATTTCCATCAAAAAGCTACAAAGCTGCAATCTGTAACAAAGTGTAACCAGGAACAGCTTTCACCTGCTTTAGGACTTTGTACATTACTGAAGTCTTTCAACATGATTTCTCTAAACAATCAAACAGTTTGGGAACATACATGGGAAAACTGTTCAACACAAATGGATAATGGGCAGCATTAACTAACAGCCAGTTTCAACAAGACCAGACACTCACGCAACATTGTAAGTCAATAGAGGAGCTCACTTATATCGTTCACTCACCAGGGTTGTGTATACGGTCTAGTAGTTTGACAGAGCGGGCGCTGACCACTCCACCAACATGAAGCAGAAAACCAGGTGGGAAAGACGTCAAGGTGAAGAAGGGGAACTCCTGCCGGTAGAAAACAGCCGGGTCAATAACAGTAAGGGAAAACACACTCTGGACTTTTCCAATGTATTTTTGCTTATCATATTAAGTGGCCTCTCAATGACTCTAACATTCTATAAGATTTTATGGTATTTTTCTTGACTTAAAGGCTAAAATCAGTGTTGTCCCATGTCCTGTTTTGGCTAGGTGGAAAACATGTTACAAAATATGTGTAAGACTTAATATTATTTTAAGAACTACATATCAACAATTTGTAATACCATCTTTTTTATATGGCTTCAAAAACAACAACTAATATGTAAAAACAGAGAAGTCTAATTTTTTTAACAGCGGCTACAGGCACAATAATTAATATCTTCAATACATATTAAGAACTGCACACTTTAGATTTAAATTGTCTCTCTCTGGGCATATTGTAAGAATTTATTGATTAAAGACACCTGTTTTTCTATGTACTGTATCTTTAACTGACGTGTAGACTTGGGTTATAATACTGCTACGGTTTTACTTCGGAAAAGTGGCAGCATGCAGCAAGGATTGACTGGGATGGTGTGTCCCCCCCATGCAAAGTTTACCCCTGAGGAGTCCCCACTTGCTGCATTCCAGCCTACACTTGTAGACACAAATGTGAGAGCATTTCAAATAGATCTGGAAGTGATTGGGAAAATGTGCTTTCAGTAAAGCCTACATATTTTGTGCCACTGATTTAGTGATTAATTCAATCCTTACAAATCTATACAAATGCATTTATTAGGTGTGGAGTTGAAAGTGAAGAACACACACGCACGGCCCCGGCTGAGGATCAGGCCTCTGTTTTACATGCTTTTCTGTCAACTAAGAAATTAGCTGGTCCTCTGCTTACAGTCAAAAATGTCAATGCAAATCCATGCAGTCACTCACAAGAGGAGCTAGAAATACTTAGACTTCTCTTTATTGATCTTTTTGGGATGACTCCCAAAATTGAAATTTCTAGCAGCAGTTTTCAGCAGCTTACAAAAAGAAAAGGTATAAAAATACAGTGCAGAGAGATGGACTGCCTGTTAGCATCTTGGAATTCATCCTTTGATGAAGTGATGACCAGTGACCTACAGAAAATCTGAGCGACGTTGTGATTTCCAACCATGCAGGTACAGTATATGTGATGAATGGCTTTCATAGGGGAAAAAAAAAAATCCAGTGGGACTACTGATATGTTTCTTTCTTGTCAAGTACTCCAGCAAGAAAGATTAACTACTAATTTGACTGACAGCTCCTCCCACTCGGAGCAAGGAGGAAAGGAGGAAAGAATGAGTTGATGAGGTGAGCGTGCTCATTCCCGTTGTTGACGCAGAGAAATCAATTCAGACTCAGGAAAAAAAGTCAGAAAGGAGGGAGGTGTTTAACATGAGTAACCAGATGGCACACACACGCACAGTCACACACCCCTTCAAACTTGAAGAGAATACAACTCCTAACTTCCAGCCCTCCGCCTAACATGTCTGAACTTTTTAGAGTGTGGTGGGTGCCAAGCAAACACACAACAGGGGTCACACAAGGACCCACTGCTATGTTGCTCAGCCCAGCCTGCCCCACAGAAATCTACAAACAGCAGAGGAGTGGTTAGGAGTTGATTCAGACTTAGTGGTGGCCATGAGAAAGAGAGAGAGAGAGAGAGAGAGAGAGAGAGAAAGAGAGAGAGAGTCACACTGATGGAACATACCCTGGCGTTTAACAATAACCCAGAGGAGGACGCTCCCTGAGTAGCACAAATGGTCAAGAGGACAGAGAAAGGGAACATTACTTGCTCTTACACAGACCCACTGCCCATTAAACACTTAAGTGTAAATTAGTGATCTTTCACAAAAAAATGCAGCTATGTGAAAATTGTGTGACACAGTAACTGTCTGACCCTATGTCCAGACATCTGAGGCTGATATGCAACACAAGCTGAATGTCAAAGCATTAACTGTCAAAAATGCCACGCCTAGCTCGCTGCTTGGACTTGTGTTTGAGGGTAGAAAAAAGAAACATGTTATAAAAAAATTTATATTTTTCTTCTTCTGTGTTTCATTACAGTAATACAGCAAGTCAATGAATTCCCAGCCTGAAACAAAACACCAAGTATGTGTATGTGAAATTCAGTGAAACTGCACACTTTCACAATATGTGAACGTTGAGTCATCATACCCTCTGCTCAAGAGCCGTCTGCGTCTGCTGTCTGAGCAGGGTCTTCAGAGGCCCTGCCTCCTTCCCGACGCTGCCCCCACTGCCCATTCCTGACCACAGAGGAGAGTGTTGTCACTTTCAACACACAGGTCAATGGACTAAAGAGCCAGTCAAACAGTCAGGTGATTATTACATTTCAGTATTAATGTTATAATGACAAACCAAGTGAAAGCAACAGCTGGAATTGCACACAACAGTCAATAGTCAGTCAATAAACCTGCTTTATCATCATGCTAACACTAGCCTACTCTTAACATTTTCTCTTATTCAGGCATAAATACTGGGCCTATAATAAGGTTTGAGTATGCCTGAGAAACAAACCACATGCTGGAGTAGGAGAATCCAGAGTAGGACTCAGACTATCAGTAAGTAATGTTGCCTCACAATGAGTTCTGGGCAGATGCACCATGCATGTTGAGTTATTTGTTTTGAATAACACTAGTCAAGTCAATATGAACAGTCCTGCTGTTGACCCAATATACAAGAAAGGCTCCAACACTAAAGTATTGGAAGGTTCTGTTACTTGATGACACACAGCAGGCCTACTATACCAGAGGCTGCCAGCAGCAGGTCCTCAGTGAAGGACACGCTCTTTCTCAGCAAGACAGTGTCTGAGGGGATGGAGGAGGGAGGGGGCGGGGTGGTGGCTCTAGGAGCAGAGCCATGACCACAGCCCACTGAGCCAGAACCAGAAAGGGACAGAGTGTCTGTGGAGAGGGTGGGGAAGCTGGG
Organism: Percina caprodes; assembly: GCA_013375575.1. NCBI lineage: Eukaryota > Metazoa > Chordata > Actinopteri > Perciformes > Percidae > Percina > Percina caprodes. The sequence goes on from JABXJD010000001.1 coordinate 8,504,233, forward strand.
GCAGAGGAAGATCCCAGGCCTGCTTCTCACTGTCTCCACTATCCAGCAGAAAAAAGATGAAGGGTGAAAAGAGAGAAACAGATATATTGAGAATGGACAGGTAATGCAATGAGGAGAGTGGTCAGAAGCACAACGACCAAGGAGGGGAAGAAGGACGTGATGGGGAGAAAGTGGACAGTGATGTAGAGGGAGAGATTGAACTGCCATTTTGTTTCACTTCATTCCGTTATGTTGTTCATGTTTTATTTGGCTTTAACCGCTCATTCTGTAACCTCTGCAACGATTGTCAGCATTTATCATGGATTTAGATTGACTGCTTTACCAACTAGTGAGCAAATATTATCAGTGGGCACAACATCAGACCCATTTCAATCGCTGAATAAATCGTAAATGCTTATCTCTGAGAGAGAGATCTGGAAACGAGCTACAGAAAAGAGGTATGCAAAGGATAAGGATAGGCAAGCTAACACAAATTAGGATATTGTAGGCAAAATGAGGGGCATGAGAAATGGAGAGAATGAGAATAGATGAGAAAGAAGAGGAAACACGAAAAAGAAATGTGGAAGAGTGGATGCAAAGAGGAGTGAGGCCGGCTTGGGGGACTGCTGGTTCCCTCCTGAGGGGTCAAGGGAATGGCAGGTTCTTCATGCAAAACAGTGTTATAGCTGAACTTCATTAAAAATTGTGCTCAACTTGTCCTTCAGGCAACTGACTAAACTTACCTTTTCCTCAATGATTAACCATAATGGATGCTAACGAAGAAGTGACCTTAGATCAACAACAGCACCCTTATGAGACACAATGCTTCTATTAAAGACCACAACAACAGGGGGGCAAAACTAATACAGAGATCTGGTGTGTCTTCACACAATTAAGCACATTTTATACGAACTCAAGGCTCTCTGGAATTTCTTTTTATTATAGTGTGAAAAATGAAGACACATCAGGCCACTGAGGACAAAGAGGAGGATGGGACACAGCAAAAAAATATATTTACAACATAATTTATAATAATGTTAAACTCAACCATGAAAGAAATGTATTAAATAAATAATAATAATTTTAAAAAAATACCACCAGACTAGCACCACAATGAGGTGAGGGAGAAGGGAGGGATGAGAATGGGAGAGGGGGATGGGGCCAAGTGTTCTTACCCGTCTTGGGCGTCAAACTGAGGTCTGTGTCTGATGATGAGGACTGGCGGCTGCATGGCTTGGAGGGAGAGAAGGGGGGAGGAGAGGAGGAGGTGGTGGGAAGGGCTCTGAAAGGGGTTGGCGGGCCGGAGGACGAGGTCAGGTCCTCACCAAATACCGGCCTGCCAGGAGAACATGACACACACACACACACATCAGTCGTCCACCTCACCCTCTGAGTGTGTGTGTGTGTGTGCATATATGGGAGTTGTTTAGCAATGCCTGCCATTAAGCCTGCCATTAAGTGGGAAGGTGCTTGTTTTAATGTGTTTTTTTAAAGAGCTTTGGGTGTGGTGTGTTTGAGGTGCTACGGATGGCTGGAGAACAACAAAGCAAGAGTGGAAAGCAAAAATCAGATAAACACAAATGAAATGCACACACACACACACACACACACACACACACACGCACACTAAACTGAAGAAAGCAACATGCCAAAACACAAGGAGGTCAGATTTAACTGAGGATGACGAGCAGAAGCATGTGTCCCACTAGAGTGAAGCAAAGGTCAGAGGACTGTAGAGAAATCACAGGCCCTTGCAGAAGGATGCAACTGGGAACCTGACTGCCCAACCTCTAGTTGGACAAAGACATGACAGGTGGAGGGATTTGAGGCTAGTATCAAAGTTGGATCTTTCTCTGACAAAAAGGTATAAGGGTCTGCCATCTTTTTTTGTTTTGATGCCTCTGTCTACGCATTGGCTTTATTGCCAATACATGGTTGTCAACCAACCAGACTTCAGCAAATGTATATTCACTTTTCTCATTCCATATAAACATAACTCTCTACTTCTTTTCTTTCTCTTGTATCTATTTCCTTCCCTGCCTCTGCGTACCAGTGAAGATGAGTGTGGGAACAGAGACAGAGAAGTTCTGGGACAGTCTCTGGGAGCTGCAGGCCAAATGCACTGGGCTGTTGTGGGTGGAGCGACATCCGTGGGTAAGGGGGGACCTGGGCCAGTCAGCACGCAGAGGGAAGAAGACAGATGACCGTTTGGACACAAGAAGTGAGAAAAGCCCCAATCCAAATGTAGCCAGAAAGCCAGAGAGGGAGAAAGACACGCACACAAGAACCAACACTACAACATTGCAATAGAGTGTAATAGGATACAAAAAAGGAAAAATAAGTTTGTTTTACACTCTCTCTATGCCCCTGTTTTTCATAAAGCATGTGAAAGCAACAGGAAACTCATGCACAGCTCTCAGCTAAAGAGCTCAGTCTCACACAAACATGCACAACAGGGATGCAAAATAAGATAAAGGGTTAAACAGGCACAGGGACAAGCTAACCTCTAGAGACATTTTTAAAAATGTATCTGAACCATAACCATCGACAAAAGATGTGATGGAGGAACCATTACAAAATCACAAAAAGGTGTTTATATCCTTGATAGAGACAATCTCACACACACTGACACACAGATACACTGCATGAATGCAAAAAAGGAGGCACACATGCACTTAACTGTAGGTATGCTTCCAGTATTTGGATGAAAACACAAGCTCAATAGCCAGGGTGGGGACAACAGAACAAAGTGAAGGAGCACAGTTTTAGAGCCTGACCAGAACAAGTGTGCTAAATATTCACTAAAAGACGCAGTACTACAACATGCCACGGCAGAATAGAAAGCCATGCAAGAGCGGTCTAAAAGAGCAGACCAGTCTTGAGCTCTACAATAATGAACATGATGGTTTAATCCATGCACAAACATAAATGTAAAAACAAAATGGAGGATGGGGACTGAGGAGGGCTGTGTGTGTACTGTACATGTGTGTGTCTCAGGATATGTTGTGTGCGGTTAGTTTTATGATGCAATACAGGTGACATAATAGACACAAACTACAAAGGTGAATCAAAGATTCTGAGACACACACAGGAGTAACTGCTAGACTACACACAGACTAACATTCAGTACATTTGGTCCACACGCTCTCCATCTCATGGGCACACCAATCATCTTTCCCCATTCTCACATAGTAGATTTACAGTGAAACTTGCATATAAAAAGAAGCAGGGTCCATGCTTGTGTGGTTGGTTCATACTTACTCTTTTCCATCCTTAGAAGGGGAATTGCAGGCATTGGAAGCAGGGGCTGTGTTAGGGTGCATATGTGTGTTGGTGTTGGGAGCGCTTCCAGAGCTGAGTTTGTCCAGCGTGCAGGCAGTACCTATGGCCCGGACCACCAGTCCCGACTCTCCCTCCAGGTCAAAACACTGCAAGTAGCCCACCACCGCATTCCCGCCCATCTCCAGTACCTTAAGCCCTATTTTCTCTGCAGCTCACCTAAATAGGGGATAACACACAGCTACATGAACAAGTGAGGGGGAGAACAAGGAGGACTAAATTCCTCTTCCTCCACAACGACATGAAAAGAGGATCTTTCGTCGAGGAATTTTCTTACCAGACATGAGAGAGATGAGCCTCTGACGGGCCTCATTGGAGGCTCGAGGACTTCTTATTCTGTCGATCCACTGGTACTCTGGATCTTCATTCACCACAAGTTCCTCCACAAACCCGTGCACCATCGCTGCCCTGTAGCACCGTGGAATGGATGTGGCTAACATACACAATTAGACAAACATCACATAGAGTGAAAGAATTTTAGATTAAATGGGAAAAGCTTCTTCTAAACCTCTCTTCAGCTGTTATTCCATTTTTAGCACATTCTTAAGTGACAATTCTTTGTTTACAGATCGGAGACACTATCAGCACAGACGCAGCTTGTAATCTTATTGATCGTGGAAATGACACACTTTCTGTTGGTGCACATCAGACTGAATAGGAGCAAGACCTTTGTGCCTAAAACATCAACATTATTATGTCCTCAAATTAAACATCATTCATGCATTGCTTCATAGGTAATTGCCCTATATATATATATATATATATATATATATATATATATATATATATATATATATATATATCATTTATTAGGTACACCTGTCCAACTGCTCGTTAACACTTAATTTCTAAGCAGCCAATCACATGGCGGCAACTCAGTGCATTTAGGCATGTAGACATGGTCAAGAGAATCTCCTGCAGTTCAAACCGAGCATCAGTATGGGGAAGAAAGGTGATTTGAATGACTTTGAACGTGGCATGATTGTTGGTGCCAGAAGGGCTGGTCTGAGTATTTCAGAAACTGCTAATCTACTGGGATTTTCACGCACAACCATCTCTAGGGTTTACAGAGAATGGTCAAAAGAAAAACATCCAGTGAGCGGCAGTTCTGTGGGCGGAAATGCCTTGTTGATGCCAGAGGTCAGAGGAGAATGGCCAGACTGGTTCGAGCTGATAGAAGGGCAACAGTGACTCAAATAACCACCCGTTACAACCAAGGTGGGCAGAAGAGCATCTCTGAGCACAGTACGTCGAACTTTGAGGCAGATGGGCTACAGCAGCAGAAGACCACATCGGGTGCCACTCCTTTCAGCTAAGAACAGGAAACTGAGACTACAATTTGCACAAGCTCATCGAAATTGGACAATAGAAGATTGGAAAACGTTGCCTGGTCTGATGAGTCTCGATTTCTGCTCGACAGTCGGATGGTAGGGTCAGAATTTGGCGTCTACAACATGAAAGCATGGATCCATCCTGCCTTGTATCAACGGTTCAGGCTGGTGGTGGTGGTGTCATGGTGTGGGAATATTTTCTTGGCACTCTTTGGGCCCCTTGGTACCAATTGAGCATCGTTGCAACGCCACAGCCTACCTGAGTATTGTTGCTGACCATGTCCATCCCTTTATGACCATAATGTACCCAACTTCTGATGGCTACTTTCAGCAGGATAATGCGCCATGTCATAAAGCTGGAATCATCACAGACTGGTTTCTTGAACATGACAATGAGTTCGCTGTACTCAAATGGCCTCCACAGTCACCAGATCTCAATCCAATAGAGCATCTTTGGGATGTGGTGGAACGGGAGATTCGCATCATGGATGTGCAGCCGACAAATCTGCGGCAACTGTGTGATGCCATCATGTCAATATGGACCAAACTCCTGAGGAATGCTTCCAGCACCTTGTTGAATCTATGCCACGAAGAATTGAGGCAGTTCTGAAGGCAAAGGGGTCCAACCCGTTACTAGTACCTAATAAAGTGGCGGTGAGTATATGTGTGTATATATATATATATATATATATATATATATATATATATATATATATATATATATATATATATATATATATATATATATATATATAGTTATATATATATATATATAGTTATATATATAGTTATATATATATATATATATTTATATATATATAGTTATATATATATAGTTATATATATATAGTTATATATATATATAGTTATATATATATATAGTTATATATATATATATATTATATATATATATATATAGTTATATATATATATATATAGTTATATATATATATATATATAGTTATATATATATATATATATAGTTATATATATAGTTATATAGTTATATATATATATATAGTTATATATATAGTTATATAGTTATATATATATATATATATATAGTTATATATATATATATATATAGTTATATATATAGTTATATAGTTATATATATATATAGTTATATAGTTATATATATATATAGTTATATAGTTATATATATATATAGTTATATATATATATATATAGTTATATATATATATATAGTTGATGCATTTTATGCACACACGTGTCTTGTGATGCATGTTTAATCTGCAAACAAACAAACGTCAAATCAGACATACTGCAGAAGAACTTGACCCCACAGGAGGACTGTCTGAAACGGTTCAAATCGTTGAAAAGCTCCACTTTGACTAGGACATTGATCTCCCCTCGAATACCTAACAAATAATAGAGAGAGAGAGATACATAATAATAAGGAATGGTACATAACAAGGGGGAAAAGTGTTTATCATGGTCAGATTAATTTTTTCTTGTACCATGGATGGTATCATAGATGGGAAACCAGCCAGAGATGACAGAGGCAGCCTCATTGCACAGCAGCGGGTCAATGTCAATGTAAACTTTCCCTATGGCATCGTTAGCACTGTAAGTGTCATGGTCCAACACTGTGACCTGCAATGGCTCATCCTGCAAGTCCTCATCATCAACCTACACAGCAAGAGTAGAGGGCAAGGTGACAAGAGACAAGAATGTAAGTAAGGTTGGGAATACTGAAATTCAATTAAAATTATACTACCATAGCCTGCCATGTTTAAAGAGAAGCTCACAGCCATTTTACCTCAAATTTGAACCATTCTGAGTTCCACTGTGGATTGAGGGATTTGGGAAAAACATCGGTTTTGAAAGTTGTGTTTCCAAACTTAACCTGGGAAATAAAAGGCATAAGACACATCTTTTAATTGGCTCATTTGAGTGATATCCCAAACATACTGAACAACATGTAAAATGTATTGTGTTATAGATGTGAAGAAAGACTTACTTTTCAAGCTTCACTCACCTCTACAAAAGCATCAGTAAGGTCACTGGCTCTGTCCATCACAGGCAAGTGGCGCCCCGCCACAATTTTTACCTTAAGTTTCCCAGGCATGATTCACTTTTAGGTTGAGCTGTGAACAAATCAGTAACAATAATAATGTATCAATAACTTTTTAACTGACACCTGCTGTAATCAGCACTAACAACAGTGAAGACTGAAGAGTGGGCCACTTAACGTTAGCTAACTACATGGGCATATGTTGTTGACAGTGTGAGAGCCCCCTCCCTAATATAACTTACGTTACATGTTCATTGTCGTTAGCTGTTACGCTAGCTTCCCTCAGCTAAACTAGAATGTAATGCTTCTAACTAGCTTAAATATAAATTGCCTATCCCTTTGGTTGAAAGTTATGGTTTACGTACACGACAGCAACTGTCAGTTAGCTAGATTATGTTAGCAAATCGAGGCTAGTAAGAAAAGCCACTTAGGTTAACTGCATTGCAGTCAATCTCTTTAGCTGTACCTGATCGGCCATGTTTTTACAGTGATAACGCAAAACCAACGCCTATGTAACAACAATATTATTGTGATGCTTTCAGTGCAAAAAGCATCACCCTTACCACTGCTACAATATCAACAAACAGCTGTCAAAGCGGCAGCGGGACACTAACGTTTCTACTTTACTGTTGAGTCGACAGCCCACAGCTCGTCTGACCTCCGTGTATCTCCCATAACACGACACGTTACCGTTGGGTTTCAGTACACCATACAGGAAAGTGTAGCTCAGTTTAGAAATATTAATCAGCTGATAATACGGCTAAATAGATGCGGCTGTATGAGGGACGTTAGGACAGACACATGTCACTGTTCAACGCGTGAAGCTAACGACTAGCCTGCCTGATACAGTTCATGATGAATGAGTTTTCACGGGTTAGTAATGTGCTGCCTTAACGTACACCTAGTAAATTAGGGATTCCCTGCGAAACTCTACACTAATGTCCCTATAAGAAAAAATAACTAAATAAACCTTTTTACAATTACCCTCACTGGAAAATATATATACATATGAATAAAATAAGAACCGAGAGAAGTATTTGATCTGTTTCTCTGTATCTTACGTAGCTACGTACACACAAAAATACAGTATTCCGAAATTAACTAAAGGCAGCATTAGGGTTTGTCTTCGACATGCGCAATGTTAACAACCTGGTCCATCTTCCAGGTGACACCTTGGTTGGAGGAAGCAAGTACTCACCTTATGTTATAAATATAATGCCTCTATGTTATGTTATGTTATGTTATGTTATGTTATGTTATGTTATGTTATGTTTTATTGGTCAATAATGTTATTGTTTACCTTTCGTTTCACTTGACTTTTTATTTACACTGTCACAGAAATGGATAAGTATGTTGTTGTCTTATGTTGTCTTATTGTCAAAAAATTCCACAATGCACTTTCTACATTGTTTCAATGCTTTCTAATGAGATACTGGCTAAGGCTTATTTGTCATGAAATACTCCAATGCTGAACTACTCGTGAGGTGGATTCATCTGAATTAAATCACAAAGTAAACAGCTTGTCACCTCTATCCAGTGAGGGAAGTCAGGCCATAGGATGGTATTTTTGGTCTATATCTATGAAGACAAATGTCTGTGTCATGTCATCACCATGACTATTAAGAGAGAGAGCCTTCGCTCAAGATTAGGTTACAAATGGATGACCATCTATGTGTTAATATAATGATGTCCTCTCACCTGGACCCATTTTAAAAGTTTTCCTTAAATAGCTGTTTAACATTACTAGCCCCGTGTTTCATTACAATACGTGAAATAATTACAGAGGGTCAGGAGGATGACAATGAAGTTGTGTTCCAAAATAAATGCATGCTGCCTCATGCACTAGGAGACTACACTGAACCTGCCTCTATTTAAAACACAACATGCTTTTGTTCATGTAGGCACACAAAACATATCATCACTCCCATAGAAGAGAAGCATGCCAGAGGAGGATGACACCATCAAGGTCAACACTTTCCAACCCTTAAAGGATGGTAACAGCTATGTGAATTAAAGACAAAAAAGATACAACAAACACTGAACCAATAGTTTCTTTTTGTATTATAGTCAAACTTGAATCATGTCACAAACACACACACACACACACACACACACACACACACACAGCTATGGCCCAAAGTGATTTAGCCCTATGCAAATTTAATCCAAGCCCAAGAGGTAGAAAGGAAAACTTGTCCTCCTTGCAAGTGATGACAGAGCAGACATGTATGACATGCTGTCCTGATAATCCCACATAAACCTGTAAACATCCTGTTATAAATAAGAGAAATATTGGTTACATGGTTAGTATTGTCACTTTACATCAAAGAAACATCCTTGGTTTGAATCTCAGCTGTGGTGTTTGTTTATGTTTGTTCCTACAGTCCAAAGACATACATAAGTCAGGTGATCTGGGTCATAGCCTGCCTTCGCTATGTGCATGCTGGGACTCGAACCTGTCTGTGACCCTGAAAAACAATTTACAGGTGTGACAAATGAGTGAATGTTGCAAGTTGAACCTTTGATGTTGTCACTGAAGTCTGTGCAGTGGTCGTATTACACAGCTAGTGCACTTGTCCCGGTAGTAATTCATTTAGACCAAACTGAAGCAGTGCTCTTCACAGTGGCACTTATTGACTCTTGCTCTTCTTGGCCTGAATTTTAGCAGATTGTCAGATGCAGGCATATTTCAATACTTATTACAATTGACACTTCTATAAATACCAATCAAAGAGGATACAGGCGCTCCAAAAACATGGTCATCAAATGGGACACTAGCATCTTAAAGTTTTCACTTATCCTATAAAATATCGTAACATCTACTGGATAGACTGACACACAATTTGGTACATACATTCATGGTTCCTGGATGCATGCACTATGCTTGATGGGAACTTTTCTTTGCACCCTGGGCCTCTTACAGGAAGAGTTTCATAGTGACTGAGTGGTTGTACCACATTGTGGATGACAGACATAACAGCACCAGAAAGGTTATTGAATACAGAAACGTGACCTCTACTGTGGAGTAACACAAACAAAAAAGAACAATCAAGCTATTTAAGTATAGAGCTATAGATACTCATGTATGTAGCCTAGACCCTGAACCATATAAACATGACCACACAATTACACATGTGTAGCATACTCAAATATACTGTGAATATTGTATAGAACAAGTGTTTCTGTTATTTCTCTCACAGTCCAGGATTTGAATGACTAGGCAAATGTTTTGTTTTAGTTTGAGACTAAGGACATCGGAGGTGATAATCTTGTCAGTCAGTACAGTTGTTACAGTTGTGACAAAGTGTAGATCTCCCGTTAATCGCGGCGACGGACCAATAATTTCTAACTGAGAGGTGGGCGGTGTCACAAGTAGTTATCAGAGTAGTTAGAAAAAAAGAAGATGCCTCACTTCATCCTTATTTCATGGCACCACAAATGTCTTCCTGGCAAAATAACCGCTGCTGTCTGCAGAGACAAGAAGCAGCTGGATGTCATTTTCAATAGAAACGCATAGAAACCTGCTACACAACGAGGGTGCTATCATTTTCTTTTTTCTTATCCAGAAAATTGAGTAGGTGATTCTTCTTGTTAATAGAAGATCTTTGGTGCAGCGCGACATATAACAGCCAGCTGCTGTTAAGGCCATTCTGATTTCTAACTATTGATGCATGTTCTGTTACTAGAGTTGTAATTTTCATTTTTTAATATCTGGACAAATTTTTTCTTGTTCAAATCTAACAGCATCTTAATTGTTTCTTTCTCAAAGGTGCAACAATGTCTGATGAGTAAGTTCTGTCATCACACATTTTGAAAGAACATTTTAAGGGGGGTTTATTGGCATATGAAGCATTTTTGTCTGAGAATATTAACATTGTTTTTTGTTTGCTTGTGTATCTCTGATTTCTCTGGTCCAACACATTCCACATGGCCATCACAGTGATGTAAGTTACAGATTGCATGTTGTACTATGCTTTCTAACAGTGTTTATTGTTTAATGTGGTTTGAACCCCTTGTCGTTATTCCTTTTCTCCTCAGTACACGCCAGAACTCATGCCTCCCCCGGCAGTGACAAAGGTAGTAATACCTATTTTAACTAACAATGCGTTTATGAATAATAGTTCCTTTATGCCAATCTGTCAAGTAGTTATGAGTATGCATGTTTGAATGACTGAATCTTGTCACTTGGCTTAACAGCTTCCCTGGAATATAACAATATTACAAAGAAAATGGGCTATGTTAACATTGGTTGCAAAGTTTAAAAACACAAGTTGAATTGTATATAATCATGTTAACTATAATATGTACTGTATCATATAGGCACTGACTCATTAATTACAATTTCATTCTTTCCAAAGATCAGTAATACAAAGAAACTATGATACTAATTATTCAACTTTGACCTCATGAATGATTTCATGGTGTATGGAGCATTGACTTAACAACTTTCTTGCTCATACAATTTTAATTGATATGTTTGCTTACCTGGTTTTAAGGTACATATGATTAAATAGCGTAGCCTGAATGACAAGGAAACTAAAGGTTTGTAGTGTTGTTTTGTCCAGTGTCATGAGCAAATGTATTTATGCATTTACAGGTTAAGGAGACATTTTTGATGACATATTGCAGTTAAGGAATTTGCAATTTATCTGAATGTATATTTAAGTTGAACCATTAAAGCTACAAAATCAGTTGTAAAATGTCATTATTTTTTAATTATTTTCAGCCCAAATGCAAGATTTCAGCCTCCCGCAAGCTATCACTGAAGGTAAATGTGTTAACTCATTCATTTACACTATACACTCTATACCAATCTATTAATATGAGGGAGCATTTTTTTCATGTAACAACTAAAAAAAAAAGGATAAGCCCTGATTATGCACCACAGTTTGATGTTCTTCTTTCCATGTTGACTTTGACTCATCCAGATCCTCTTGCTGGCTCGTGCAACAGAAGCGCTAGAGGCAGAGAAGGCTGCAAGAGAGGAAGAAAAGGTTCGCTACCTGGGAGAGAAACTTCCACCGCTGCAGCTCGTTGGTTTAAACATGGATGAACTGCAGGTGAGAGGACTTATGTCCCTAAGACAAACAATGCAAGATTGATTATGCAAAAACAATTAGCATGTCTCACTTAAATATAATGTAGATATTTGTTTGCTGTTGTTTTGTAGAATGTCTGTAAGCAGATGCATGAAAAGATTGATATTGTGGATGAGGAGCGCTACGACTGTGAGGCCAAAGTCATCAAGAACAACAAAGATGTATGTCATGCGCTATGAAACACCAGAGTCACATGAAAAACATTGAAGTAGAAGTACATCAAGAATAAGAGTTTTGTCTTTATTAACAAAAAGTCACCAGGAAAGCTTTTCACCATCACCAGATCTACGAATTGAATCTGAAGATTCAGGACCTCGGAGGGAAGTTCAAGAAGCCAGCACTGAGGAAAGTGAGAGTGTCAGCAGATGAGATGCTGAAAGCTCTCTTTGGATCCAAAAACAAGGGCTCCATGGACCTAAGGGCAAACCTCAAGTCTGTAAAGAAGGAGGACATCAAGCAAGAGAAGGTACGGCTCCTCAACACAAAGAGATATCCAAAAAAAATTTAATGAAAAAAGAAACTGCAAAAACTTAAGGATTGTGTGTGTGTGTGTGTGTGTGTGTGTGTTTATTTTGATACCGTATAGGAGCTGACCATGGAGGTGGGTGACTGGCGTAAGAAACTGGAGGGTATGTCTGGTATGGAGGGCAGGAAGAAGATGTTTGATGCATGATGTTAGGGAGTAAGAACAGAACGAAAATGGGTATAATAAATAAAATTAATACGTAATGTTACAAAGAAATGCTGCAACTGTTTTGGCAGAATTATAATCATACACAACTCTCAAGTCACTGTTGTTCTGATTCTGTTCTCAAGTACACGTTTGTAAAATAACATTGTGAATACACAGTATATTACTGCCTGAAAATGCTGTTATGTAAAATAACACAATAAATCTGTACATATTGCCTCTCCTTTGTTTCCCTCACACAGTAAGTAAGCCTCTGTTCTAATACTCACAGCACAGAAAATGTATGCAGCCAGTTGTTTTTGTTTATTTTTTATTGTAAACAATCTTCGGATTCAATTTTGAAATTCATTTGTAATTGTAATGGGCTTGACAAAGTGCTTTGACACAGTTATAAAAAGGGTATTGTAGCTGTTTTTCATGCACAGTGTCTCTGCTAAGCTATGCCAAGCTGCAGTATGAGATATTTTATGTCACAGTCAGGATATACTTAGCCTTTCCTCTTGACTGGAATTAATTCCTCTACAATAATAAACCGTAAACACCATTATGCATGCTGTCCTTGAACCGAGAATGTCAGTAAGATGATGGAGGGGTGACTGGATGGAGTTGACAGCTTCTGAGGAATTTATGAACACTCGTGAGCATCTGCAAAATGCATTATGTGCCTGTGTGGATGCCAGTGTACAGTATAGTCAGACTATTATTCCCACTGTCCTAGAGAAAAAGATGAAATGGTCTTGTGCACCACAGCTGTAGTCTCTCCACAAGTTTCGATTAACCTGTTTTGTTGAGATAGAAATAATTTTTCTGCCATTGGCTGTTATCGCACTCCTGATTGGAAGGTGGTAGGTGTGTTAGCGTATTCATCCCTAACACACCTTTAGGGAGGCAAATTATCTGCCATACATCAACTTAACACATCGTTCTTAACTTTGACAACATCTGCACATTCTATTCTTATTATAATGAACACATAATGTAATGGAAATGAAGGCAAGAGATTTATTCTTTAGATTTTTCAAGGCAGTGTTAAATGGACAAAAACTCGAGAGAAGGTACAGAAGCAAAGAGATGGATCAGGTACTGTAGATCTAAAAACAAAGTAAGAGATGGCGAAGTAGTATAAGAGGAAACACCAAACATTCTGTCCAAAAAAATAAATAAAATGGGGGAGGGTGACATCACACATTTCTTGGCAGTGTTACAAATCAAAACCACCAGCAAAGTCTGGCATTAGACCAGAATTGTGTTGGGTTTATAGCGCCCTGAATGACAAATGTAACAAGTCAACATGTATTAATTTCAAAAGGCTAAGCAATGTACAACTTTGTTAAACCGGAATGTGAACAATCAGAAAAAAAGCTGCCATTAGTCTTGTCTTAAATAACAATAAAACAATGATATATTAAAAAAAAAAAAAAAAAAAAATATCTGTTTCCCACTGTTAGAATGGGAAGCTTCATAGGCTGAGCCCAAAACAGGTTTTGAGATATATCATAACAATTATTCTTCTGGAAAAAATATTCAATTCAGCAGGTAGAACAATAACAATGGCAGCTGTCTGCCCAGACATTCTTGCCCTTAATGCTATACTGTAGCATACATTTTCAATAGCATACAATACATTTTCAATAGCTTGTCATGTCAAACACAAACCCCTGTTTTTTCAACTTTTCTACACAGGAATAATGATAGAGGTCATTCTACTCAACTTTCAACAATTATCTTTGGTAAGAGGCAGTGTCAGAATAGGCAGAAATTGTGTGTTGTTTTAATTTTCTGATATTTGATTATTATTTCATATGCCAAACTATCTGTGATGCAAAACACAAACATACTTGTCCAACCTAAATATGATTGTCTGTCCTTCTCTGACAAGACTAAAGGATATGATCAAGAAAATCATTTTAATATATAACTATTTTTCCAGTTTAAGGCTTTTCCTGACTGTGTAAAAACAGCACTATGTAGCCCCAGCACCTGAATAACCGTCACAACAGAAGGCACATTTAATATTTAATACAACAAATTGGGAAGGGGACTCAACTGAGGTACAGTTTCTGAAATTTCATCATTTCTAGAAATAACATTGAACTCAAATGAAAAAAGAATCCTACAAACATTGATAAAATAAATAACTTCATAACTTACATTGTGACAAATAAGGCTGTGTTTTCCACATACATAATCTGCAGTGAAACACATATATTGTATATTGTCACAAACAAAACAAACATTTTTTTTTTCTCCAGTTAGGACTCATGTGCAAGACTTGTGATCTTTTATTAGGACACTTGTGTGTATACACCCTTGGAGTGTGTCAATAAATGTGTGTTTTGTCTTTGGATCAGGTCAGGTCCTTGCAGTAGTGCAGATCATCAGCGACATGGTGCACTGCACAGCTGTATCTTCATTTGTAATATCATTTGTCAAAACAATGACACTCATTGACCAGTACCCTCACAGTAGTCAACAGTACATCCAGTGAAATAAACTCTGAGCATATCAGTAGTATCTCCTTAGCAACGATCGTCACTGCTACCAATTTTTTTTTCTTCACAGAGCTGACGTGAATAAAGACAGTATCCAATCCTATGTTACCGCCTCTGTCAGTCAACAGGTATTACAGTTATGTAGTAGGAATCAGGCCCAGACCTTAAAGTGCTCTGGTTGCCGTGGTTGTGACCGTGTTGACCGTGGTCACATTGCAGCGGGCAGGTGACAAGGTCAACTGTGGCTGGGCCTCACCTGCCGGTTCCACATGCCACGTTTGGAGTGATAGTGGTGGAAGAAGTTCCTCAAGTAGATCCTCTCCACTTCCAGTCCTGCCTGAAGAATCCTGGAGCAGAGATCAGAGGAGGGTTTGTTTACTTACATTTCATTTTGTTGTGGTCAGAAACTTTTTAAATGTACAATATGTAACTTTCTGCCGCTAGGGGTCTCTATGTATGTATGTAAACATAGACTTTAGATGACGTTGGGAAGTTGCGTGGAATTATGGGAGTTGTAGTTTTTATTGTTAAACACCATTGCTGGTTAGAATGCATTCAAGTTGGTACTTTTAGTAATGTTTATTCATGTCATTCTTATACAATAGCTGCATTTTCCCCAACATGATTACGTTTTTCTTGTTTCGATCTGTAATGGTAGCTGACCAGTTAGCTAGTGAACCAGTAAGCTAACATTAGCCAGCAGCTGAAACCACACTATCAAAATATATTTCACATGTCAATGTCACTTTTTGGATGGTTTCAACACCGAGCGGACAGGGTTTGTTGTAACGCTAGCTACCTACTCAAAAAGGCTGAGAGACGGGTATGGGTTGGGATTGCCAAGGGAACGGCGAGGACGTTTGATGGCCTCTAGCTGGTTGGGGGCTAACGGTAACTAGGTATTGGTACATGTCCTGGGACAGTTGTCAGTAGTGATGGCCAAATGAAGCTTCATGAGCCAGTGTCTTTATTTTCTGAGCCCACTAGATGGCGCTCTATGTTCAACAATTTGTTGAGAATATGCTAAATTACAATGCCTTAGCCCTTTTTCTTAAAACCAAGAGCGCCATCTAGTGGGCTCAGAAAATAAAGACACTGGTTCACAAAGCTTCATTTGGCCTTCACTAGTCCCGAATGAAATCTTTTTGCGCCAGGGGAGTGAGGCAGACAGACTGGGGTGTGCTAGCTGGCTAAAGCTGGCACACCATTGTTAGTTAGCTCAGTACTGTTAACCGCGGTCAAAACAATGATACTACTAATGACTTTATGAGCATGTTGAACGATGTTGTAACCCTATAATGTTATCCCCCAAGCTTTAGCATTAACGTTAGCTACTTGTCAACCAACACACTGTAGTAATGTTAAGCTGGATCGATATTGATATGTATCAATAAATAAGATATCTGCTGTATTACTGTGTTGAAGAGTGGCATGTAATTAATCAGTACAACATAGGAAAGCTTTTTGCACTCTTTTGTCGGGCAAGTGCATTGGATCATGTGATCAAAAGTAGCAGATCAGCAGTTTAGAAAGAATCCCGCACACTGACCATTACGCAAACAATTATTTATTTAGAAAATACAATGTTTCGGTCTGAGACCTTCATCAAGTAAAGTTACCCAATGTAATTAATCACAAAATGCTGCCTTGTGAAGAAAAGAAAAGCAGTATTTATTTACAATTACTCTCAAACGTATCATCTGGGTTTTAGTCCGGTGCAACACTGGCAGCACCGCCACTAGTTAGCTTAATGTAGTGAATGGAATCCTATGTTGCCGGTTAGCATGTTGTGAGTAAAAGTGAGCCAAAAAAAACCTAACAACAACCTAATTACTTATTGTGGCCTGCATATTCACAACGAGTAAAATTAGCAATGCAGATTAGGACTAGACAATTTTCTAGGCAGATATTAACTTAGGACTATATTGGGTGGAAGCACAGGCGAAGCACAGGCAAAGCACGGGCAAAGCACTGCTACATGGGAGCAGAGATCACACAGCACCTTAAACCCCCCCAACTTACGTCAACATACCCGCTTGAATAGCTGGCTATTTTTCCTACAGTAGACAGTGAATGGCAATGAACATGGCGGATTTTGTGAGAGATGAAGAGGATGACTTCTCAGACAGTCAAAATCCAGAAGCATACCTCTACGAATCAGAATTTCAGAAGAGGAACTGCATGCTTTGGAAATAGAACGAGAGGAGGAAGAGGTTGCGATCACTCAACAGCCCGAGGACATGAGGCATCCTGCAGTCCTCGACTGTTTTTTCGGTGTGATAAAGTCAACTGGGAAAAATGCAAAATGGACCCAATAAACAGCTGTCCACAGAGTAAGTGATTACTGAAAACATGATACATGGTTATTTTACGGGATAGATTGACCCATATTAGACCTTTAATCACACAGAGTTGCTGCATGATATCTCGGCGCCCATGTAGCAGTGCTTCCACCCAATATAGTCCAAAAATCTGCCTAGGAAATTATATAGTCCTGATCTGCATTGCTATGTACTCGTTGTGAATACACAGGCCACAAAAAGTAATTAGGTTTTTTTTTTTGGCTCACTTTTACTCACAACATGCTAATCGGCAACATAGGATTCCATTCACTACGCTAAGCTAACTAGCGGCGGCGCTGCTGGTGTTGCATCTTACTAAAACAATGCATGTAATGAGACAAAAAATGCATTGGCCCACCTATCTACAGCTAGGGGAGACGGTGATAAGCTATATTTCAACAAACGGGGGTGTATTCCTTTAAGGTACCCACTTCGGAATCCACTACTTTAGGGAAATAAAAAACAACCCAAGTATACTTTCACACTGTTAAACATCATATGTCTATCATGTTCAATGCGTTCCAGAGCTTATTTTGTAATGTCTCCATCTGCTACAGTCAGTGTTTACCCACACTTCTCAGAGTTATTTTAAACAATCAGGAACATGCGTGAACTTACAATCAGTCTGTGCAAGTGGAGAGATCATTATCACATGTCAGTAACAGCAACATACTGAGTAACAACAGCTACTTTAAAATGTTTTAGAAACTTTTTTTTATAAAAATTTAATGAAAACATAAATTACAAGTAACAAACAAGTCTATCCATTCAGTAACATTTCAAAAGTGATGACGAACCTGTCGAGGAGCTCCCAGTCTTCTCCTCCCCAGCGGTCCGTGAATTCCCTTGTGTTCATTCCTCCCACTGCGTCCAGATCGGACTTGTAGATCCCCAGCAGGCCAAAGCCATTGACCTCCCAGTAACCTGCAACACAGAAGGTATGGCCACATTTTCATTAAAATGTAATGTAAATGTAACATAAAGGGGCTTGAAATGGTTAATAAACTGGTTAAATCAAACCAAGCATTGAATGGCTCCTTCCTTATAACTTTAAGACTAAATCCCAGAGCTGTCTCCTGTTGTGTCTTCACTGTCTGTCACCCTTTTTGCTGTCCATCTAAGAAGCATCCTACAGTCCTACACAATAATTTCTCAGTGATTTAACATCTTCTTAGTCATGTTAAAGAACTTCAAATTGGAGTATTTTGGAGTAAATTACAACATTGTTCTAAGCATCAAACTACTGCTATAAAAATACTCCATTAAAAGATTTCTCATGACTCAAGTATTAAAGTTTTAGCGCTACTACTAAAATGTTTATAGGGTTAAGGTTAGTAACAACCTTAAAATGAACTATGGTCACACTAAAGATGTGTATCTGCGCCTACCTCTGGCATCTAATGGCGTAGCTCCGCAGTCCAGCCTCAGGACTATTGGAGCAAAGGCCATGTATCCCTCCACGCAGTGCTTCCTGATTGAATCGATGATAGAGGGAGGGAAATGGATGTGGAGATCACAAAGAAACACAATGCTGTGATCATCCTGAGGGAGAATGAGGGGGGATATGTATATGAGAGAGTATATGAGTATTATTCACACATCTGTCACTTCATCTTGTAGCTTTATTGCCAAATGATGTAACAATACTCACATTTATAAGTTCAACACCTGCTTGCAGACCAGCAGAGCGCTCAAAGTTCCCGCTTAGTTTTACATACTGGTACCTGATAAATTTCACAGGCATAATTATAGTACATACATATCCTGTGTGATGAGCTTCAGTGTAAATGTGAAACACGCGCACACGCACACACACGCACACACACACACACACACACACACACACACACACACACACACACACACACACACACACACACACACACACACACACACATACACACACCTGGGGAGTGAGGATTTCTGTAGAGCCTTCCTCACATCCATGTCAGTGCTGTTGAAGTCAGCGATGATGAGTTCAAAGTTGGTGTCTCTAGTTATTCTGAACAGTTGTTCCATGTCTACAATCAGCTGCTGCACCCACCGAGCCTGGTTTTTCACTGAGAATTATGCAGACGAATTATCAGTTATTAAGGTAATGCATAAATAGACAAAAGGGGAAAAAACATCAAGTCACACTGAATGGATGCTCCAAAAAAAGAAAAGGATGTACTAAGTAGAACTATGACATTTCCACATTACAGTTTAATCAACTATTGTCCAATATTACATCTGATGAAGACATAACTTAGAAAGTCATTGCTCTACTCAATCTTTAGTTATTTTTTTTTGGAGGGGGCAGCAGAAAATCAGTGTGCAGAAACATTTTTCTTAATTGCAAAAAAACAAAAAATTACTTTTGACATTTCACCTTTAAAGTCTTGTCACAGGAGAACTTTACTTGTTCCCAAAACATTTCAGGGACTGGCTGATTTGGATCCTGAAGTATTTTTCAAAAAGTCCACTGACATCTGAGTCTTTATACAGCTCTGAATCTGACACCCACAGTTACATAATGGGACAAAAAACACATCAAAGGCCTTTCTTCCTTTGATTAATGATGAAATACTCTATGGTTGAGTCATGCCTATTAATGTTAATATTACACCTTCTACAGGAGAGCTGAAGAAGTAAATACTGACATCTGTCATCAATTGACAGATGAAATGGTGAAATGTTATGTGTCTGAACTTTAACACCTGAGTACATTGATGATGAATGTTTTTGTGAATAGCAATACTCCAACACACAAAAAGAAGCCCAGCATAGGACTAAGGAAGCAGATGAGTTAGTGAATGTAATGGCTGTGTTGGGCATGGTTAAAGGTGGATGTACCCGGTACTATGAAGTGGACGGTGGCAACAGGATTCCAGCGAAAGCCCACCGGGTTACACAGCACCAGCTGAGGTTTCGGCCGTTGGAAACTGCTGCGTTGCCTGCTGTGGCGAATCAGAGTGTAGATGTAGTATGACAGGCGCAGCAGCTGGCCATTCACATCTTTCAGCTCCAGCTCCAGAAGGTAGCGGCTGCCCTGAACCCCGTCCATGCGTTTCACCATGTTAACCACACGGGACAATGTAAACCGCCTGCAGGAGAGTGAAAATCAAAACACACAGTGAAATTTGCTTTAAAACAATAATGCAATACATGCACATGATTGTATTTGCTAATAAATTATATTGGAAGTGGTATTGGTTCCAAGATGTGACATACTTAATCAATAACTAGTGCCAAATGTTCATGACGGACATGTCGGCATTCATTTTTCAGTTAGGTCAGGGGTTTCCAACCTATGGGTTGGGCCCCGCCAAGCAGTTCCAAGATAAATTTAAGCCTTTGCAAGATGATAAACAAGAAAGGAGTTAGGGAAAAACGTGTAATATGTTTATATGTAAGGCTTCTCACTAAACTTTGTGTCTTTTCAAGATCTCTTTAGGTCAGTAAAATTATTCAAATGTATCAATTTGAGACATAAATCTTGCAGAGGATAACCAGAGAATTATGTTTGACTTTTTACCCATTTTAGATATTATGGGACAACAAATTTAAAATTAGGGTGATTCCTGCCATAAATCCATTTCATGATTCAAGTGAGAAGTCATGGATGCATATACAAATACAGTACTTTTTTTTTTTTTTTTTTTTTTAATAAAAAAATCAACTCCATTCACCAGCAATTACATGTGACCCCCTTGTCTTCCCCTCCCCCTTTGCCCCTCCCCAATAGCCAGTCATTTTGCAGCTTTCTACTGCCCACCCCCTCCGAAATTTCTGATTTCATCCGTAAATCCAAGTCGTCAACCTGTTCTCTTAATCCCCTCCCCACAGCTCTGGTCAAAACCTGTCTCACGTCCCTCCTCCCCTTCATAACTTCCATTATTCATTCTTCTCTCTCCTCTGGTATTGTCCCCTCACCTTTCAAAACGGCATCTGTCTCCCGATTCTGAAAAACCTGGCTCAGATCCCACTAACTATAATAATCTTCGTCCCATCTCAAATCTTCCCTTTATTTCTAAAATACTTGAAAAAATAGTGTCTGTTCAACTCCATGCCTTTCTTACCCTTAACAGTCTTTACGAACCTTTCCAATCTGGTTTTCGCCCCTCCCATAGTACTGAAACTGCCCTAATAAAAATCACCAATGATCTCCTCATAGCTGCTGACTCCGGACTCATCTCTATCCTCATCCTCCTTGATCTTAGTGCTGCCTTTGATACCATTTCTCACTCCATTCTCCTCAATAGACTATCTTCTCTCGGCATCTCTCACACCCCTCTTGACTGGTTCCGCTCATATCTCTCCGACCGCACTCAGTTTATTCAACTCAAATCTTTCACATCCGACCCTTCCCCTGTTACGACTGGCGTCCCTCAAGGTTCAGTTCTTGGCCCCCTCCTTTTCATCACCTACCTACTTCCCCTTGGCAATATTTTCCGCAAATTCAACATTCATTTTCATTGCTACGCAGACGACACCCAGCTCTATTTATCCAGTAAACCCACCTCCTCGCTCCCCCCCTTGTCTCTTACTAGCTGCTTGCTTGAAATTAAAGACTGGTTCACCTCAAACTTCCTAAAACTGAACAGTGATAAAACCGAACTCCTCCTCGTAGCCACCAAATCCACCCTATCCAAAATCAATAGCTTCACTCTTCCCATTGACAACTCCTTGGTCTCCCCTTCCCCTCAGGTCAAGAGTCTGGGCGTAATTCTCGACTCCCCCCTCTCCTTTCAGTCACATATAAATAATATCTGCCGGTCTGCATACTTCCACCTACGCAACATTAACCGCCTCCGTCCCTCCCTTACCACTCATACTGCCTCCATTCTTATCCACAGCCTCATCACCTCCCGCCTTGACTACTGTAACTCCCTTCTTTTGGCCTCCCTCAAAATCCCTCCGTAAACTTCAACTTCTTCAGAACTCAGCAGCTCGTGTCATCACCAGAACCCCCTCTTTCCATCATATAACCCCTGTCCTTCAGCAGCTCCATTGGCTTCCTGTTCAATTCAGAATACAATTTAAAATCCTTCTGCATACTTTCAAAGCCATCCATTACCTTGCTCCTCCATATCTGTCTGACCTCCTTCACATCGCTGCCCCCTCCCGCTCCCTCAGATCCTCCTCCTCCCTCCACCTCACTGTACCCCCAGCTCGACTTGTAACCATGGGGAACAGAGCCTTCAGCCGCTCTGCTCCCCAGCTCTGGAACTCACTCCCACCTGACCTCCGCAGTATCGACTCTCTCCCCCTGTTCAAAACCAGACTCAAAACCCACCTGTTCCAGCTTGCCTACTTGTAAATACACAGATCCTGTCTTTTGTTTTTTTGTTGTTTTTGTTTTTTGTTGTTGTTTATACTTATCTGTCTTTTATATACTGTAAAGCGACCTTGAGTGTCATGAAAGGCGCTGTTAAATATAATGTATTATTATTATTATTATTACTTACCCATGGTGCTTTTCATTGAGCTGGGCCATAAAAGCGTTGACCATGGGCAGAGCATCACTGGAGTGGAGAAGCAGGTTGCCTGAGATGTTGCAACGCAGTTCGATCCAATCTGATTGATGTGCTTGAAGGTCTAGGTGGCTGATCTGGAAGGTCTGGCTCCAGTTGACCTCAGTGTCAAACACCGGCGCAGGGGTAAGGTCCTCATCATCCGCACCTTCAAAGTCTACTCCTGGTCCCCACAGAGAGTCTCTTGCACTTTTCCGCCTGTAATGAACCTTTTCTTCTTCCCTCGCTTGGTTCTCCACTTCTTTCATATCTGACTGCTTTTTGTCCATTTTGCCCTTAGCACTCAACCTTTCTCTGTGGATGCTATTTCCTAGACTCTGTCGAGGCATTTTCATCCCAATCTCCTCATCCCTGAAGTCTTTTGTGGTATCTCGGTCTCTCTGATTTAGCCTCCCTACAGGGCGGCTCATGTCTCTCTTGGGAGAGGCAAAATGCTTTGTGGTGGCTGGCTGGAGCTCTCCGATTACAAATCTCCGTTGCTTGGCAACTGTGGGTTTTTCAAGAAGAGCAGTATCCCTCTCTAGAGTATGAAGCTTTGAGTCTTTGTGTCTCTGGATTTGGATATGGTTAATTCCACGGGACCTCTGGATATTATGCTGTTTAGAATTGAGCTGCTCTGACAGGACTGCTGGTCGTTCCTTTGCTTTAAGCTGCTCTTTGTCCTCTACTGATTTGGGCATTTGTCTCTTTGCTGATCTTAACTTTCCTCTTGGTTTTATCAATTCTGCTTTTTTAACCTGATTCTCAAGCTTCGTCTCTGTCCGGTTTTGTTGCAGGGTCGGCTGATGTTTTGAGACTTGTGTTGACTGCAGAAGTTCAGCTTGTTTCTGTGGCTCTGGTTGAAGCCGTGGGACACTGTCTTTCCCTTGCTTCCTCTGAAACTCATCTGTATGAGGCTGCAACTCATTTATGTGCAGTCTTGTGTCAGAGTTGTTCTTCAGCGTGTTGTTAGTTTCTTGCATGACTAAGGAGAAGAGTTTGCGCCTGCGTCTCTGAGCATAATCATCATAATCATCACCATAATCTGGGAAAAGGGCGTTATCCACCTGGTCTGGCCTGGCTTCCTTTTCTCTTTGATAGGCTTCATTGTCAAACACATCCTCTTCATCAAGCATTGATTTCCTCCTCTTGAAACCAAAATCTAACAGAAAAGGAGAGTGTTATGGAATGACTATATAAGTAACTTAATTTATTTTTAAAGAAAAGCAAAGCACAAAATACCTCGTCCTGTATTTCCTTTTCCCTGCATATCAGGACGGTCTAATCTCATGTATCTAGAGAAACCAAACCTGAAGACAAGAGGACAAAACACACAATTATGCAAAGATTTTGAAAAAGTGAATTAGCCGGATGTTACAATAATATCACAAATCAGTTTTCAGATGGGACTCTCTCTAAAAAATAAAAAACAAAACACTTTCATCTTCTGCTGTGAGAAGATTCTCAGTAGATTGAAGGGTACAGCTCCCTCTGATGGTAGTACTGTAAACATACTTCTAATTTTAGTCTGGCCTACTGTATGCAATTTCATTCAGTAGAGAATGTCACAATAAGTGTTAGGACATATAGACCTATAATGTATTTGTCATATTTATCCCTGGTGTCTTACATCTTCATGTAGTAGGGGCTTTCGGGGTAGAAGCAGCTGCTCTCTGTCTCCATGTGTGTAAGTCGGGTGTAGTCTTTGGGGTGGATGTAGGACATGTGGACCTGGGGAGATGAAATGAAATGCTGGTAAAGCTACAAGCTAGCTGATGAATTATGAGACCTTGAATAATATCCGACCCCCCAATGCACAAGGATCAAACAGGTGTGTGCAGAAGTGAGATAAAAAAAAAGAACCTCATGTACGTTTTTTTTGGATGCATTCCAGATTTCAGAAGTAATGTGAAGTAAAATGGATATTAAAATAATTCTCATACTAAAATAGTCTAACAGCCTACTACCTTAGCTTAACATAAATATTTGAAACATGGTGAAACAACTAGCCTGGCTGTGTCCAAAGGTAGAAACATCTTCTAACTAGCTTCTAAAGGTCACTAACAAACACATTATAACTCTTTGGGGTTATTTAATCCACACAAAAAACAACATGTCGTCTTTTCTTTTTTTTGGGGGTTATGTGCAGACATGTGTGACATCCAGTTTTGTTGTCACTAGGATGTTGCTGGGAAACCAACACTTCAGGTAGTCAGCACAAAGTTACAAATAATGAGATTGAGATTGTATATTTAACTAAGTGAAGTCAGAAGCTGTGCTACTAAATGTTTTGATGATTGTTGCAGAATGTCTTGATCCTCTTTAAATTGGCCCTCAGAGGACATTATGTACTGTATGCTGGCATAATTTAGATTCTTGCTGATTAGAACACTGCTCAGCACAACAAGCCCACATTTAAAAACAAAATAATAGAGGTCCATGAAAGATGGAAAAGCTTCTTGTGTCACTCTGGAGTAACATAAACAAGAACAATTGCTTCCACAGTGTTACCCCAATACTGTATTCAGAGCCTGTTGTGTGTGAATGATGAGCTCTGAAGAATAATGTGGGCTAGAGCTTAACCAGCAAAAATGTAAGTGAAATTAACAAACTACATAAATACATACAAACTGCAGTCCTTGGTAGCGGAGGAGAGGAAAGTCTTTTATTGTGTAGCTGGGTTTATATGAGCAGTCAGGCAGGACATCTTGTAGGAACTTGCTGTTTATCAAAGGCACTGCATACAAACACACAGATGTGAGATAAGATTATATGTACATTGATTGGAAGGAAATAAGTTGCACAATACTTGCAGACGATGGTAGGAAACAGAGGATGAGGTGATTCATCTGCTGTGGTACAAAGAAATAGGCCAACAGAGAGATATCTCTCACCTTGGTACAGAGTATCTCGCGGGTCTTCCCTCAGCATGTCTGCTGCATCATTCTGCTGTTTTGTGGGGGTGTGCTGGTGGCTTGCAGCCGTCTGCGGTATGTGGGCTACGTCACTCATTAACAAAGCTGACTCGTCTGTGGGACAAAGCCACAGCACATTAGTAATGCAGCGCTTTGTATTTATTGTTAAACAAAACCACTGACTTAATATGCATATTTGAGCATCTTTGCAAAAGAATAATGGCAAACCATTTTAGATCATGTAACACTGGGATGGAGATTAATCCTGAACTCTAAAATAATAAAGATTCACTGAGTGATGTTTTGTTAGCAGCAGGAAGATTGTGTGGGTTTTTGTGTACTTACTAACATAGAGGGAGATGTGATTGGATTCAATAACCTGGAAGCTAAAGCCTTGGTCCAGGAGCTGCCACTGTGTGAAAACCAACACAAAGAACTGCATGTCTCTTCCACTTTATTACTCACATTGCACATGAACACGAGCACAGACCTGACATGAGAGTTGGAACCAATGAAGCGAGACAAAGAATACAGAAGGGGACTTGTTTTTGACGGCTGAGTCCAACTACTTACTGCCACTTCCACATGGTCAGTCCCTCTGTTGTTTTGCTTGTGGATGACTTCAAAAAAGTACCTCCTCTGAGCAGACAGCCTGTCAGACAGTGAAAAAAATAGAAATACAAGCATGTGGCTTTAAGCACAGGATCTGTGTAGGTCTTGGCTTGCTTCACTGATCTTCCATTTTTCCCCCTTTAAACGTTTTTTTTGGTGAAGTTTTTCCTCATCCAAATCAATTTTGTGATATTGGGTTATTTAAATAAAGTTGACTTGACCACATACAGTATGGACTGCAGCAGATCCTACTGTTAGCTAAAAAGCTGTGCATCAGCGTCTTTGATCTTAATTTTAAAAAACATTATGCTTGATCAACCTCAAAACGTCCGCTCTTGCGGTTGATCAAGCAGACATATTATTTATTTTATTAGTTTCATTGTTGGTAATTTTTTAATCTGAATATATTCCTGCAAATAATTACTCATTTCATTGAAACTGAAACTACTGGCAACATACAACATTTCAACAACTATTCAAGCACACTTTTTAAAATCCAAATAAATCAGTACAAACTAGGCCAACAGACATAAAACTAAACTAAGCGTTGAACAGAATTGCTGATATTTACATTTTCTCGTGTTTGTGTCAACTCTGGTCTACATTGTGTAGCCAACTAAACTTCCTGCCCAGTTACAGTAAACCATAGCCCACACATATTTTTATAACTAGAACTGGTGGTATTTTTTCCAGCACCTGTGCCATAACAGAAATTTTTCCATAACCGTATTAACAACTCTATCTCTCATATACATGTTTACGTCGAAATGCTCATGCTTGGGTTCTTAGTTTAGACGTGCCTATGTTTATGCATTGGTTTCATGTGATTAAAAAGGTAGGGGACTTGCAAGAATTGACAATAATAGTGCAGCAGGGGTTGTAATATCCTGACTTTTAGTTCCTTGTATGAGTAATTTTTGTTGTTGCTAAAGTTTGGACAGTTTTGGTTATTTTGACTGAGAAATTTTGGTCTGTTTTGTTTCATATGCTCTCTTTTCATGGGTTTGAAGTGTAGGACAAAGGTGCCATCCCATATAATGCACCGATCAGAATTTCAACAGTCAATTTTCTTTTTGTTCTTATGTTGCTGGGGCAGATGCCACATGTAATTACATCTGATCAAACCACTCACAGTCCTGATGTAGCACTGATGTTAAGAAATACGTAAGATTTTCAAGTGGGTCCAACAAGTGAGTTTTTTTCCATCAGGCAAAGAGAACTGGGTTAATTACTGAGCTCTACTCAGTAAGATTTAATATTCATTTATTTGACCAATGCACATTGATCAACATGTCTGTAAATCTACCAGTGTTAGCCAGTCAGCTAAATGTCAACTGTACAAATACTCAGTCACTAATAACATCCAGTATATAAATACGCACACACACACACACACACACACACACACACGAAAATAAGTATTTGAACACCCTGCTATTTTGCAAGTTCTCCCACTTAGAAATCATGGAGGGGTCTGAATTTGTCATTGTAGGTGCATGTCCACTGTGAGACATAATCTTTTTTTTAAAAAATTAAAAAAAATAAAATACAGAAATCACAATATATGATTTTTTAACTATTTATTTGTATGATACAGCTGCAAATAAGTATTTGAACACCTGAGAAAATCAATGTTAATATTTGGTACAGTAGCCTTTGTTTGCAATTACAGAGGTCAAACGTTTCCTGTAGTTTTTCACCAGGTTTACACACACTGCAGAAGGGATTTTGGCCCACTCCTCCACACAGATCTTCTCTAGATCAGTCAGGTTTCTGGGCTGTCGCTGAGAAACACGGAGTTTGAGCTCCCTCCAAAGATTCTCTATTGGATTTTGGATCCTGGCTGTGTGCTTCAGGTCATTGTCATGTTGGAAGACCCAGCCTCGACCCATCTTCAATGCTCTAACTGAGGGAAGGACGTTGTTCCCCAAAATCTCGCAATACATGGCCCCGGTCATCCTCTCCTTAATACAGTGCAGTCGCCCTGTCCCATGTGCAGAAAAACGCCCCAAAAGCCAGATGCTACCACCCCCATGCTTCACAGTAGGGATGGTGTTCTTGGGATGGTACTCATCATTCTTCTTCCTCTAAACACGGTTAGTGGAATTATGACCAAAAAGTTCTATTTTGGTCTCATCTGACCACATGACTTTCTCCCATGACTCCTCTGGATCATCCAAATGGTCATTGGCAAACTTAAGACGGGCCTTGACATGTGCTCGTTTAAGCAGGGGAACCTTCCGTGCCACGCATGATTTTAAACCATGACGTCTTAGTGTATTACCAACAGTAACCTTGGAAACGGTGGTCCCAGCTCTTTTCAGGTCATTGACCAGCTCCTCCCGTGTAGTTCTGGGCTGATTTCTCACCTTTCTTAGGATCATTGAGACCCCACGAGGTGAGATCTTGCATGGAGCCCCAGTCCGAGGGAGATTGACAGTCATGTTTAGCTTCTTCCATTTTCTAATGATTGCTCCAGCAGTAGACCTTTTTTCACCAAGCTGCTTGGCAATTTCCCGTAGCCCTTTTCAGCCTTGTGGAGGTGTACAATTTTGTCTCTAGTGTCTTTGGGCAGCTCTTTGGTCTTGGCAATGTTAGTAATTGGATTCTTACTGATTGTGTGAGGTGGACAGGTGTCTTTATGCAGCTAATGACCTCAAACAGGTGCATCTAATTTAGGATAATAAATGGAGTGGAGGTGGACATTTTGAAGGCAGACTAACAGGTCTTTGAGGGTCAGAATTCTAGCTGATAGACAGGTGTTCAAATACTCATTTGCAGCTGTATCATACAAATAAATAGTTAAAAAAATCATACATTGTGATTTCTGGATTTCTTTTCTTTTTTTAGATTATGTCTCTCACAGTGGAGTGGACATGCACCTACGATGACAATTTCAGACCCCTTCATGATTTCTAAGTGGGAGAACTTGCAAAATAGTAGGGTGTTCAAATACTTATCGCGCGCGCACACATACGCACGCACGCACGCACGCACGCACAATATGTCTACCCACATAGTGGACAGCAGATGTTAACTCACCACACTGGTTTAGAGGTCTGACTGGCATACTTCTCAAACTCTCCCGGCGCTGTCCATTCTGTGCCAGTCTAGAAAAAGAAAGCCCACATGCAAACACATATTACAGAGAGTATTATGTATAAGGTCATGCAACTTGAGAAGATGACAGATGTGCAAACCTTTCCAACCCATGCCAATATATGCAAGTTAAGGGGAGAGTCATCTGTGCTGAGCCACAATTCAGAGTTGTCATCAGAGCTCAAAGCAAACACAAACTCCCCTGAGAAACAAGCAGAAAGAAGGAGAAATGAGATAAAGAGACCGATTGAGTGAGATGTATTGCATGCGTGCACTAAGTAACAGACAGGTAAAAAGTATTTGCTGTACCATCAGTATATGGATGTAGATAACCAAATATCCTGAGCCCGTAGTTTGTCCACTGAGGAGAGATGGCCAGCTTCTGCACTGTAGTCCTGGACTGAAATAGCAAGGAAGGGAAACACCAAGAATCAGTTACAATGTTTACTCAAAGTAAGACTACATCTTGAGCCCAAGGACATGAGGATCTAGCACGTGGATGTAGAATGCACCTCTGAGTGACAACCGTGTGTGTGTGTGTGTGTGTGTGTGTGTGTGTGTGTGTGTGTGTGTTTGACTGAGGTTGTGTCAGAGTGTGTGCTGGAATGTCTTTGCACCACGAATGCCTGTACAACATTTAATGGCAATCCATCCAATTGTTGCTGGGAAAAGAAATGGTGGACTGACCAACATTACCATTCTTAGAGCCATCAGTTAACCATGATTAACGGAAAGTGAGTGAACTGAGAACATAAGGGTTTGACTCACATGAGGATACAGCGGGTAGTGCAGGTTTTTGTAGAGGTCAGCTGTAGAACTGCCACACCAGTCCTCAAAGACGTGCAGATTGGCCTGTCCCTTATACTGCAAGAAGAAAAGAAAGAATGAGGACAATGTTAGGAACACACTGGTATTTTTGCTGCAGTCAGTCAGCAGTGGGACAATTCACCATCTGGCCTTAGTACTTTGCAAACTAAAACCAACACATACAGACCTCCTTAAATACCACTTGACAATACAATGACAGGACTACTGGTTTCAACTGTCACCCAATTCCAAGAATCCACCCCACTTCCTGTGTACAGACAAATCTTATTTAAAGAGTCGGTTCAAATTACAATACATTACCTCTAGTGGCATCTAGCCAGGCACCTAGTTTTGGTTTTATGTATTTGCTCAGGTTTTAAAATACCTGGCTCCAAGATTTCTGGCCTTACCCCAATTCTATGGAGGTGAATGGAATTTCATTTGTGATGCTCAAGCATTATCAAATTACATTAAAAAAAAGTTACAATTCACTTCACAGAAATCCAGTATTTTGGAATAATCCACAGATTTGATTGTGATGGAATTTTATTAATGCAATTTTTCAGTCTGTTAGTATTAGGGTGGTGACAAAAACCTAAAATATCTCACAATCTCTGCAAATGACGAAACCAAAACTATTTGCAAAGCTGTAAAACATTAGAAACATATCATGCTCATTGTTAGGTTCATACTTGTATTTTGTTTTTTTATTAGATCCTATTTACATTCTTTAATGTTCACAAAACACTATTCACTCTTCACCTTCTGTTTGAAATACTCCGTTTTAGCACCTGTCTCTTTAAAGCCCCTTCCCGAAAAACCCCAGTCTGCTCAGACCAATTTGCAAGACAAATATGGAGCACCTTTGCAAAGATAGTTCTCACGCCCTGGGTGGAGATACTCAGATGGGGGGCGATTTATTCTAATGGGCCTGCATGTGACATAGGAAAGGGAACCAAATCTGAATGGCTCATTGAATCCCATGTTTTCTGATCTAGCCATCTAGCATCAAAACTAACTGGGTTGTCTTATTTCACGGTTTGTGGGTTGGAAGGCCCTCCAGATAGCCAAATGTATGTGCACAAGCACTGAAAAAGGGATTTTTTCATGATATGTCCCCTTTAATTGAGTATTTATGTTTCATTTGTTATTTGGGTAAGTTGATCTTTTAAGTAAAATATATTTATACAGAGGTAAAGGGGTGGCTCACAGGAATTGTTTGACAATGATAATAGCTATGAAATTACTTTTCCCCCACCTCCAATTGCTTTGATGAAAGTCTGCAGGAAACACACGTAAAAGAAGAAGCAGTCAAGTTTCAAGAGAGGCCCAAATGTCCTCTAAACATACACTTCTATGACATCTGTCAAAGAGCCATGTTATCAGATCTGTCTGAATCGATTGCAGCACAGAGGCAGAATGATGCAGGTAAAGAGCCAAAGCCTCGGTATTACCAGTCCAATAGTTCATCAAATTTCATTAGTGGTCAAGCTAAACGCTCTGCTGTCAACAGCAGTTTAGTTAAAGGTTGGCGAGACCTAGGCTTCAAAGCCTCAGTGCTGTAATTATTCACCAAGCCTCTTTCTTTCAGTTTTCATGTCTGTGATCAGATGCCTCTTGACAAGGAGTCCAAGGAGCCCATATGCTGTCAAACTAAAAATAAATAAATAATAATAATAATTCAAGCATGGCTAGGCTGCACCCTTTTCTCTTACCTTCGCTTCCAAACAGCAGTTAAAGCTGAATGTTAAAGCTGTGACATTTAATGGTCTTTTAAACTGTTATTGTTGTACTGGTTACAGCTTCACAATTGTGAAGAATGGGCGCTCGGAAAGCGCCCCTTCTCTCTCTCCACTTTCATTTCTTCAGCTGTCCTGTCAATAAAGGCCTAAAAAATTCCCAAAAATAATCTTTAAAAAAACAAAAACAATTGTGAGGAATTTGAGCTTTTCTTTTTAAACTTAATATCTTTGGGTTTGGATTTATAAATTTGAAAACTTTTAAAAACTGTGATGGTATTTCCAACTTTTCTAGAAATGAAAGTGAAAAAACATTTATAGTAGAGCCAGACACACAAGAGCTTTCCCCAAACATGAAACGTCGGTTACAAGCAACTGGCCAAAGCACAGCGCTGCTTAAAGGTGCCCTGCCACACAAAACCGTTTTTACTTGCTTTTTTTTTTTTTTTTTTTCAAATATGTTAGATCCATATGTGTTTGTGTTATGTTGTGATTGTGAAAATGAACTGGTACCTCCTCTGTCAGCTCTAGCCACTGAAATAAGAAATAAGCGGAGAAATCAGGCCAATTACAAAAGCCGGTCAGTCTGACATCATGGCTAGCTGTTACCCAATCAGAGTCCAACAGCTCTTTGAATAATGATGTCTTCCTACAGGCTTTCTATACCACACTAGAATGGCTTGAAACAAAGTAACCAAGGCATTTTTTTACACAAAAAATATTACAAAGTCCATGGTAGTTCAGACATTACCACAAAGTAATGAAATACGTGTGGCAGGGCACCTTTAATAAAGGGAAAACATGATGACAGAGCACTGGAGAAGCTGCAGAAGCAGACCTGCCGGAAACATACTGTACACACAGGAAAATGAACAGAGGTGGGAGGGATTTGGGCAGGCCTGGGCAGGTTAGTCAAAGTTCAAAAGAGGTGTGACAGACACACACAAACACACCTCTGTTTTCCAGGTTTGTGGAATAAAGCTGGACCTCCAATTAACTGAATCCTCCACAGGGTTTGGTTGATGGTCCCTTCTGACCTATAAAGCACAAAGTCTTATCATGGTTTGCTCCGCCCCTACCTGCACAATCACACACCCTTGTATAGCCATATTTCCTATCACCACTTCTTTTTCCATGTAGCATCCTTACCCTTTCGTCAAGCACGACTCTCCTCCAGCTGCTACCGTCAGCGTTAGGATTCATACCTGAGGAAGTAAGTGAAAACAAATCAGCTGACATGAAAATATGCCTCAACTGTGCACAGATGAGGCAACTTTGTCACAGGGTCTCTTCTGCTGATTCAAATGTATTCTAATCGAGTAACAGCATGTGGCTCAATCACTTGATAACATGTCATGTACTTTTGGTGTTACCAGATCTCCAGCTTTTCTTATACACGCTTTTTTATCCATTTCTTGTTGGCTTGTGTTGCACAAACAATGGAGCCCAGTGTCCCAACGGAGTCCAACCCACTACCTGTTCCAATTCAATGCTGATAACCAACGAATGTAACTCATCTTACACACCGCCTTCAATGCTATGGCACTCGTGTGTTGGCAAACGTCTCTGGCACCCTGGCGTAGCACATGCAGAAATGTTATTCCTTCTAACCTCTTCTGTCATCTTTCAAATTATAGGGTAGTGTCAGTGTGTATTTTAAAAGGAGTAATGTATTTTTTTATGACCTTGTGGTGTCAGCGAGTGAATTGGGATTACAGTCCCTGTGGACTCTGCATCTGTCATTATCACCAGGGTGGAGATCTCCAAACACACACCCTTGAAACATGTGGGCCAATTTTGGCAACACACTTAATTCTAGAGTGGCGGTTAAGAAAAGCAAGAGAGGAATATTTTTATCTTCATCTGCACTCATCCAGTCTTCCTACCTTCCCTTCTCCTTCTTATGTTGTTGCCTTTTTTCAGATGATTCACCACAGCATTTGTTTAATTCAATTTTTTCTTATTCTGTCATCAAATTCAATCATTTCAAAATGACAGTCGGTGCATTGTAAGGTGAAATGCAACGCTGAAATGTTTCAATTGATAAAAAGAAATTGCTGCAGGGCTTTACAGGCTTTCAGCCTTCAAAGGGGGAACAAAAAGGTCATTCTAAATAACAAAGAGACTGAAGATATTTTCTGTGGCTATTGTATTAATGTGAAATTTTGAAGCAGTCACATAGATATTTCTACTGGACAATTTGTTGAAGTTAGAAGGATTTTATACAAACACTGTTGCACTTGTATGTAGATTGCAATGTAATTGTAATGCCAAACAGTTTTCACAGGAAGCATTAGAGACAGGCTGGGGTAAAGTACTTATTAACATTAACTCAACTACTATGGTTTCTTCTACAACAAAGGATTATTCAAAAATGTGAGAGATGTGCCCAGTTAAAGGGCCCAGTTACCACATAAAAATGTCACCTGCCCACACAGGCAGCCATTTCTCTATTGGGACATTTATTAACTGAAGCTCGTCAGACGTTATCTACGGTACGTTCTTAAGTGCCTGTGTGACCTACATGTGGGAAAAACAAGCCGTCCCTTAAAGACCCATCTGCAGAGCCGAGCCTAACAGCACTCGTGTGGCAACCTGTGCCTACAGTGTTAATGACAGTGTTAATCTTTCAGTTTCTTCTCTTCTTCGTCTTCTCTGCAGTTTGTAGGTGAGGAACCTGTTTTTTCTCTGTGGCACAGGAGGAAACCGGAACAACTGGACTCACTGAGCCCAAGAGAACAGAATAAAGACTAGGAATTTTGTTCATTTTTTATTCTGTAGTGTTATGACGGACCAATGTATTTACTTTCACTCCCTTTTATGCTCCTTTTGAGTTTTGTGTCTCGTGTTTATATAAAAGGCTCACACAGGCTGATTGTAGGATATAATTAAAAAGAAGCTTATGTCACCTTATTGACTATGTGTAATCCAACTAGCTTTCACAATTGATAAACAAACATGCACTTTTTAACACATTTGTCACCACAAACACTTGCTGACAGTATATTCTTACGTGTTCACTGTGTCATACTTCTATTACACGTTTAGCTCTTCACATTGCTGTTTCAGCTCTGTGTGAAGGCTATATGGGGTTCTTCACTTGACAGAAGACCCCACTGTGTTGAGGGGGCTACAGCCCAGGAATGTGTAGATAGACGAGCCTTCCCTGTAATGTAGCTCTCTTTAGGCATGCATTTACACGTCAGGCTTTGTTAAAAGTGTGTACTTCATGTGTTGTTACACAAACCTGACTATTTTCACTGTTTTCATCTCTATCCATGCCAGGGTGATGACACCCTGATGTTATACTTGGGTGCGAGTGCAATACAACAGAAGGTAGGTAAGCTGAGGTGTAAATAATGCAAAGGGCAGGAAGTTTAATTACCCAGTGTGAGGCAGGCTTCCTTCTGAGTGTAAACCTACAATCCTACCTCCCCATCCCCCATATTACATTTGCAGTTATCTAAAAACATTCTACTTTATGGAATTCAACTTACAATTAGTGAAAAATAATTAAATTGTAATCCTCCACAACATTCCTGCAATAAATAGGCTAGTACTTTGGTGTAATTTCAAATATTAACTTTATTGTCCACATCATGAAATATTGTCTTGACAACACCACACAGCATTTATGACGCTGCATTTTGTTGTGTGGAAATTACCTGCATTTTTTGTAGGATATTTTTTTTAACTGGTGCACCTTAGAAATGAAGTGGAAATATATCAGAAAACAGCTTTGTAAATAAATGCAGTCCACAACACAGCTATAAAATAGCTTCAAAAAAGTAATTCATGAGTGAGGAATGAGGAATTCATAAGTGAGGAATGAGGAATTCATTCAATGAGTGGCAACAATGTCTCAACAATAACTCAACATCTTAAGTAACATAAGGAAGTTATTGTTACCGTTTCTTTGGATGTTGCACAATTTTAACCTATAGGCCTAATCCTTCTGCATGCTTATATCATGCTTTTTACTTGTAGGCTAGTTACAGGTTGTTTATTAGATCTAAGCACTCAGTCAATCTAAATGATGCATTACTTAAACTTACTTATGTGTGTATCACTTAAACAGTGTGTATCAGTTTTCGGACTGGAAACCACAGACTTACTGGTATCACTGCTCCATGCTTTTGCAGCAACCATCTCATGATAGACGGCCACAAATCCGACCAGCAGAATTGCCGCGAACAGAAGATATTTGCTATTGCGCCTCAGCTTCTTCAAGGGGAAAAACTCCACGATCATCTTGGCTCTCGGGCGAAAGCACCTCCCGAGTAATTCATCGGTCTGGTCACCCGCTATGTCATCAGGGGGGGACCGACCCTACCGCGAGTCCGTCGGTCTGCCACCCACCGGTGCTCCAGTGGGTGCGCACTACCGGCGCCCTGGATATCCCCAGTGCGCGCAGCGCCTGATGACTCTCATGCCGTGAAAAATCCCACCATGACTTGGGTTAGCCGGTAATCTACACTGAGCACTCTCGGTCATCTAAAACGTTCAAGGGGACTTCGTGCTGCTTCTTCTTGCGTAGCGCTGCCGTCCAAACCTTTGCTCCGGCTAGTTCAGCATTTCAGTGAACACGCAAGCCGCACAAACAACGAAGCGAACTGTGAAATCTCACACCAACTTTCCTCCACACAACTTCATGAGGGCAGACCAGAATGTTTACAGTCGCTGGGGCAGACAAAAGACGCCTGAAAAGATCGGAACAGAGACCGTTGTACCTTCAAAATAAAAGCATTATTGTGTTACAGTGGCCAAAAAGAAATCATTGATGCGTGCACGCGCGTAAAGTCATGATGAAATATCATCAGTTGACTGTATATTACCAACACTATGTCTAATTTTATGAATTGTTTAATTCCCTGTTCAACACTTTAACATACGTGTCACCGGTGGTTTATTTTGAAATATGATACCGGAAACACATTTCGTTTGTAAATAGATTGATACCACTCGCTTTGAGAGGGGAGTGAACACGGGCACTGCCAGCACCCATCGTGTATCATTGGATCTACCTGTGCCACATAGTAGTCAGATTTACATGTAATTTCTTCAGTGAATTTTCCTTTAAAGTTTTTAGCAAAACGTTCTATAGCCTACCAGCAGTAAGTAGCCTTACATTCGTTAAAGTTTTATAACATAGGGTGGATTAAATGACGATACAATACAATGACAATCTATACACTTTAAAATAAAATTTAAATAAAATATAACACTATAACGTTATATTTATGGAAATGAGGACTGTGTGTGAAAGGAAGAGGCAAGATTATTCCACAATATTGTACACGTCACAAAAGTAGATAGATAGATAGATAGATAGATAGATAGATAGATAGATAGATAGATAGATAGATAGATAGATAGATAGATAGATAGATAGATAGATAGATAGATAGATAGATATTGATCCCAAAAAATGGGAAATTATGGAGGAAGAGTAGCCTAAGATTGGGATGTGAGATGAATAGATATTAATGTAGCCTATATAGGGCAATGGAGGAATTAAGAGCTTTGAATGACATGCGCCGATATGTACATGCATGAAAAAGAGGATTGTGTGTGGTTTAATAACAGCAGTCATGTTGGTAAGTAAATAGTAGCCTAAACAGCAGGTAAGCAGTTATGTGATGTGGATCCCTTTTAGGAAGAAATCTCAGACAGACTCAGGCTCTTATAGGTGGTGTCTGACAGTGCCGGCTGGGGGTTTGATAAACAATGGCAATAATAGTAAAAATAAAGATTTATTTTATTTAACAGGGACAATGCACACTAATAATACATATAAAATTTGCCAGAATTACCCAAAAGGCTATTTTACATCTGCTGTCCCTGGACAGGTCGTACAATGTCACACCTAAAAAATAAAAGGATTATAATAGTACAAATAGGTTTAACCAAATACAAGTAAAATTAACTATAAATGTAAAAAAGAAATACCATATAGCTAGGACAACAAACAACAAGTTTAACCTTTTTAAACAAAAAAAAATGTGCCTGGCGACCACATAGGCATTGCACAAGTGGCACAAACGGGAAGGACAGAAAAACAAGAAAGCTGCTAGATTTAGTGTCTACATGTAATGTTGACAGTCCTGATTACCTGTTAGCCACTTATTTAAGTTACATTTTAAAAAAAGCGTAAGTTTTAAAATTCCTAATGTGAATTGGAATGAGGTCCCATTCAAGATAATGGAACTATGACTAGAATTAGTAGTTGTAGTATTTCATGGCATAGCAGGGCACTGCAGGGCGTTACAGGACGTAGCGTGGCACAGCAGAGCATAGCAGCACGTAGCAGGACGTAGCGTGCCACCCTAATCCAAGGAAACATGCTGGGCGAAAAAAGACATAAGGATTGCAGGGAATAAGCTAAGTTAGTAACAAGCATTTCTGGGACAAGGATGCACACAATGGAAAGAGAGAGGAGAGAGAAGCTCAGTTTGTCAAAGGAAGGAAGTCCCCCGGCAGTCTTAAACTATAACTATTAAGACAGACAGGTTAAGGAGAGGAGCCTGGATAGAACTCTCCCCTTCCCGATTGGGCTGTACTGGCCTGCCTCCCTTTACTTTGATTATATCATTGATTATATGGTAGATTAATGTGACGACTAGGAAGAGAAGAGAGGCGAGAAGAAGGGTGCTGCATCTGCAGACATACAACCTCCACCGCTGGTCTGGTTGAACGCTGCAACTCCTTACTCTCTAAATGTAAGCGTTCTCGAAGAGGAGAGTTTTTAAGTTTACTGTTAAATGTGGTGCCTCCCAAACCCAGACAGGGATCTGGTGTCACAGGAGAGGAGCCTGATAGCTGAAGGCTCTGACTCCCATTCTACTTTTAGAGACTCTAGGAATGACCAGTAACTCTGCATTCTGGGAGTGCAATGCTCCAGTGGGACAATAAGGTACTATGAGCTCTTCAACTTATGATGGTGCTTGATCATTTAGAGCTTAGTAAGTCAGGAGAAGGAGTTTAAATTCAATCCTGTATTTTACAGGAAGCCAATGCAGAGAAGCCAACACAAGGGAAACAAGATCTCTTTTCTTAGTTCTTGTCAGAACATGCGCTGCAGCATTCTGGATTAGCCCTGCTACTGTATCTTCTGCCAGATGGTAACAAGGAGACTAATCTGCGTGCTTGGTTGCTGTGGTGGTCCTTGGTGATGCTGTGTGTCTTTTGCAGGCACGGCAGGTTGAAAATGTCCTGAATGGCCAGGAGACGGTTGCCAGTAATGAGCTGGATTGCCTCCATCACTCTCTGTTGTGAGTTGTTGTTGTGGGCAGAACAGTTTCTGTACCAGACCGTGATGCAGTCCATCAGGAAGCTCTATGTGGTGCACCTGCTGGTGTTCATGCTAAACTTCCTCGGTTTTCTCAGGAAATAGAGCCACTAGCGAGCTTACTTGGTCACTGTGTGTAAAACGTTGTCATAATTAGCGTAAAAAAAGAAACAAAAATATGTTCAGTGAGGTCACAATCACCTTTGATCACCAAAATCTAATCAATTCATCCCAGAGTCCATGCAGACTGTTTTCTTTTGCCACATTTGAAGAAATTCCCGCCAGAGGTTCCTGAGATATTGCATTCACAAGACTGTGGTGAACAGACGGACAACCTGAAAACATATCCATATGATTAAATAATTAGGCAATTTAATAATTACAGAACAGATGGCCCACAAATAAACTTTAAATGAATGTAATGGTCATTTGTTGGCAGTTGTTTAAACCTGTTGGGTACCTCAATAGAAATCCCTTATGTTGTTTTTTTTCATAATCACATTGAAACATCTCTAATAAAAATGCCATTGTGGATTCACCTTTTAAGGATTGTGCGTCCACTCTCTTGTGGTGTATTTGTCTACTGTCACGAAAGCAAACACAGAACAAAGATGGCTCCTGCTGCTCTGAGGCGAAACAAAAACATACCCTCAGGCGAGTCCTCCCTTTCTAGTTGTCTATGTCACAAAACAAAATATAGAAGCTGCAAAAGTAAGCAATTCCAATAAGCAGCCATCTAGCCTACAATGAATCAAATACTGTACATAGAAAATGAATAGCTCCTTCACTTTGTTTTATCATTCACCTGTAGAGAACAAGAGGTGCTGGGCAGTAATCACACCGGAGATTACATCCGTAAACCGACACCAGTGTCCCTGTGAGAGAGCTGGAGGATAAGAGATCAGATAATGTCTGTCCTTGGAAAAGAAGACTGTGACATCCTGACTGCTGCAGGTACACACTGGGTCCAATACTTATTAATTCATGTGCAAAAACACATTTCACACTAGGGTCATTTTTAAAAAGGCACAAAAGCCTCTAAAATATAAATCCTTACATTATGCCATTTACTTTGTCCAAACAACAGTGCAAACCCCAAAGAAGTTTAATGTACGGTTCATAAAAACATTCACCTTAGCAGTCTTGCTTATTATCAAAATTGTTAGTGAATACATTTCTGTTGATCGACTGTTCAATTAATCATTAATTGTTCAATCGTTCAACCTATCCAAAATGTCTAAAATACAGTGGGGCTCAAAAGTTTGGGCACACCAGGTATAAATTTGTATTAATGTGCATAAAGAAGGCATGAAAAGATGGAAAAATCTCAAAAAGGCATCAAATGACAGAGTAGACATAAGTATAATATGTCACAAAAAGTTAGATTTTATTTCCATCATTTACACTTTAAAAATAACAGAAAACAAAGAAATGGCGTCTGCAAAAGTTTGGGCACCCTGCAGAGTTAATACCTTGTACTGCCCCCTTTTGGCAAGTATCACAGCTTGGAAACGCTTCTTGTAGCCAGCCAAGAGTCTTTCGATTCTTGTTTGAGGTATCTTCGCCCATTCTTCCTTACAAGTCTTTCAGTTCTTTGATATTTCTGGGCTGTCTGTCAAGCACTGCTCTTTTAAGGTCTATCCATAGATTTTCAAATATGTTGAGGTCAGGAGAATGTGAAGGCCATGGCAAAACCTTCAGTTTACACCTCTTAATGCACCGTGGATTTTGAGGTGTGTTTAGGATCATTATCCATTTGTAGAAGCCATTTTCTTTTTAACTTCAGCTTTTTCACATATGGCATCAAGTTAACGTCTAAAATGTAATGAAATTTTATTGAATCCATTTTTCCTTCTACTCGTGAAATGTTCCCTGTGCCACTGGCTGCAATACAACCCCAAAGCATGATTGATCCCCCATGCTTAACAGTTGGACAGAGGTTCTTTTCATTAAATTCTGTGCCCTTTCTTCTCCAAACGTACCTTTGCTCACTCCGGCCAAAAAGTTCTACTTTAACATCGTCGGTCCACAGAACTTGTTCCCACAATGCATCAGGCTTGTCTATATGTTCATTTGCAAACTTCAAATGCTGATTTTTGTGGTGAGGACGTAGAAGAGGTTTTCTTCTGATGACTCTTCCATGAACACCATATTTGTACGAATATCTCTTTATAGTGGAATGGTGTACCACATCTCCAGTGTCTGTCAGGTCTTTCTGGATGGATCGTGCAGTCAAACGTGGGTTTGGACTTACTTTTCTCACACTCCTGCGAGCTGTTCTGTCTGATATTTTTCTTGGTCTTCCAGATCTTGCTTTAACTTCCACTGTTCCTGATGACTGAGATTTCTTCAATACATTCCGAACAGAAGATATTGGCATCTGAATACGCTTTGCTATCTTCTAATAGCCTTCTCTTGCTTTGTGAGCGTCAACTATTTTCAGTTTTCTAGACAACTGTTAGAAGAAGCCATGGTGCTGATAGTTGGGGCAAGGTCAGATGAGTCTGGGCATTTAAAACCTAAGGTTGACATCACCTGGTCTTTCCAGACAATGACTGAGAACAATCTATGACACTGTCAGGTCTCAGCTTTCCAAAGGGGGCAGTGCATGCTAGGAACTCTGCAGGGTGCCCAAACTTTTGCAGACGACATTTCTTTTTGTGCTATTTTGAAAGTGTAAACTATGTAAATAAAATCTAACTTTTTGTGACATTTAATACAAATGTCTAATCTGTCATTTGATGCCTTTTGGAGATTTTCCATCTTTTCTTGTCTTCTTTAATTTTTAGCTGGGGTGCCCAAACTTTCGAGCCCCACTGTAACTCTTGCAAATTTGTTCTCATTTTAAAACTATGTAAGGTTTTCAGGCTATACTATAAATTCATTATATTATTACTTATTTAACCAGCTTTCAAAACAAGTGCACGACAATGTGTATGAACAAGTTCCAGATCATGGATTAAAAGTTCAGCTGAATTATTTGCTCCTGGGAAATACCATCAGCTGGTTCCTTATTATATTTGACAAGTTCCCACATTTCATCAAATAAGCAAAGAAACATTTTTGTCCTGAACACATTTGATTTATGAGCAGGCGACAGGACAGGGGTAAAAAATAACTGCATGGTAACTGAAAACATTGAGGAACAGAACAGTCACACACACCATCAAGTTGTCGCTATGTTTATTATATCCCTCTGTAAGGGCAGACTAAGCAGTGGCCCTTCCAAAAGACAAAGACAAACTCAACACAGCCTGGTTTTAAATTAGCCCCCTAGTTATGTTTCTGCCCCTCTACAGGTGTTGTTGACTGACAATGTACAAGGCTCACATTCTGGCGTACCGTCTAACAATCTGATGAGCCATATATGCACATGTTCATACATGTACTTTTTACAGTAAATTAAGACTAAAATTGAATTGTAACTTGACTGTCTCCAGGATAAGCTCATTAATGTCCTTTATAGCTGCTTAAAAATGCACATATTCCAGTTAAGTAATTGGTTGTATTCATCATTTTGAGAATACGGAAGTCACAAG
This sequence comes from Percina caprodes, assembly GCA_013375575.1. NCBI lineage: Eukaryota > Metazoa > Chordata > Actinopteri > Perciformes > Percidae > Percina > Percina caprodes. Next base: position 8,547,038 of record JABXJD010000001.1, read on the forward strand.
CACAACACTGGAAAGAAAAAAGAAAACGTACAAAGTCAATATTTCCAAAGTAAAAGGTGAACAGTCCTGTACCCTGTGGGTTAGTGGGAGCTCCATCTGATTGAGAGAGAAACTCGAAGTTTGACAGCTATTCCAGGCTAAGATCTTATTATTTCACCTATCCAGTGCTGCTACATACGTACTTTGGGACACAGTCACTCTAACATTCAGATACATATCTATGCACACAGCTATCACAAATCCAGAAATTGATCAGTAGGCCCGTGAGAGGAGTGTAAGATGGATAGCATGAAATGTGAGGAGGGGTAGAGGACAGAGGGTAGTGCAAGGTGAATGGTCTAGCCCTTGACGGGTGAAATTCTGCACTTAACACTTGGATGCACTTTTTCCCTACCCAAAAACGGTGTGAAAAACACATGCACAGTTCAAAGCTGTGGGTTGAAAGGGTTCAGGGGTGGGGTTGGTGCTGTCAGCTGGAGAAGTCCCACCCGCTCGGGAAGCTGCCACAGCAAAAAGCCCAGACACAAAGAAAGCCAGCAAAGACGCTCCCAAAGTCAGTGCTCTCATTCTCACACACTCACACACACTCACACACACACACACACACACACACACACACACACACACACACACACACACACACACACACACACACACACACACACACACACACACACACACACACACACACACACACACACACACACACACACACACACACACACACACACACACACACACACACACACACACACACACACACACACACACACACACACACACACACACACACACACACACACACACGGCTGAAGTTACAAAAGTCTAAAGGTCAGATAAACCGTAATAGTCACATCTTTATCTATGCCTTTGCTTCGCACGCAACTTCCTTTTCTTCATTCTCAACTTCCATCTCATCATTGACGTTCTCCTTGCTCTCACTCTTCACCTTCTTGGCTTCTTTCTGTTGATGAGGAGAGAAAAACAACAAATTCACCTTTTAGTTAGTCTCTTTGACAATCAAAAGCATGCATAGCCTCCCCTCGTGTGGTGGTTTTAGAAAACACAATCCCTCACCTTAGAATCCCTCTCTGCAAATTTCTGGAACATGTTGGCGTAGATGCGTTTGTCCTTCTCATGCTGCTCCTTAATACATTTCTGACAAAGACCCACCTGACAGAACATAATGGAGTGGTCAGACAACCATAACACAGATACAGTCACAAGATATGTCTTTAGATTTTTTTTTTTAAAGATTATCTTTTGAGGCTTTTCCCTTTATTTTTTTAGTGTCAGTGGATAGACATGAAAGGGGAAGAGAAGATGGGGGGATGACACGCAGCAAAAAGAACGCAGGTCAGATTCAAACCCGGGCCGCAAAGGTGCCATATATTTTGTTATCTGACACAAATGTACCAGCCAAACTGTGAACTACATTACTTTTGAAGAATATAAATCTTTAAAAGAAACCCAAAGCTGACATAACCTTTTACATATTAACCCACATGAGGAAAATAACACTTTTCTTCTAGATGTTTTGTCTTGCTGATGTAACTATTAGCTATCCCAGTATAAGTATATTTCAATCCTTGTGTGAGCAGGAGCCCATCTGTTCACAATCTAATTATATAAATATTCAAAAACCAATAAAGGATAACTAGGAATAGTTTCACATTAGCCTTTGTTACTGTATGGAATGTTCCACTTAGTATTTGACTGGTAGCTTCCTACCCAGCAAATTAATGCAGCAGCAACAGTTTATTGGCCAAATAAACTATGCCAGATTATAGTCTCTATTATATGCCTCTAAAGCTGTTTTCACATATGAAATTCAGACAATGTCAGGAAAATCAGGTGTGGACATTGCAGAGTTTCCCCTTTCACACATGTAGCACACAACAGGAGATTCTGTGTCAGACAAATTCTCTCTTACCGGAAACCAAACACTCTGTTTGGTTCAGACAATGGGCGGCGCCTGGGTAGATCGTGCAGGAGACAACTAGGTCATAGCCAGTTCGTAATTTGGTCATAAACAACAAACAAGTGTTTTCCCGTTTCTAAAATCTGATGACTTCAGAGTCAGCTATTACCAAAAGAAGTTCCCTGAAACTTTGACATCTCGCCAGTTAGACATTTTCGTTGCAGTCTTTGTGTAAATCACCCTCCCTTTCCCTCTGATATAGTTTTCTTCCAGTTTAGCATTATAGAAACATCAACGCGCCTACTCGCTTGTTGTGAGTACTCCGCACAATGACTGGCTACATTCACACATCGATACTTGCATGCAAGTCTCGGCACCACAGCTCTGGACAACCCGCTGGTAAAGCCACGCAGGCACAGAGGCCACCCAGCTCACCATCCAACACCTGCACACTGGCTAACAGGATGGCCAGCAGAGAAGATCTCAATCGGTGTTCAATTAATTCAAGTTGATGTTTACAAACTTCAACTGGCTATGCAGTCCCATAGGGTCAGCAGGAGATTGGTAAAATGATCTCCCTGTCCTGATGAGCTACTCAGTAGTCATGAAATGGTCTTGTTAGATTGACCTCATCTTTTCCACCTTTTCCTTGATGTTTACATCCAAAAACTTGACCGGCCAGCTGACTAGCTAGTAGCGATGCAAATTTAGAGTTTTTTCTTCCCAAAAGCCGACCTCATTAACTGTTAACCGTCAAGCAGGGAACGGATCTGAGATTACTCAATCTGAGATCACACATCAGTCTTTGTACTAGGGAGCTGGCAAGCTGTTTGATGTCCGATCCAACTGATTCAGACATTTGCATTCTCACATACAGCTCTGCCAGGTAATGTCTAGATAATTTTTTAACAGGTTTGAAGTGCATGTGTGAAAGGGGTTTAAGACAGAAACATGTGCATGTTTCATTGTTGATGATAGCACAATACATATAGCTAGATCTCACATCAAAATGAGTCTTGACTGTATAAAAAGGACATTCATTTCTATATTAACCTTTTTAGGATTTGTAACAAACTCGTTATGAAAGTTCCTTAAAGACACATACCTGGCTCTTGGCAGCCTTGTTGGCAGGATACAGTTGAACAACCTGCTGGAAGTCATCTCTTGCTCTGTCATATTCCTTCATACCAAACAGTGCCTCTCCTCTTCGGAACAAAGCCTTCTCATTAGATGCATCCAACTCCAGAGCCTATAATTAAGAACAGAGCATAGTAATAGGTTTACAGTATGGCACGCACACGCAGCAGGGGTGGAAAATGTTTTAGTTTTTGAAAATTGTTCTCCCAAGTCTAGGCAATCTCAGGAAACAAAAATGAACAATAATACTAACTCAAACAAAAAAAACTATTTTGATTTCCCCCTCCACCCCTGATACTCTTTTATCCAAAAAGTTAGTTGGGCCATCTCCAATACACCTTCTTCAACCGACTATCCAAATGCGCAAATAAAAATCTACGCATTACATTTAGGCTGTTATTTATCGTTCTTTCTTGTTTAGCAAATGTAGTTAGCATCTGCAACGTTGCGGATGCTGGCTGCCGTAAAACACCAAAGAAAAAGAAAATGGAAAGACAGCCTTCTGATTTGTGGACACACTCACCCCACAACATTCTGGGAGTCAACATGACTGGGGCTAAAGGTAAAACGATACCTTTTCATACAAAAAGATGAATAAATAACTGTTCAGTTGTAAATTTGGAGATTGGAGACCAAAAGCGTTCATTCTGAAAGTTACTTTGATGCTTAAAATATTAAAGTTTACAATGCAACATCTTTGTCTTCATCTCTTTTTGAACGTACTGCAGTGAGAGAGAGAGCTGTACCCATCACGCTGTCCGTTACCGTGGGGTAACAGTTAATGGGTAAGGCTAATAAGTATGAATATAAGGATAGACAGAGACTCCTTCCATTTTGGTTAGATGTGTAAAAACAGATAGTTAATACCTTGTCACAATTTTCTAGGGCTTGGCTTGGCTCCTGTAGCTTAATGAAGCACATGGCCAAGTTCAGATGAGCCGCTAGCCGCAATGCTTTTGCGTTTTTCTCGTCCTCCTCTGACAAACCAGATTCATGTTCCAGCCATGACACAATCCTTTTGTACTGCACTGAAGCTTGCTTGTATTTTCCCTCCTGAAGCATATGAAATCAGTACATTAGAAAATATGAAAAAAGTATTTGTCTGAAAAAGTAGCCATGTGCTTTATCAATACCCCACTGCTCACCTTGAAATACTGTGTTCCCTTCTCTTTGACAAGGCTGCTCTGTTCCAGCTTCTCTACCGTGTTCATCTCCCATGATTCCTTAGCCTAAAGAAAACAAAACACACAATCACTTCTTAAAAAGGGGAAAACGTTGTTGTATTCAACTTACACGTAATTGGCCAAATAAAGCCAAGTTGTGTTTGCAACTTAGAAGCAAGATTTGTTTACCTTCTCGAAGGCTGTCAGCTTGATTTTGTATTGCAGTGTGGCTCCGGCAGGAATGTTATACTTTGCAATGCCTGCATTCCCAAAGCCATATCTACAAATCAAAGACGGATAACATTAATAATCTCAAGTGTGAAATAATTGCTGTATTACTGATTGCAGTTTATCTTAAAACAGCATTGGAGTGTGATGTTATATTTTCAAGGAGATTGGATGATTGTGTAGCAGAAGTTCTTTCATTTTTTGTCATTTCACAGTGTAGAACTTTTGTAGTGTGTTGGCCAAATTTCAGTCAATGAGTCTAAACACTGTAATTGTCTGAACACAACAGTTTGAGAGATGATCTGATAAAAGAAAAAACAAACAACTATCACAACACAAAACTGTAAGTATAGGTCTCAGTAGACGTGATCATACTTAGGCTTAATATTGAAGAGTGCCTCCTCTCCCTGCTCCATAGCCATAATAGCTTTCTCCACTCCAACTGGCAAGCCAAGACCCTCTCCATCTCCAATCTCAAACTTCAGTTCTCTCTCGTCAAATACACGTCCCTCACAGATACCCTCCAAAGTTACTGAAAGGGGTTGAAAAATGCTGGGGTTAGCTTGTGTTACAAATCAGACCAAATCAGACTAATTTAGCCACAAAGGTGTTAGCATGCATTAGACAGTTGTGGGAAAGTGACAGCTGAGGACAAGTGATGCAATTTCAAATCTAGTTAATATTGAAATCATTATTAGAAATGCAGCATCATCTTATAAGCAGGTACATTTCTTCAATTTTAGCGAAGAAAAAGCCATGTCTGGATGCGTTACCGTCAACAGTTGCTCCTTCATTAGGCTTGGAATATCCCTGCCCTTTAGTGATAATACGACGGATGATTCCTCCATCCTCTTCATCAGTTATGTCCTCACCTTGAAAGTCAAACAGTTCCACCTACAAGTGCGCAGACGTGTAGATTAATATCTTAACACCCATAAAAGGGTCATGGTTTACAGTATTTAAACCATACACACACCAGGAAATACAGTTTAAAGTAGGGTTGGGCGATATGGGGAAATTCAAATAACGTCAACAAATGTTTTTGACCAAATACCTCAATATCAATACTGCAATGATATTGTAGTGTTGACTATTGGTACTTTCACAAAATATTTACACAATTACATTTTTTTCAAGTAATTATCAGTAATGTGGATATAATGACTAAGTGGGTAAAGGCAAATAATAGAACAATTACAAGAGTCTGGTAAGTTCAGAAAATGACATCACTTTACTGTAATGCAGCCTTTAAAACCAGGAAAAGACACCAGTTATACCATATTCAATATCCAAAATCTAAGACGACATCTAGTCTCATATCACGATATCAATATAATATCGATATATTGCCCAACTCTAGTTTAAAGTACCTATTATCTCTGATGCTTACCTCAAACACAAGCGTGGCATTGGGGGGTATCTTGGGTGGACTGCCTGCAGATCCATAAGCATACTCCGGCTTACAGATGAGCTGGCACAACTCCCCCACTTTCATTGTGGCTACGCCAATGTCCCATGCCTTTATTACTTGACCTAAACACAAAGAAGACTGATTACCAACACTGGCTGTGGAACAATGTCAGATGAATGCTCATGTGTCTGCTAGATATGAAACCAACCTTTGCCCAACTCGAAGGAAAACTTCTCTCCTCTATCTCTGCTTGAGTCAAAATGAGAACCATCAAGAAGTGTGCCCACATAATGTACAAACACTTTGTCACCAGTCATAGGCAACTCTGTGCCTGTGCCTTCCCTTTTCACCAGCTGGAAGAAAAGACAGTATGAGGAGAATTTATCAGAAAACAGTAGGAGATTTAAAAAAAAAAAGTAATTTTAGCAAAAGAAATGCATAGCCAGCTCCATACATTTCTGCAGTCTGGTACTTTGCATCATAAGAGGTAATTAAAACTGTCAAATATTTCTGAATTAAGGTGAGTGTTTTAGTGACAGAGAGTGAGTGTGTATGTGTGTATCCATGGCTCCAGAGCCTTCTAGAATAATGTGTGTGAGTGTTTGAGTGACCGAGAGAGAGAAAGAGAGTGAGAGTGTGAGTGAGTGTGTGTGTGTGTGTGTGTGTGTGTGTGTGTGTGAGTGAGTGAGTGAGTGAGTGAGTGAGTGAGTGAGTGAGTGTCCATTGCTCCAGAGCCTTCTAGAAATGTGGACGGTTGAAATGGTTAATTATCCATGTTTCTGACACTCTGGCAAGAAGTTAACGTTAGCTATGAAACCAATAGTAGGAATAAGATAAACAGCGTTACGGAGTAGTCTACAGCTTGCATACGCTGCTTTTAATAACAATGAACGCGATAGGCTACAGACAACAGCTAACGTTAGCCTATCCGAATGGGTAGCTAGATAAACAACAATCAGCCAGCTAACCACTCCGCTAGCTGGATTAATATAGCTACAGTACCAAAACATAACTTAACGTTACCTTTAAAACACCCCCGTCTTTCTTTGGTGTAATGTCCTCTCCCTCCATTGGGATGGTGTGTTGTCCTTCACCTGTCTGCTCCTCTGCAGTCATTGTCATGTAGCAGATATCAGCTCCTACTCTTCTGAACTGCACCACAATTCCAACTGACACTGGCTAATAGTAGCTGTGGCTAAGCTAACTAAATACTTCTCAAACCACGCAAAGTGCAGCAAGAAACTGATTAACGTCAAGGCTAGCTGGATAACTAACGTTTGTTAAAGCTTTTCGTTAGCCTTACTTAACGTAAATGCTACTGTCAATAAAATACACGTTGACTTCACAGCTTCCAACTAGCTGCGCTGAGACTGTGCTACCGTTGTGCAACAGACACGCTTTAATACGAACAAAATATTTCGGTTGGGTTACTTCAAGTCCACGTTGTCTTGCAGTCTGGCATCTGACAAGCGCTTAAAGAAGGGCAGAGAATTTTCCAGACATTGAGGACGAACTAGGGGATGAACCCGCGTTGGTGGCGTTAGTTATACTAAATACGCATCTCCCGGAAAGGCGGTGCACTTACAAAGAGCAGAGCAGAAAATGCATCATTTACGACATAGTGTGCCGTCACGTAGATAATTAATAGTGTACTTTGTTCAAATATTCTGTAATAACATAATAATCCAGTTAAAGACAAAACCATGCAATATTTTCACACATAGCCCCGTCAACGCAACTACACCATTATATTAAAACATGCACTCCTTGTTTTATCTTGCTCGCTATTGGTCAGATTTGGTCCCCACTGCTGTCTGTTGGCGCGGTTGTTGAATAGCCAAGAGTTAAACGTAAAACTCCCTTTTTAAGGAGATCTGGAGGTAAGAAGCTGTCATTTAGCGATCGTTTCTTTAAAGATTTAAAGACAGCAACTAATAAGGAGATAGGTTATAGTTAGCTAGCTATAGCTTCATTTGAGACAGCTAACATTAGCGATACAGTTTTCGTTTCAAGACATGCATTGACGACCTTTAATGTTAGCTAGCTGCTTGACAAAATATGTAGCAGACGAACTGGAAAGCTAAGTGAAATGATGAGTTACTCGTGGTAAATTGAGGTAACGTTGAGGCCAACTGAATCAGAATTCGTCAGGACATTTTGGTAAGTTGGCGCCTGTCTGCGTTCTTAGTGCTAGACACAACATCGCTATCAGGAGTTAAGGCTTGTAGCTAAAGTTAATACAGTCCAGTCTAAACACTGTGTGGGCTGCTCAGCAGATGCTCACGATGAACATATCTGAACTGAAATGTTTTATTGAATTAACCCTTGTGTCAGCTTCCAGGAGAGGTTCACAAGCATGGAGAATGGCAGGGCCCAATTTCCATTTCCCTACCAACCCTATAACATCCAGGAGCAGTTTATGCAAGCCTTGTACAGTGCACTTGACCAGGGCAAAGTTGGAATTTTCGAAAGTCCTACTGGAACGGTGTGTATGTATACATAAGAGAAAGTACAGCAAAAGCTATTAGATTTTATTGCTAATTTTGTGTATGTGCTTTAATCCAGGGTAAGTCTCTGAGTCTGATTTGTGGAGCGCTGAGCTGGCTCACAGACTATGAGGAGAAGAGGAAACAGGAGGCAGCTGCTCTGCTGCATGATGGAGAAGCAATTATTTCCACTTCTACAGCTCAGTCCTCCACCAGCAGCTCCTCAGCAGAGCCTGACTGGATCACTGATTTTGTTCAAAAAAAGGCAGAACGTGATTTGGTGTCAAAGTTAAAGGTAAGGATGTCAATGTATTTCAGATGTGAACTTGGCGTGGATCTCTGGGAATTTTGGCTTGACACTTGATCTGCCTTTGAATAATATTGGATGTTTTTGTGTGTCAGGAGGAGGAATCGAAAAGAAAGAAAAGGGAAGAACGATTAGAAATGATCAGAAACAACGTTCAACTAAAGTATGCAATGAAAAGGAAAGTAAGTGATCTTACACAGTGGCACTTTCAAGAGCCCAGGTATCAGAAATGTACGAAGAAAATGTGCAATCACGAGTCTACGACTCAGTATATTAAAGTATTTGTGTGTGTCTCCTGTAGAACTGTGAAGATGAAGAGGCATTAAAATTGCTCCAGCTCAGTAAAGAGGAACAAACGGAGACACAAGGAGATCAAGAGGATGAGGAGCTTATCATCACAGAATATGAGAGCGATGACGAGTCAAAGACCAGGAGCAGGTGAGGGCAGCCATTGATTGGTTACCAATCGTATCAAATGATACATCACAGTAGAGCTGGGCGATATGGAGAATATCAAATATCACAATATCTTTGACCAAATACATTGCAATCAATATTACAGTTTGACTATTGGTGCTTTCACAACATATAGACACAGTGAGATATTTGATAAATAATCATCAATAACGTGGATATAATGACTACGTAGGTAAAAGCAAATAATAGAACAGTCTGGTAAGTTCAGAAAATAACGTCACTTTACTGTAATGTTAGCCTTAAAACCATAAATAGACAACGCTGTGTCATATTGAGATATTACGTTATCCAAAATGTCAGATGATATCTAGCCTCATATATGGATATATTGCCAATCCCTACATCACAGTGGCAGACAATGACAGAAGGGTGCATTTGCTCTCATGCTCAGATTTTGTGGTGCTGAAGATGACTCAGACGACGACCTGGTTGAAGAACATATTACCAAGGTGTGTACTAAGAGTAGGACTGGGTACTGAATTCAATACTTTTTAAGGCAATTGCCGAATTGCCTCTGATGTATCAAGAAATGCCTCATCATTCAATACCCAATTTCAGTACTTAAGGAGTAAGTCTCATCAGCGTCAGTGAGCCAATAAGCACACAGCATGCTTCTACCAAGATCTAAAAATGTTTGTGATTGGCTGTCTAACATTACATGTTGTAGAGACACACACGGAAAACTTTACATTACACACAGAGGCTTGCGTAGTATGTTTCTGGAAACTAAATACAAAGATTTGTGAACTAACTAACTAAGAGAGACGTTTCTGATTGTAACTGTAAGGATGAGTGTCCCACCGATATAAAACATAATAATGGTCACCCAGATAGCTTAGTTGGTAGAGCGGGCTCCCATATATAGAGGGTTGTATATACAGGCCAAAGGTTTGGACAGACTTTCTCATTCAATGCATTTCCTTTATTTTCATGACTATTTACATTGTAGATTATCACTGAAGGCATCAAAACTATGAGTGAACACATATGGAATTATGTACTTAACAAAAAAGTGTGAAATAACTGAAACATGTCTTATATTCTAGTTTCTTCAAAGTAGCCACCCTTTGCTCTGATTACTGCTTTGCATACTCTTGGCATTCTCTTGATGAGCTTCAAGAGGTAGTCACCTGAAATGGTTTCCCAACAGTCTTGAAGGAGTTCCCAGAGATGCTTAGCACTTGTTGGCCCTTTAGCCTTCACTCTGCGGTCCAGCTCACCCAAATCCATCTCAATTAGGTTCAGGTCCAGTAACTGTGGAGGCGCATCACTCCGTCACTCTCCTTCTTGGTCAAATAGCCCTTCCACAGCCTGGAGGTGTGTTTGGGGTCATTGTCCTGTTGAAAAAAAATGATGGTCCAACTAAACGCAAACCGGATGGGATGGCAATCCGCTGTAGGATAGTGTAGTAGCCATGCTGGTTCAGTATGCCTTCAATTTGGAATAAATCCCCAACAGTGTCACCAGCAAAGCATCCCCACACCATCACACCTCCTCCTCCATGGTTCACGGTGGGAACCAGGCATGTAGAATCCATCCGGTCACCTTATCTGCGTCGCACAAAGACACAGCGGTTGGAACCAAAGATCTCAAATTTGGACTCATCAGACCAAAGCACAGATTTCCACTGGTCTAATGTCCATTCCTTGTGTTTCAAACAAATCTCTTCTGCTTGTTGCCTCTCCTTAGCAGTGGTTTCCTAGCTGCTATTTGTCCATGAAGGCCTGATTCACGCAGTCTCCTTAACAGTTGTTCTAGAGATGTGTCTGCTGCTGTGGTATTCATTTGGTCTCTAATCTGAGCTGCTGTTAATTTGCAATTTCTGAGGCTGGTGACTCAGATGAACTTATCCTCAGCAGCAGAGGTGACTCTTGGTCTTCCTTTCCTGGGGCGGTCCTCATGTGAGCCAGTTTCGTTGTAGCGCTTGATGGTTTTTGCAACTGCACTTGGAGACACATTCAAAGTTTTCACAATTTTCCGGACTGACTGACTTTCATTTCTTAAAGTAATGATGGCCACTTGTTTCTCTTTACTTAGCTGACTGGTTCTTGCCATAATATGAATTCTAACAGTTGTCCAATAGGGCTGTCGGCTGTGTATCAACCTGACTTCTGCATAAGAGGGTCCCAACTCCATTAATACGGCAAGAAATTCCACTAATTAACCCTGACAAGGAACACCTGTGAAGTGAAAACTATTTCAGGTGACTACCTCTTGAAGCTCATTGAGAGAACACCAAGGGTTTATAGCACTATCAAAAAAGATAAGGGTGGCTACTTTGAAGAAACTAGAATGTAAGATATGTTTTCAGTTATTTCACATTTTACATAATTCCATATGTTTTCATTCATAGTTTTGATGCCTTCAGCGATAATCTACAGTGTAAATAGTCATGATAATAAAGAAAACGCATTGAATGAGAAGGTGGTTCCAAACTTTTGGCCTGGTTACTCATCAACGCAGCACCCCCGGGTTCGACTCCGACCTGCGGCCTTTTGCTGCATGCCCCCACTCTCTCTCCTTTCATGTCTTCTGCTGTCCTATCAAAATATGGAAATGAAAATGTCCAGAAAGTAAATAAATATGACATAATAATAATGAGTGTCAGACATTACCCTGAAGTGAGGCTTTATACTGTTCAAATACTATGTTCTCAGATTTACTACTGCAGTCGCACTCACTCCCAGCTAGCCCAATTTGTCCATGAGGTTCAAAAGAGTCCCTTCAGCAAGGACATCAGTCTGGTTACCCTTGGCTCTCGGCAGGTATGTGCCACACACACACACACACACACACACGTGATCACATGGCTCAAGATTTTAATTAAAATGCTAATATAAAGGGTGTTCAAAAACAGTACATCACAACTAAATTTAGTTCCATCCTACACAAGACTTGGCATTAAACAGGAAGTGTTTCTTGTATTCAATCAGTAAAATTATGATTATTTAACATGGCATCTGACAATATAAAACTGTACATTTCAGAATCTTTGTATCAACGAGGAGGTGCGTCGCTTGGGCAGCATCCAGCGCATTAACGACCGGTGTATTGAGATGCAGAAAAACAAACATGGTGAGAGCCCCTCACACACTAGCTCCAGAACTACTGATCTTACAGAAGATTTCACAGATAACTTAAAGCTTGTAAGAGATTTGCAAATTTTCAAATTCAATCAATTAAAAATCTATTTTCAGGAGTGTCCTGATCAAATATAGGCAGCAATAAAAATGTGTTACATGCAAATAACATTAAGGCTCTGACACACCAACCTGACGACCGACCAATACAATCTGTATTGTCACCCAAAAAATTAAAACCGTAAATGACGGAATATCTCTCTAGACCTAGTAAACACAGAGCACACTGTCGTCAGTCCCTGTTTTCATCAGAGAGTGTTGATAGTAGTCAAGAAGGATTTACTTGCTGCTTGTCATTACTTGCTGAATGGAAGAAAACCCAGTGGCTACTAATAATAAGATACTGGGGTTGTCATCTCCAGATTCGCTAGCCAAGGGCTAGCACTCCACCAATCAGATTGGTCATTGAGTCCGACTGCCCACTGGCCGATTCAACAAGTCAAAACGACCACAATAGATGCCGATTGCACGGAACACACCGAACAGACTCGAGTCACCGACATTGCCATACTGTCTTACAGCCGATAATTGTGTTGGTGTGTTAGAGCCCTAGGACTGACATCACAAAACATGCCACAAATCAGAATTAAACAGAAATGCCATTATAGAATTATGAATCACATTTCTATCAGATAACTCGAGCTGTCTAAAAACATAAAAATAAATAAGACCAGTTTTGCTTACAACGCTGCCTTTTCTGCCATTTTGTAGAAAAGCCGCATCATGAAGAGGGTGTAAAACGTAAGCGAGGCCAAGCAAAAAGTGTGTGTCCCTATTATAAAGCTTCGGCACTGCAGCAGATGAGGGACGACATTCTGGGGACAGTCCACGATATAGAACAGATGCTGAAGCTGGGTAGAGAGACGCATTCATGTCCTTACTACGCCACACGGCTCGCTGTTCCCCCTGCACAGGTAGCACTGCCCTCTTTGTACTCAGTTCATCCATTCCTGTGTCTCATTACTATGGAGAACATTTTCCTAAATGTCTTTAAAGTATTTTTAGTATTTAGTCATTAACTTTTTATAAGCCGATTTTAAGTTTTAGTGTCATCTGTATGGCCTATGTTTATTGTGTCTGCATAGTTGGTGGTGTTGCCCTATCAGATGTTGCTTCATGAAGCTACAAGGAAGGCAGCAGGGATCCAGCTGAAGGGGCAGGTAGGATTAGATGTTATGTTTTATGCTATCTTTGGTTTTTCTGTTCAGTAATTGTCAGTATTATCATGGAAATCAAAAAAAGTAATAATATTAAATATTTGAAATGCGTAAAATACAACTAGCACTGCAGTTAAACTTTAGCACTGTAAAGTTACTTTGGAAGTCAAAATAAGTGTGTTAGTGTTCGCTCCCAGTCTCAACCCCTCTCTGTCAAAGCCCAAAAAAACCCCAGGAGAACAGATGAAGAAAACAAATATGTTATCACTTTCGCAAAGAAAACACCCACCACCTACAATATAAGTGCACAATATAGTAATTAATAAATAATATAACTGAGACCATAAACAACATACAATATGTGGCTTCTACAGCCCTATTAATAAAAAACTATGTTTCATGAGTAGTTTATCCTCATTAACCTTTGGCATGCAGCAATAATATTTCCCGGAAGCCGAAGCCGGGAATGTCACACCTGGAATGGATGCATTTACAAGTCGGCTTTTCTTTGTTTTCATCAGCTCTAGCCAGGTTAGCCATTGTTGGTGTAAATGATGTAAATGATAATTGTGTGGTCAGTTTCAGCAACTTGAAGTGGAATTGATTTGTCATATTACTGATAGCAGAAATGTTTTTTAAATATATACAGTATGTATTATTATTTTATTTTTTTTACAGGTGGTGATCATAGATGAAGCTCACAATCTTAGTGACACACTTTCCTGTATACACAGTGCAGAGCTCAATGGAGCTCAGGTAAACCGATTCATACACATGTACAAAATGTGGATTTAAACTATGCATGTTCTCTGCAGTATACTGAATTGTGAATCTTCTACAGCTTTGCCGTGTCCACTCGCAGCTCACCCAGTATGCTGACCGCTATAAGTGAGTATATACGCAGGGTCACACAATGCACTCAATCAGAAATTCAGTAGTGTCCTTCACCCTCCTCACTCTTGTTGTTTATGTTTTCACAACATCAGGAGCAGACTGAAGGCAAAAAACCTGATGTACATCAAACAGATTCTGTTTGTGATTGAGGGGCTTGTCCGGGTGCTGGGAGGTGAGTGTGTGTCGTCTTTGATTATTATTGCCAGTCTGCATGATGGGTAGGAAGGGAAATTGCAGGACAATTCCAATTATGACGTAAATGTTGTCCTTGCAGGAAAGGTTGGGCAGAATCCACAGAGCCAGACTACACAAACAGGTTAGTAAATACAGTAATACACACACATAAACACACACTAATACACATTTAAGAAAAACAATTGTTTCTTTCTTTAGGAACTGAAATGCTCTCCATCAACAACTTCCTCTTCAATGCTCAGATCGACAATATCAACTTGTTTAAGGTAGTCAAAAATGTTAAAATTGCTGTTTTAAAATTGTTTCTAAACACCATATCCATCCTGCAAACTCTGATTTTTTTTTTCAATGTAATTTCACATTAGTTACAGAGATACTTTGAGAAGAGCCTGATCAGCAGAAAAGTAAGCGTTTAGTATATATACGTATTGATTTATGCCTCATATGAATATTGAGTGATCCACTGTAAATCTAATAAATCTCACACGTGAATTCACTCTGCAGCTTGGTGGCTTCGTGGAGAAGTACGCAGGATCAGGTGTGAGTCTCCACACTCCGAGCTGCTCCAACAAGGAAAACCGACGCACTGAGGGCTTAAATCGCTACCTTCAAACACTGCAGAGCAACCAGAGCACTTTGCCAGGTCAGAGGGCCGATTTATTTATTGCCACCCACATATTAAAATCACCATTGCAGACATGTGACATTATGGTAGCAACATGACATAATGTATTGAAAGAAACGGGATCCTATTCAGAAAAAAAGACAAATAAACTTAATTTCAGAAGAATTTGGCTATCATGGAACTACAATGTGGATGTGTGGAAATTCTCTTCCCCCTGAAAAGACATTTTACTACTTTACACAGACTAAGCACAGTACCCACAATATAACTACTACTATAAACATCTCCCACATGTCCTTGTTTGTAAAGTGCACAGGCAAGAGAATAGATATCATGTACATGTATGTTGTTATCAAACTGAAAGATTAGCATGTTCAGAGGGTTTATGGTTAAGCTGGATCTAAGTTGCATGTGCAGATATGATGTTCTTTTAAAACCATACCACATCATCACATCCAGTCATTTCTTACACTTTGGCATTTTGCAATCAACACACACTGAACAATGTAGCATCCCTCTGGTTTTCTACCATAATTTATCTATTCCGTAATGCTCCCATCTGTGCAGTTTCTTCAGCAGACCAGCAGGGGTCAGAGACAGAGAAAGTGCTGTCTGCATCTCCCATGATGCAGGTGGAAGGTTTCTTCATGGCTCTCACCAACAGTAACACTGACGGCAGAGTGGTGGTGCACAGACAAGGTACAGTAAAAAAAAAAAAATACACAACTCCAAATAAAGAACAGTACTGAAATAACAGTGATTTATAAAATACCACTTCTTTATTTAATGTCCAGGTACTTTGTCGGAGAGCAGTGTCAAGTTCCTGCTTTTGAATCCAGCGGTACACTTTGCCCAGGTGCTGAAGCAGTGCAGAGCAGTCATCATCGCAGGAGGAACCATGCAGCCTGTAAATTATATTGAATCCACTAAAAATAAACTAAGGTTTTGTTGTGGAAGAGTTGTATCATTCTGAAAGATGTGATATGTAGGTTTCAGACTTCAAACAAGAGCTACTGTTTTCTGCCGGAGTGGGAGAGGAGCGCATCACTGAGTTTTCCTGTGGTGAGTGGCCCTTTTTTTTTTAACACCACAGTACTTTATGGAGTTTCTCTTTTTGTGCTTTAAAATGCACTCTCTCGATGTGTTTATCAATATTTCTGTGTGTGGGAATTTCTTTTTTAAATAATATACGTCTTGACAAAAAAATCAAATAACAGATTTTTAGTATATGTGCTAATTTTCTTTTGGGTTATGCATGCAGATTGACTAGATATAATAATGTTAATAAATTGCACCTGTTGATTGAGGTGACAGATTATTTCAAAACTGATAAAAGTCTTGTGAACTAAACCATAAATTAATTGTCCATCCACTATATACAAGCATTAAATCCTATATTAAGGATCAGTTGAACATTACATTTGCTGCCTGTCATCGCACAGGCTGTATTTTTGCTTATTGAACTAGGAAGATTGTTGTGAAGATCTGTGAAATTGAACACAACTCAAATGATTGGTGATAATGATCCAATGTTCACTATTTATATGCATAGAAAGTCTTGTGTTTCATTCTGCATAATGTGGTGTCAGGACTATTTTATATGAAATATTGTTTTTATTGGATCATGTTAAATTATTTATGGTTTAGGTTGTTACATTTAAATCAATATAACTTTGCCTGTAGGTCATGTTATTCCTCCCGAGAACATTCTTCCCCTCGTCTTGTGCAGCGGCCCATCCGGTCAGGAGCTAGATTTTACTTTCCAAAACAGAGACTCTCCACGCATGGTAACAGACTCACACATGCTGTTTTGTTAGGTACTTGCTGTAATATCTTTGAATGTAGCTACAAACACTCCTGCTATTGTGTGCCTGTTGACAGATGGACGAGACCGGGCGCATTCTCTCCAACATTTGTAACGTGGTCCCAGGTGGGGTTGTGTGCTTCTTCCCTTCGTATGAGTACTCGAAGCGGATTGTTTCTCACTGGGAGGCCAGCGGTGCGCTGACTCGACTGGCTAACAAAAAGAAGGTACATCACCACACTAAAAAGCTGTCTACATCCCACCTTAACTCAATGGTGGCACAATATTTCAAGGGAATTATTCTTAAAGTTAGTTTTCCCGACTGTATATAAGTTATCACAATTACATTCTCAGATCTTCCAGGAGCCAAAGAAAGCCAACCAGGTTGAGCAGGTGCTGAGCGAGTTCTCCCGCTGTATCCAAGTAAGATTAATCGCTCAAACATCAGCCCTCATCACCAACATTAATAATACGTTGCCTCTCCGAATGATACTCACATGTGTTACTATGTGCATGTCTCTTCGTTTTTGTTAGAGGTGTGCTGTGGACGCCGGCGGGCTCTCAGGTGCGTTGCTGTTGTCCGTGGTCGGAGGAAAGATGAGTGAGGGCATCAATTTCTCTGATGACCTGGGCAGGTGTGTGTAATTTGTGAGCACATTGACAGCCAACAAAGTCAGGCGGTTTAAATATTTGTAAAACCCACAGACATATAGGGTGACCACAAGCATTGATTAATGAAAAAAAAGACGGAATGTATAGATACAAGGTTTCTGCCTGACAGTAAAGATATGGTACTTAATTCTCTTTTCTGTGTGTATATGGTGGCAGGTGTGTGGTGATGGTGGGAATGCCATATCCCAACATCAAATCGCCAGAGCTGCAGGAAAAGATGTCCTATCTGGACAAACACCTGGTGAGACTCATAACTGTCCACACTGCTTCCACAAACCTGGCAAAACAAATAAGGTCACAGGAGTGCTGAGATGAAGCTCATCGTCAATCTTGTCACAGTTTTTTTCACATTCGTTTGTTAGATTCACAGTGGAGGGAGGAGCCCTGGCCAAGCACTAATAGAAAACCTCTGCATGAAGGCTGTCAATCAATCTATAGGTAATGATGTAGTATTCTTGACTACATATACAATTTAAAATTGATTTCATAGCCACTAAGATAATATAATCGTTGTTAATATATATATATATATGACTTAATTTGCCCAAAGGAAGAGCTATCCGTCACCGTGGTGACTATTCCTCCATTGTTCTGTGTGACAGACGTTACTCTCGACCTGCTACACTCTCTAAACTTCCCATGTGGATCAAAGATCGCACCAGCACACACACCACTTTTGGCCCTGCTTTTGCTGCCTTACGGAAGGTGAGAAGCAAGTATTTATGTACCCCCACTCAAACCATTGTATCATGACTAAATCATATTCATCTTTTGTCTGTATATTCTTCTTTCCTAGTTCTTCCTGGAGAAGAAGCAGAAGCAGGTGTAGTGTCACTTGCACTGAGCTCAACGGACATTTTCAACAACAGAGGTTAGGAAGACCTTCAGGGAAACTCAGTGCAACAGCAGCCACTGTGAAAGTGTAATGTGTTCCAATTACTGAAAATCATTAGAATGCTTCTGTAATACGTTCCTTATCACAAGAATGTCACAGCCCTTTATATGCTGCTTTGTGTTTACATTTTGAAGCCATCAAACCTTTGACTGCTCCTGGCTGGAGTTCAACGGTCAACCAGGATGACAGTTTTTATTTTTCTGTATGTCATTTCACATTTCAACTTTCATATCTTGCCTATTTCTTGTGTTCTGTTTTGGCTTGAAAATCTCTGGTTGAGAGACATGAAGATGAATAATAAGTATATGATGGCAGACAAAGGCCGCTAGGGGCATTTATCAGATTGATTCAGATGTATCAGTCCTGCAATGTCTTCAAATTCAGTCTGGAACTTGTTATAGATGTTTAAATTCAGTATGTTGAGATGAATTACTAAAGCAGATACTCCAAAGATATCAGACACAGAGCACCATCTTAGGAATTCATGTGACTGATTTACCCTTGAAGAAGACATTAAATATTTAAAGCATTCAATGTTATGTAATTGAAAAATTACTTTTATTTAATGGAAAGTGGTTAGTGAAATGAAATTCCGAGTGTTCTAATAATATTATGAAAATGTTTTACAATGAATATTATTATCAATAAATTGTTTTATTATTGGAGTTTTAATGATGTTTAGTTTAACTATTGCTAAAACCAATACACTTATCATTATGAAGCCAATTATTGGCCATTTTACACTGCAAGAGAACTTACCACTTGTTATAATATTGTGAAGCGATTGGAGGAAAATGTAAGTCCTTTGTACACAAAACTATCTAATGCTTTCATTATCAATGCTTTGTTTTCATTGTCCATCATGTTATGCTTCCCAGTCATCATCATCTGTTGTTGCATGTGGCACAGGAAGTGGTGGGATGACATCTGATATTCTGGCAAATGCACTGCTGGTACCAGCGGGAGCATCACCTGACTCGCCCCCTGCTGGACCCTTACCAGATATGCCTACAACAAGGGAACGGGACACATCATTTTCTGTATGCAGTTGCAACAACCTGTTTCAGTATTTTCAATCTCATTTGACATAAAAGGTTTTCCTCACCTTTCCTTCGCATGGCAAGTTTATTAAAGAGATCAGCCATAAAGTCTCCACCACTAGATGCCGCTCCCACTGCTGTGAGACAAAGGCAAACAGTTACTAAATAATCATACAATCAGTATTTTTTTTTTCAACTAGTAATGGGAGCAGTGAAACTGTTTTTTACTCATTCCCCAGTGCTGCGCTTCAAAATGGAGCACACAGTTAAAATAAGACTTATCTAGTTAGTCAGGGTAAGCTGCTCTCCAAATATGAAATGTTAGGTTGTGACCTGGCCAGCCAACCGGAAATGAAGGCAAAGCTATGCCGACTGATAATTAGGTCACACAATTTAAAATATAATGAGGATGGCGCTTATAAAGCAAAGGTAACAAAGCCATGGACTGTGATAATAACCATAAGAGATATATACTCAAACCCTGACATGATGCATTGTATAAACCTATGGTTGAATGCTAACTAAGGACTGGTGACGGTGAGCTTTGACTGCATGACTTTCTCATCATTGTTAAAGCTGCATTGTGTTATAGTTTATCATGAGCAGAACCACATCTTCACTCAAACAATCTGGCACCTTGCTCTTGCTCCTTCTGTTTCTTCTTCTCCATCTTGCGTTTTTTAACATTGCGTAACTTTGCTTTGCCAATGCCTCCGGCATTGCGGATGGACTCCAGGAGACTGGCACGGCCGTCTGACGGCTCAACCACCTTGTTGGGAGTACCAGACACAGGGCCTGCAGACAGAAGATACAGTCAGGGGTGGCAGAGTAATTTGGGTTTAAGGTTTTCACCACTTTAATACACTGTCAAGCTTGATCAAATTCTTCCAGTCTGTAGTGCGACAGTAAGATCTGAATTGCACCAATGCCACAAACCTGAACTTGGCACTTGAGAGACTTCTGTGGGGCTGTCAACAGGAGGAGGGGGGGGAGGGGGGGGAGGAGGGGGAGCTCCTGCAGGAATGGCAGGAGGGAGGGCAGGCTCAGGAGGAGGGGGAGGGGAGGTGGTGGAGGAGGTGGAATGTTAGGTTGGAGCGGAGATCCTGAAAGAGAAAGATGAAAAGTCTACAAACAGCTTTGAACACATCATTGTGTGTGTGTGTGTGTGTGTGTGTGTGTGTGTGTGTGTGTGTGTGTGTGTGTGTGTGTGTGTGTGTGTGTGTGTGTGTGTGTGTGTGTGTGTGTGTGTGTACCATGTGCATTGCTCTCCTCAGAAAAGGACGGCAGATCAGGGATGTTGTGTGTAGATCCTGACGGGGCAAAGCCGGGCCCGAGGTCTGCACTGTAGGACAGGTCATCTGCGATGCCTGGCAAGTCAGGCAGGAAAGATGGCACATCTATCTCGGGCACCTGGCCCAGGTCTGGCACATAGAAATAAGACTCTGCCGTCTGAGAGAGAATAAAGATTAGAGACAACCAATCATATAAATAGTCAAATTTACAATGTGTTTTGTTTGGAAAATGGTGTTTGAGGTACCTGTCTGTCTAGGTGCTCTCTCTTTGTAATGGACAACGGTGCGTCAAATGGCTTCTCTTCTTTTTCGGTCTCTAGTGTTGTGTGTGTTTTTGTCACTGCTCCCGCCAGAGGATCAAGGAACACGTACTTCTTATAACTTTGAAAGCACAAAAATACAAAAATATTAAGAAAGATTGCAATCCTAATCACAGTTATAATCTGTGTCTATTTGTGTGGACTCACAGGTTCTCTGTAGTATTAAAGAGCAACAGGGAGCTGACAGATGAGATGTTGCGTGGCAAACTGCCCAGCCCCTCCTCTGTCTCATCCTCAGATTTCTTCTTCTTGCTCACACACACTGGGAAATACATTAACCTCTCCTGAAAGAAAGACATACAGACATAGAGTGAGAGGCAGATCGGTAAAATGTCAACTAAATCTTGAATAACGCAATTCACAAATGCCACCAAAGCACTCCTGCACGCAGATGCACGGGCGCGAACACACAAATTATATGGCTGGGGACATTGCTTCTGTGGGCTATTTAATAATGCATTTCTGCACCAGAGAAAACTGCCAGCAGTGTTTTCATTTCTCCCCGTTTTCCGTTTCTGACCAATACACATAGCTATACACATAAAAAAACAACACATTTGCACATGCCGGTTTTCGTAAATTTTTCTAAGATGGTAATGGAAAAAACTGTGGTGTTCACTATAAATAATGCAGGAGCCTACTGAGCCAGACACACACACACACACACACACACACACACACACACACACACACACACACTTTTCATTAAGTAGATGTCAGTTGGTTATTTAAATTGTAGGTGTGAAAAAGTGAGCTTGACATGGGTGAAAGCTTATCAGTGCTGGTGGAGTGATGAATGACTTGGACTATGGATGCTGTTAATTGTGAGAAAACAGATGTTTATGTAAGAAAATTATTAGTTAGAATAACAACAAAATAGTAGAACATTTGGCATGCAGATAGGAACATAAACACGTGAAGCATACTTGCTTATTATACTATAACAGGCTTGAGTCATATTTTTCCACTAAAAAATGTTTATCCAGACCAGGCCAAATAATTATTTGAAATACCAGTTGTACTTTTTGTCAACCTGGAGGTCCGATGGCGAGGCTGGAGATTTTGTTTTTAAGGCAGGCATGTATTTATTTACATTCATTTGTTTGTTTGTTTTTAATATTCAGATATCAGATCAGAAGAACCTGGCCCGTTGATAATTATGCTGGGACCAAAACCTGGCTCTCAAAGCATGTGTGTGAATTCTGTGCAGTTTAGGGTAAAAGAGCCATCAATCTTTCTCCACTAATCCAAAACAGCCCAGATGTCCTTCCCTGCCTCCCTGAAGGATCCTGATATGGTCCCATATCAGACAGGATATATATTACCTCAGGGAGGCATCCAGGACACATCAGGTTCTCCAATTACCCCTTTCCAAAATGAAGGAGAAGCCCTTCCTATTGTCCTTCTGGATATCTGAGCTTTTAACCCTGTCCCTAAGAGTGAGCCCAGACAGGCACCCTGTGACGAGTCATGTAGACTACCTCCATCAGGCTCAGCCAATGCTTTACACCTACATTACTGTGGATGCCACAGTGACAGTGATTGTGGAGGAGCAAGGTGGACTCTGTCCTGGTCACGGGACAGAAGACAGAATGATGGGGTCATGGGAGTTTGCTCCTACAGTATATAAAGGGGTTGAGACAAGTCCTCCTTTCCTTGTATGACGGGGTGAAAGCTGTGTCATAATAATCAGCAGTAAGATAAAAGCTATGTAAATGAAAATTGGTAATGACTCTATTTATCCCTGATTTGAACCTGCAGTTTTAGCAGTGTCAGCTGTATAAAGCAGCCCTAAAACTATCAGGCTACCAAACACTTTCTTCTCTTTTTTATTAGTTATAGAACTATTACTTGTGGGCTTCAAAACATTAGTTCTACAACAATTTGTGAAACCATGGCTCTCTTAAAAAGTCCAATGTCTTACTGCATTAATTCCTTGTATAATCAGCATTTTAATGTATTTATCTCACCTGCAAGGCATTCTCATCAAAGGGTCGAAGTTTATTCTGTATCCTGTGTCGAGGGCGAGTTTGTGAGGAGGGGTCTGTAGCCTCAATAAAGATAGATGAATAATCCCGAAGTCGATCTGGGGCCGGGTACTTAGCACTGGAGAAAACCTATTGACACAGAGGAGAGCTGATATAACTGACAGACACAGGACAAATTATTGCTTTCAATGATTTTGTCAGCTTATTGTGACTCTATTGTGTATCATGAGTTCAACAATATAAAGCTGTCTGCCAAAGTGGAGGTGCTACGTTACCTTGGTGGCCTTCTTGCTGCCTTTGATCTTGTCGACACGGGCCTGGGCTAGTCTAATCCGGTCAGTGACGCTCTGCAGCTGGCGGCGGTTCTTTTCTACACTGTCAGACACCCTGGAAGCAACGCATACATACACACCAATGTGAAAATGGACGTACACACATCCACACACAGAGGAAAACATGTCTGAGACTGTATTGCACACTTCAATATTGAGAAGTGTGTAACTTGAGACACCCTATTCCACATTTCCTTCAGATGCACTCTGCAGGGGGCTGGGTTTCTGCACTCTATTAATCATTTGATACCAATAATATCTAATTACTAAAGCATTTTTCAAAAGGTTGTATTGGCAAAACAAGTCTGTTAATAAATGTCCCTCATCTTATGTAGTTACAGGGGACAGTTCCTCTATTTTCAGAGTGCCAGACAGATCAAATGTGGCTTTTTTTTTTTTTTTTTAAACTAGAAGGGATCGATCATTCCAAGCAGTGGCTCCTAGGCTGTGGAATCACTGGCCTCCCTCTCTATGTTGTGTGAATTCTGTTGAATCTTTTAAAAAGCAATTGAAGACTCTGCTGTTCAAGCAGGCTTTTAGTTAGTCGAGGGATTTTCATGGTTGTTTGTTGTGTTTTCTATTTTGTATTTAAATGCTCTTATATTTAAATTTGTTGTATTGTATCAGATTTTATTGTGAAACACTTTGTGATTTTTATCTGTGAAAGGTGCTATACAAATAAACTTTACTTACTTACTTACAAAATGGATTTGACTGTGCAGACCATTAAATATATCAACATCTTTTTATTTCCATAAATGCTCTGTTATCAACAACTGTTTTGATTGGTGTTTTGTGGTTAAAAATGTTGTTAAATAACCGACCTTGTAAGTTGTGTTAACACTCACACTACCTTCTGGCATTTTTGACTTTATGCGCTATAGAAAATTATTGTTACAACAGTTGGACGTACCCTATTCATTATATATTTAATTAATCTTTCAATTAGAGTTGGGTGGTATCCAAATTTTGATACCGTCAAACCTCCTCCCTATTTTACCGCAGTATACGGTATTACCATGACTAATTCAAAATGATGACGCAATGCTCCGACGGCGTCACCAAACTGTTGGTTGGTTGGAACCTGAAATGCTGCCAAACTGCAGAAGTCGTGTTCTTCTTCAAGACCAGGTCACTCAGTGCCTTGCCATATTTCATATTTAATCCTTGTCTCCTATATAAGTGCACTGCATTTTTTTTAATGACGGTATTGAAACTAATACCCTTGCTAATTTTAAGACCCTGCAATGTATTGTATTACCACCCAACCCTACTTTCAATAATTCATTTTTGTTGGGCAGTTATTTAGTAAAATGTCAAAATGAATAACAAATAGTTAATCTTTAAGAAGTGCACTAAATCACAGAAATGCAAGCAAAACTACTAACTTAATATTTTTAAAGATGTAAACAGTAGAAATATGATTTAACTGATAAAATAACAGATCATTTGTGTGTTTTTTTGTGTTTGTGTGTGTGTGTTTGTTTGTGTGAGTGTGTTTGTTTCTGGGCT
Source organism: Percina caprodes (assembly GCA_013375575.1). NCBI lineage: Eukaryota > Metazoa > Chordata > Actinopteri > Perciformes > Percidae > Percina > Percina caprodes. The sequence continues at coordinate 8,572,034 of JABXJD010000001.1, forward strand.
TGCCTTGCCTTCTGAAAATATCTGTAGAAATGGTCTCCAAGTAGAGTAATGCATCTGCTATCTGATGTACAGCCTCCTCTCTCCTCAAGTCTGGCTGGATGAGAGGCACGGAGTACACCTGGCCCTCCAGGCAGTGCTTCTGGGTCATCCTAAAAGACAACAACACAGAAAAAAAGTTTATAATCAAAAACAAGGCTGATGATAGAGAAACTGGAAGAGAACGTCTGTTCAATTTGATAGTCAAAGGTCAGTCAACTCTTTCAAAGTGATGCTTGTTGTTGGATTCAACACCATATAATAATGTCATAATGTTATTTAGAGCCAGTATTGTGAACTAAAGCCTTAGCTCTTTATTAAACAATGCTCCCTGGACCTCTTCTTTAATTAAATATTAAACATTTCAGACACATGTTTGCTTTAATGATACAGAGAAACAAGAATATGACCCTTGTTAAAACTCATCATTG